>JABMCL010000509.1:320000-437500 GCA_018857735.1 Alviniconcha marisindica | reverse complement strand
AGGGGGTGTACGAGCAGCACGTGCACACCGGTCACCAGCTCAGTTTGCAGGAAAGGCAGCTCGTACTTGCCGAAAAAGCTGAAGACAAGAGGAAAGGTGGCAGATGTACACGTGCAACTTCAAAACTGTTATTCAGTGTGTTCCCTGAGACAGAGTTCATAATTATTCGTATGGCTACCTGCTGAAACTGACTGTCTCTGTTGTAGGAAAGACAGGAGATGGTCAGTTCTGGCAGGTACCCCTCGATTTGTACTTTTAATTTAAAAAAATGTTGATTGTGTGTGTGTGTGTGTGTGTGTGTGTGTGTGTGTGTGTGTGTGTGTGTGAGAGAGAGAGAGAGAGAGAGAGAGAGAGAGAGAGAGAGAGAGAGAGAGAGAGAGAGAGAGAGCGTAATGTGCTCATCAAGGCCCGTATGTATAAGGAGTAAACACAGTCCCCCTGGTCGCGATTTATCTGCTAAACACTGAAAAAATCGGCATGTATGAAGCGCAAATGGGACTATCCGACCGGCCCCAAAGCGTTTAAAGTTACAGACACATTTTCTACTTTCAAGCCATCTAAACGGCATATATACAAATGGAACAACATGTCTCCTGAAGATGTGTCTGCACCAGCAATGGACTGCTTCCAGGCCAACTTCCAATCCGCGCTCTGACTTTTTTTTCTTTTCTTCACCTTTTCTTTTCCGGGTGGTTGGGGGCGGGGTGGGGGGCGCTGTTCCTATCATCTGTGACGACTTCACAGGCGTCGTTCCTACGCCGCTTTTCCATACCCCCCACCCCAGCCACATCCACGGTCCATTCCGCATCGCGACCCACAGACGTGAGATCGACGGTAGGGTACACTCCAAAGGAGAAACTGCTTTTCTGCTGAGTCACTTCGGGGGTGTTCAGTGATGTGTGTCCGTTAAGCCCGTTCTTAATCAGGCGAACATTTGCTTCGCGAACATGGTTCGGGGTATTCGTTGAACATTAAAAAAAAAGGTTCGGCGAAAATAGCTGGTTCTTAATTGGGCGAACCTTTGCTTCGCGAAACTAGTTCGGAGTACTCGTTCGTCGAACTGCGACGAAGCTATATCGGGATCCAAAGAGCTTCGCTCAGCATGTTCTGGGAATATTCTCCCAGTTCGGCGAACCTTGCTTCTGACTGGCTGAGAGCAAAGAGCTCTCTCCTGTGGATGAGGAAGAAACAAAAAGAAAAACGGATGACAGTGTCGACACAGAGCTCAAGAGCTTTGTGAAAGTCAAAGTGGCGGTCCTGGGTTGTCCGTCCTAACCAGCCTTATGGTTTCTGTGGACGTAAAGCTATATTGAACCATGCTCACGCATTGGTCTCAGCTTGTCCCTAATATGTCAGCCGACATCCGAGGACATTAAGCAACACAACAGCAGCAGTGTCGATACTTCACTGCGAATTGACCTATTTGTTGACTTGTGGGAGGCGCAGCCTCGTCTTTGGGATCCAGAATGATATAGTATTCAGTTGAATATACCCTGTGTGGGATGATTAAAGTATACTGACTTGGCTTTAGCCTACATTTTGGATCATGCCTGCTGCGCTTTTGCCGCAAGTTCGGGCCGAAGCTTGCATCTCATTCCAGGGTTCGCCGAACTGGGCGAATATTCCCAGAACATGTTGAGCGAAGCTTTTCGGACCCCGAATATAGCTTCCTCGCAGTTCGACGATGAGAACTTCGCCAGTTAGGAACGAAGTATGTTTCTTCGAGCTATCCGAACCATGTTCGGCGAACTAAACGTTCAATTAAGAAACGAATTATGGTTCGTCGAACTGTCCGAAGTATGTTCGGCGAGCAAACAGTTCGCCCAATTAAGAACGGGCTTTAGGCAGGACACCCCCGGTTATGCCCCTTACTGACGATAAGTTTGGATAGGTCGCCGAGTCGGACTGAGTAAGCGTCCCCTCAAGAGAGCAGACCGTCACTACGTCCTCCCCCCCCCCCCCCCCCCCACCCCCACCCACCCCGCCTACCCCGTGAACTCTCTGACGTTGAAGGCTTTGATCACAATTTCCTCAGGCAAAGAAGAAGGCAGAAACACTGGCACTGAGGTCACCACGAGAGCGTGGCATGAATGGCTGCAGAAATTGACGGAAACCTTTTAGTGAAACAACTTAAAATCGGTCACAGACCACGCTTTCTGTCATAATCGCCCCGGTGTTAACCAGCCCTGGAGAAGATAAAAAAAGAAAGAAGAAAAAGCTGGTGACACGCCTCTTTCTACATCAGGTAGGTCGTCGTCGTTGACGTCGTCAGTGTTCTCAAGTCTCTGCTGTTCGACGTCTCGCTACCTGTCTCTGGACCTGCAGAGTATGGGTTGTGTGCGTATGTGATCCATTCATCACCTCCATCGCCTTTACCACCACCGTCATCGTCGTCATCAGCAGCATTATCAGCAGCAGCATCGTCGTGGTGGCCATCATCATCATCACCACCACCACCACCACCATCAGCAGCAGCGGCAGCGGCAGTGCAAGCAGCATCACCACCATCATCATCATCATCATTGTCGTCATAGTCATCGTCGTTGTTGTCCTCAGAATCTCTGCCGTCGTCTACCAACCTGTCTCTGCGGTAGGCGGGTCTGTCGGTACGGGATCCGTCCATCATCACCGTCACCCCGCCACGGGCCGACTCCGCGAACTGCGCACACAGTCGTTCACACTGACCGCTGTCACTCAAACCACCCTTGACACTGACCGCTCAGTCACACCACCCTTGACACTGACCACACAGTCACTCACACCACCCTTGACACTGACCGCTCAGTCACTCACACCACCCTTGACACTGACAACACAGTCATTCACACTGACCGCCCAATCACACCACCCTTGACACTGACCGCTCATTCACTCACACCACCCTTGACACTGACCACAGTCATTCACACCACCCTTGACACTGACCACACAGTCATTCACACTGTCCGCTCAGTCACCCACACCACCCTTGACACTGACCACACAGTCATCCACACTGACCGCTCAGTCACTCACACCACCCTTGACACTGACCGCTCTGTCACTCACACCACCCTTGACACTGACCGCTCTGTCACTCACACCACCCTTTACATTGACCACACAGTCACTCACACCACCCTTGACACTGACCGCTCAGTCATTCACACCTCCCTTGACACTGACCGCTCAGTCATTCACACTGACCGCTCAGTCATCCACACCACCCTTGACACTGACCACACAGTCATTCACACTGACCGCTCAGTCTCTCACACCACCCTTGACACTGACCACACAGTAATTCACACTGACCGCTCAGTCACCCACACCACCTTTGACACTGACCACACAGTCATTCACACTGACCGCTCAGTCACTCACACCACCCTTGACACTAACCGCTCAGTCACTCACACCATCCTTCACACTGACCACACAGTCACTCACACTACCCTTGACACTGACCGCTCTGTCACTCACACCACCCTTGACACTGATCGCACAGTCATTCACACTGACCGCTCAGTCACTCACACCACCCTTGACACTGACCGCTCTGTCACTCACACCACCCTTGACACTGACCGCTCTGTCACTCACACCACCCTTGACACTGATCGCACAGTCATTCACACTGACCGCTCAGTCACTCACACCACCCTTGACACTGACCGCTCAGTCACACCACCCTTGACACTGACCACACAGTCATTCACACTGACCGCTCAGTCACTCACACCACACTTGACACTGACCACACAGTCACTCACACCACCTTTGACACTGACCGCTCAGTCACTCACACCACCCTTGACACTGACCGCTCAGTCACTCACACCACCCTTGACACTGACCGCTCAGTCATTCACACTGACCACTCAGTCACTCACACCACCCTTGACACTGACCACACAGTCACTCACACCACCCTTGACACTGACTGCTCAGTCACTCACACCACCCTTGACACTGACCGCTCAGTCACTCACACCACCCTTGACACAGACCGCTCAGTCACTTACACCACCATTGAGACTGACAGCTCAGTCACTCACACCACCCTTGACACTGACCGCTAATTAATTCATTTTCTCACTGTATACATCATCGCTGACTCGTACTCACAGGGGAACTCGCACTGAGAAGGGAACACACACTCTTAGGGGGAAACTCGCACTGAGAAGGGAACACACACTCTTAGAGGGGAATTCGCACTCAGAAGGGAACACACATTCTTAGAGGGGAATTCGCACTCAGAAGGGAACACACATTCTTAGAGGGGAACTCACATACTGAGAGGAAAACTAACGCTCAGGGGGAACGACTCACGCTCTTGGAGGCAGCAGCCCAGAAGGACTCGCTGGCCTCCATGGGGCAGTCATTCCAGGAGGGACACCTGCTGTAGTTCATGCCCGGCGATGACCCCTGACCGCACCACACCAGCCCGTCCACCACGTAGCCAATCAGCGTGTCTTCCAGTGTGACGTAACGCTGCCCGTCTGCTGCATATTCATGAACCAGCTCTTTCACTCCCGACCAGAACATCGCCTGCACAAATCAGCCAGTTTGTGAACAAACAAGGGAATGCACAAAACAACCAGCTTGTCAACAAACAAGGGAATGTACAAAGCAACCAGCTTGTCAACAAACAAGGGAATGTACAAAGCAACCAGCTTGTCAACAAACAAGGGAATGCACAAAACAACCAGCTTGTCAACAAACAAGGGAATGTACAAAGCAACCAGCTTGTCAACAAACAAGGGAATGTACAAAGCAACCAGCTTGTCAACAAACAAGGGAATGTACAAAGCAACCAGCTTGTCAACAAACAAGGGAATGTACAAAGCAACCAGCTTGTCAACAAACAAGGGAATGTACAAAGCAACCAGCTTGTCAACAAACAAGGGAATGTACAAAGCAACCAGCTTGTCAACAAACAAGGGAATGCACAAAACAACCAGCTTGTCAACAAACAAGGGAATGCACAAAGCAACCAGCTTGTCAACAAACAAGGGAATGCACAAAAGCAACCAGCTTGTCAACAAACAAGGGAATGCACAAAGCAACCAGCTTGTCAACAAACAAGGGAATGCACAAAACAACCAGCTTGTCAACAAACAAGGGAATGCACAAAGCAACCAGCTTGTCAACAAACAAGGGAATGCACAAAACAACCAGCTTGTCAACAAACAAGGGAATGTACAAAGCAACCAGCTTGTCAACAAACAAGGGAATGTACAAAGCAACCAGCTTGTCAACAAACAAGGGAATGTACAAAGCAACCAGCTTGTCAACAAACAAGGGAATGCACAAAACAACCAGCTTGTCAACAAACAAGGGAATGTACAAAGCAACCAGCTTGTCAACAAACAAGGGAATGCACAAGCAAGAACTTGTCAACAAATAAGGGAATGCACAAAACAACCAGACTGTCAACAAACAAGGGAGTACACGAAACAACCAGCTTGTCAACAAACAAGGGAATGCATCAACAAACAAGGGAATGCACAAAACAACTAGAAAGTCGACAAAGAAGGAAATGCACAAAACAACCAGACTGTCAACAAACAAGGAAATGCACAAGCATGCACTTGTCAACAAACAAGGGAATGCATAAGCAAGCACTTGTCAACAAACAAGAGAATGCAAAAACAACCAAATTGTCAACAAACAAGGGAATACACAAAACAACCAGATTGTCAACAAACAAGGGAATGCACAAAACAACCAGACTGTTAACAAATAAGGAAATGCACAAAACAACCAGCTTGTCAACAAACAAGGGAATGCACCAACAAACAAAGGAATGCACAAAACAACTAGAAAGTCAACAAAAAATGCACCACACCAACTAAATTGTCAACATGGGAATGCACAAGCAAGCACTTGTCAACAAACAAGGGAATGCACACTCAAGCACTTGTCAACAAACAAAGGAATGTACAAGTAAGCACTTGTCAACAAACAAGAGAATGCACAAAACAACCAGATTGTCAACAAACAAAGGAATACACAAGACAACCAGACTGTCAGCAAACAAGGGAATGCACAAGCAAGCATTTGTCAACAAATAAGGGAATGCACAAAACAACCAGCTTGTGTTCGTGCCCAGTTATGCTTCTTCTTCCATTGGCAGAAGCTACACGAGGTCATCAGTTTGATTATTGTGCTATCATTATGCTGTTTCGTGTAGGCCTATGCCATCGGTCGTTAGGCCCCCCTCCCCCTCCTCCCCCTCAAAAAAGAATCATGTCTGCGGGGGGAGGGGAACAGGAGGGGGGGGGGGGGGGGGACGGGGAGGGGTTGCTTGTCGGCCGTCGTACACGATAATCTCAACGTGATCAATGCTCACGTTCATACTCACTTTGACCTTGACCATTGCAAAGTGTGAAACGGTGCCATGCTTTCAATTGCTTGTCGGCGTATGTGGCAAGTTGAAAATGATTAGTGTTCCCGTAGATGGTCAACTTCAGCAGCATTTGGACCCCGCGTTGACTTCCACGTTAACGTCAGAAACTGACCTTGACCTTGACACTATGTCCACCAGTACCTTGTCTCGTGGCAGGCCCTGCCTTGCGGCGTCCGTGAAGGGCTCGTAGTTCTTCATGCTGACGTCACAGGGCGCCATCATGGCGAAGGCGGCGAAGAACATGTTGTACAGATCCTCGCACTCCGTCGACACCCTGTCGACCAACTGGTGTGTGAGTCTGTTCTTGATGTGTCCCCCCCCCCCCCACCCCCCCCCCCCCCCCCCCAACCCCACCGCCCACGCCTCTCGCATTCTGTCAACATCCTGTTAGCCAACTGGTGTGTGAGTCCGTTCTTAGTGTAAGTCATTTCCCCATCTCCCCCCCCCCCCCTTCCTCGCATTATGTTAACACCCTGTTAGCCAACTGGTGTATTAGTCTATGCTTGATGTAAGTCACTACGGACTATTGTCACATTGGACTATCCTCGCATCAGACTGCGGACTATTGTTACATTGGACTTTTGCCACGTCAGAATGCGGATTATCGTGGACTTTCGTCACGTCAGACTCCGAACTATTGTCATGTCCTATATCGTCACAGCGTCCTTCCATAACGTCAGCCTACGGACTATCGTCGCGTCATATATCGTCACCTCGGACTCCCGTCACGTCAGACTACGGACTATCGTCACGTCATGTTATTATAACGCCACATCGGACTATCGTCACATCGGACTGATTTGACGCTTCCAAACTGAATCTGCAACCACAGTCTTTAAGAGATGTGACATCTAACTCTTACGTCTGTGACCCGACTCACTGTGGAAGCAGTGTCTTGTACTTGATCTCCTTGTAGTCGTAGCAACGTCCGGTGAAGATGTCTTTGATGTGTTCAGTGGTGCCGGGGTTGTTGCCCAAGGATGTTGCTAGCCCCGCCAGCATCAACGACAACACACAGCTTACTCTTGGGGACATTCTTTTTCCAGTGAGCGACCGACTCCACCGGTTTGACAACCCTGTCACTGTGAAAAGCGGGACTGTGGGGCATAGAAAGTGTGGAAAGTGGTGAGTCTGGCGGCAGAGAAAGAGGGGAAAGTGGTGAGTGTGGGGAGAGAAAGAGGGGAAAGTGGTGAGTGTGGGGAGAGAAAGAGGGGAAAGTGGTGAGTGTGGGGAGAGAGAGGGGAAAGTGGTTAGTCCGTTGGCAGAGAAAGAGGGGAAAGTGGTGAGTCTGGCGGCAGAGAAGGAGGGGAAAGTGGGGAGTGTGGGGAGTGAAAAAGGGAAGTGGGGAGAGATGGGGATAAAAGAGGGGAAAGTGGTGAGTGGGGAGAGAAAGAGGGAAGTGGTGAGTCGGCGGCAGAGAAAGAGGGAAAAGGGGTGAGTGTGGGGAGAAAGAGGGAAAGTGGGATCTGGGGAGGGGGGGGGAGAGAAAGAGGGGAAAGTGGGGGGGAAGTGTGAGGGAGAGAAAGAGGGGAAGAGTGGTGTAGTCTTGTGGGGCAAGAGGAAAGAGGGGAAAAGGGGTGAGTGTGGGGAGAGAAAGAGGGGAAAGTGGTGAGTGTGGGGGAGAGAAAGAGGGGGAAAAAAAAAAGGGGGGGGAGAGTGTGGGAGAGAAAGAGGGAAAGGGGAGTGTGGGGAGAGAAAGGGGGAATGGGGGAATGTGGGGAGAGAAAGAAGGGAAAGGGGTGAGTGTGGGGAGAGAAAGAGGGGAAAGTGGTGAGTGTGGGGAGAGAAAGAGGGGAAAGTGGGGAGTGTGGGGAGAGAAGAAGGGAAAGGGTGAGTGTGGGGAGAGTAAAGGGGAAAGTGGGGAGTGTGGGGAGAGAAAGAGGGGAAAGTGGGGAGTGTGGGGAGAGAAAGAGGGGAAAGTGGGGATGTGGGGAGAGAAAGGGAAGGGATAAGGGGGAAGTGTGGGGAGAGAAAGAGGGGAAAGTGGGAGTGTGGGGAGAGAAAGAAGGGGAAAGTGGGGAGTGTGGGGAGAGAAAGAGGGGAAAGTGGGGAGTGTGGGGAGAGAAAGAAGGGAAAGGGGGAGTGTGGGGAGAGAAAGAGGGGAAAGTGGGGAGTGTGGGAGAGAAAGAAGGGGAAAGTGGGAGTGTGGGGAGAGAAGAGGGAAAGTGGGGAGTGTGGGAGAGAAAGAGGGGAAAGTGGGAGTGTGGGGAGAGAAGAGGGAAAGGGGGAGTGTGGAGAAAAGAGGGAAAGGGGGAGTGTGGGGAGAGAAGAGGGAAAGGGAGTGTGGGGAGAGAAAGGGGAAAGGGGGAGTGTGGGAGAGAAAGAGGGGAAAGGGAGTGTGGGGGAGAGAGGGGGAGTGTGGGGAGAGAAGGAAGGGAAAGGGGGAGTGTGGGGAGAGAAAGAGGGAAATGGGGAGTGTGGGGGAAGAGGGGAAAGGGGGAGTGGGGGAGAGAAGAGGGAAGGGGAGTGTGGGCAGATAAAGAGGGGAAAGGGGTGAGTGTGGGGAGAGACAGAAGGGAAAGTGGGGAGTGTGGGGAGAGAAAGAGGGGAAAGGGGGGAGTGTGGGGAGAGAAAGAGGGGAAAGTGGGGAGTGTGGGGAGAGAAAGAGGGGAAAGTGGGTGAGTGTGGGGAGAGACAGAAGGGAAAGTGGGGAGTGTGGGGAGAGAAAGAAGGGAAGGTGGTGAGTGTGGGGAGAGAAAGAGGGGAAAGTGGGGAATGTGGGGGAGAGAACGAGGGGAAAGTGGGGAGTGTGGGGAGAGAAAGAGGGGAAAGTGGGGAGTGTGGGGAGAGAAAGAAAGGTAAGAAAGTGGGATCGGAGGATGAGTAAGAGGAAAGAAAATGAAACACAATATATTCCTAAACTGACTCACTCTATTGCAGGAAACAGTTGTGATGATTATCATACAGTGATAGTCAATTCTGGCGCTTGTTTTGTTTTTGCCTAACCGAGATACATATGGTAGTTTAATCCTCGATGCGTTGTCAGGAGTTGCTGCCAATGCTGATGATTAAAGCTTACTTACGCATCAAGCGAAAGTGTGTAGATGTAAGGTGCACATTCTGGCCAGGTTTTCCGTGTTCGTGTCAAAGATAAGATGACAACTTACAGTGGCGGACCTAAAACGCATTATTTTTTGTGTTGAAGTGAACCGGAAGTCAGAAACACGGTCACTGAACCCTTCTTACCTGCGCGTGATGTCAGTGACTGGCAAAAGAGAACAGCAAGGTTTGTCTTGAATCGGTTTTACTTTCTCTTCTTCCAGTTCTTCTTCTTCTTCGGCAGAGCCCTTTGTGCAGTGATTCACTTCATTCCGTGTTGCAACGCCCGCAGCAAAGCAATGCTGATGGCAGCCCCACGTCTCTGTTTCACAGCCTGTCTTCATTCTCATATCAATGTCTGGTTGCCACTCCTGTACAAACACAAACTTGGATCAGAATAAACGCGAAGTAAAATTCCGTCGTAGTTTGGTTTGGACTTGAGAAAGCTGTGGCAACACTGAGCGCCTGTATACATATATCTTATCTCTTTTTCTTTTTTAGTGTCCGAGCAGCTTTAAAGGGTGTCGTTTGCCCACTACATGTAAAAGTACAAAACGTAATAGATCTAGTCATCAAAAGGAGTGCGTTACTCTCTGTTGCAGCTGGATCTAGTTCTTTCCCTTCGTAGGCGCGCTTTCATTCTCTCTTTATACATACATGAAAAGCGGAGAAGGTCACTGTGGTACAGTTACGTTTCTTTAATGTAGCAGTGCATATTTAATTTTGATTTCATGCATTTTCATATTATCGAATAATCTCCTTTTCCCCCACTTTAGTTTCTAAGCATGGCTTGGCTGGTTTTGTTTAAAAAATAAAAAAAATAAAAAAAGCTTTTTTAATTCACAGATGCTCTGTATTGTCATATTAAATCAGCATTCTTTTTACCTTTTTGTGTGTTTGGATTTTGCTTGTTTTGCTTCCGTCGAGTCGATTGCAAACTGGTGAAATTTGAGCTGTAAAAAAGGGCTGTCGCTGTTATCGTCATTATCATTATTATGACCATTCCTCGGGCGACCTGTGCACGTTCCTTTTGTGCGGAGCACCAAAGAGTGTGCAATGTGCCACATGCCAGCTACAACACTTGACGAAGTACTGGACATCCAATCCCGCTCATCCTCACCCACAAAACTGCTTTTCTAAATTCGATACGAAATCGACGGGGAACATTAAAGCAAAATGTTTGATTAGAAGTTTTTACATTGATGTTTTTTCGACGAGCTACATATAGAGAAGTAGATACAAAGAAGAAGAAGAAGAAGAAGAAGAAGAAGAAGAAGAAGAAGACAGAAACATGTTAGCCTTTAAATTTGAGGGTGTAAAGTGTTACTTACGTAACAGACTCGTGTGCTTCTTGATAGGTAAAGGCTATTTTTAGGTGTGTTAAAGAAAGGATTGGCCTTCGAGAAACGAAATGTTAGAAATAGCATGGACAAAACTGGGAAAATAGTTATTGTAATGAGCTACAGTTATTTATCGGAAGAAGCATGCGGGTACATACCACAACCATCTGTAAAGTGGTCCCGCCGTGGAGGACAGTGGGTAATCGAGTAGTCAGCTAAACCTGCAGGCGAAAGGAGCCGACGAAGCTGACGAAGTGTTTCTGTTTGCATTTGTCTCGGCACTTTAAAGATTAAAGTCATGTTGCTCCTTCTTATGAATCTACCAACCCATGACTTGTAATGCATGTATGTATGTGTGTGTGCTAGCGTGCGTGCGTGCGTGCGTGCGTGCGTGCGTGCGATCGTGCGTGCGTGCGTGCGTGCGCGCGCGCGCGCGTGTGTGTGTGTGTGTGTGTGTGTGTGTGTGTGTGTGTGTGTGGTGTGTGTGTATGTATGTGTATGCTCGATTATTGATAGTAGTATTGGAAATTACTGTGTGCTCCCACATTGTGTGGTAGATGGGAGCTACACAACCACTTTTGGTTATGATGATTGTTGTTGCTATTTCAAGATGTATAGTGCATTGAGCCTCGCGCACGTATCATACAGGGACTGAGCGGATTAGAAATCTGTTTATTACCATTTTGTTCACTGATTTGTTTGAGAATTCTGTAGTGTTTATCGCTGTGCAGTGAACTATTAAATGAATGATCTACTGGTTTAACCCAAGCTTTTTCTGGCTCACTTTGACTGGTGATTTTTGGGTACAGTTAACCGGCAGATAAAAGAAAAGCATGCTATATCAGAGAAAAGTAGTCTCTAAAAAAATCCCCCCCCCCCCCCCAAAAAAAAAGCAAAAATTTGTTGTTGGCTTTTGCTGGAACTCAGAAGGGTTTACGAAAACGTTAAAGGAGGCACTGTTCATTCTAAAAAACAACAACAGAAGAAGAAGAAGCAGAAGAAGAAGAAGAAGAAGAAGAAGAAGAGCAACAAGAACAATATAAACAACAACAACAAAAAACAAGAACATGGAGAAGAAGAAATCGTGCTAATTTCACAGCAACACACAGTTGCCTTTCTTTTGCCCGTCAGTGTACGGAGGTGTTTAAAACGTTAATGGGCCAGTGTGTAAACAATGGCCCAAACACGGCAATGCTGTGCAAACAGCTGCCTTTGGTACCGGCAATAGTTTATGTAGGTGGGCCTATGGACTCCATTTGCCTTCAAGGTAGTGTTTGCATACGTCTTGATACCTGGCCTCGCACTTGTTATGAGCAAAGGAGAGAGAGGCCCACATACAAACCCTAAAACAGGTGAATACAGAAACTAAATTATACATATATACAGGCAAATAATTAAAGACATACAAACAAAGAAAGAAAAAGACAAATGAAACAAAGCAACAACACCAACATCAAAAGCAGACAAAACAGCCACAACGAGATAATGAGACATTATAATGGAAGATGCGACACACTAATATGTGTCATCCAATGGAGTGGAGTCATTTCAAGTCATAATATCAACCCAAGGTGCTTACACGCCTTTATATGTTTTCTTCTGTTGATAGCATGGAAGATGAACTTTGAAAGCAGTCGACAAGCTTTAGTGCTTTCTTTCCCCATCTTAATATGTTCTGTAACGACTGAGTACCTTTTTGCTCATTTTTTTCTTTCTTAGATCTGTGTACAAATGACAAGCTAACGTGGTCTTGGCAAAATGTACACAGTTTTTGTTGTGGGGCAGTCACTGTATCTATACTTGTTGTTATTTACTGGAAGCACACCAATTCTGAGTTACGTCAGTGTATTTATTATATATGAATATCCAACAAATATTTATTTTTTGCTTTAAAAATAGCTTTGAGAGATCGATACGTTTCATATCTTTCTTTGTCTCTGATATTAGCAGTCCATCCCTGGGTGAACATGAACATCTAGCATCTAGAATCTGATATCTCAAACACCCTGTTGTAACCACACAAAGTAGAGCCAGCTTTACACAGGATTTCTTGTACCTCCGTTGTCCAACACATTTTCCCGTTTTCATCAAAATTAACAAGCATTCTGTAATCCTGATTAGGTAATCTCCTCTGTTCCATATGCAATAAGCGAAACTAACGAACATATAAGGCAATAAAAAGAGGAGTAAGTAAGTTACTTGGCGTTTTAAAAAGAGGATATCTGCCCAACTCTCCAGATGCAATTTTGTTTGGGGTACGGCTTGGTAGACCCAAGTATCTTTCACGTGCCATGAGCAATATTCATTCGATGCTGTCTGGTACGTGTAGGCCCCATATTTCTCATGAATACTACAAAACGGACTGAATCTTTTAATCAAATACTTGCTCCTGAAGAAATCACCAGAAAAGTCAAACTTCAATTATTGATGGCTTCAAATGTTTCGTTTCTGTTTTTCTTTGCAATGTTACATTAGCTGTCTGTCGATAGTGCAACAATGGCGCCCGTGGTGCATGTCTGCTGCCTTTCTTGTCTTCGTCTTCTCTTTTTGTCCCGTTTAACTGTTGGTGCTTGCGTATGTGTGTGTAAATGTGTGCGTGCCCACGCGTGCATACCTTATTGTTTGCCTTTGTGCGATCTGTTTCATTGCCGAAAAAGTCTTCTTCCTTTTAAGCGTGCATACCTGATTGTTTGCCTTTGTGCGATCTCTTTCATTGCCGAAAAAATCTTCCTTCGTTTCAAGTTACATCTGACGCACTCCGATTTACACATTTAAATCGCATATGATGACATCTAAGTTGTGTTTTATAATGTACCTTTACTGAACAACACAGAAATCAAGTAATATAAATCATAACGTTAATGCACAGCTTGCTATGGATCTGAGGACATTTGAAAAACAAAAACAAACAAAAAGCAACAAACAAACAAACAAACAAAAAATGACAGTGACGTGACAATTAACAGAATAATTACTAACATGGTACGTAATTGAAAGTGCCTGCTTTGAACCATGGACAAATAAAGCAAACAAATCATTCATTACATTATCACACAGCGCAGTGTGGATCTAAAGGCATCTGAAAACATAACAATCCACGTGAAGGAAAATCCCACTGATGTCTCCGACACACAACGTAAAACAGAAACTTGGAAAGCTTTAGGCAAAATGTAACAGCAAAATAAGACCGGCGAGAGAAAAGTCCACCAGTGCTATTGGTTAAAAAATGAGCTAAAGGTCTACCAGTGCTATTGGTTAAAAAATGAGCTAAAGGTCTACCAGTGCTATTGGTTAAAAAATGAGCTAAAGGTCTACCAGTGCTATTGGTTAAAAAACGAGCTAAAGGTCTACCAAAAATGAGCTAAAGGTCTACCAGTTTAAAAATGAGCTAAAGGTCTACCAAAAAATGAGCTAAAGGTCTACCAGAGTTAAATGAGCTAAAGGTCTACACATTGTTAAAATGAGCTAAAGGTCTACCAAAAAATGAGCTAAAGGTCTACCAGTGCTATTGGTTAAAAAATGAGCTAAAGGTCTACCAGTGCTATTGGTTAAAAAATAAGCTAAAGGTCTACCAGTGCTATTGGTTAACACATGAGCTAAGCTCTACCAGTACTATTGGTTAAAAAACGAGCTAAAGGTCTACCAGTGCTGTTGGTTAAAAAATGAGCTAAAGGTCTACCAGTGCTATTGGTTAACAAATGAGCTAAAGGTCTACCAGTGCTATTGTTTAAAAAGTGAGCTAAAGGTCTAGCAAAAAAAATGAGCTAAAGGTCTACCAGAGTTATTGGTTAAAAAATGAGCTAAAGGTCTACCAGTGCTATTGGTTAAAAAGTGAGCTAAAGGTCTACCAAAAAATGAGCTAAAGGTCTACCAGAGTTATTGGTAAAAAAAATGAGCTAAAGGTCTACCAAAAAATGAGCTAAAGGTCTACCAGTGCTATTGGTTAAAAAATGAGCTAAAGGTCTACCAGTGCTATTGGTTAAAAAGTGAGCTAAAGGTCTACCAAAAAATGAGCTAAAGGTCTACCAGAGTTATTGGTTAAATTTTTTAGCTAAAGGTCTACCAGTGCTATTGGTTAAAAATGAGCTAAAGGTCTCCCAGTGCTACTGGTTAAAAAACAGGCTAAATGTCCACCAGTGCTATTGGTTAAAAAATGAGCTAAAGGTCTACCAGTGCTATTAGTTAAAAAATGAGCTAAAGGTCTACCAGTGCTGATGGTTAAAAAATGAGCTAAAGTTCTACCAGTGCTGATGGTTAAAAAATGAGCTAAAGGTCTACCAGTGCTGGTGGTTAAAAAATGAGCTGACAATTTACGCTGGCTGCTGTCCTAGCAACCTGGAACAAACTTCAGTGAGGATGTCAAAGCACACGAGTCAGTCGTTCAAAGTGCTGACAAAGATTTGTCAGGTAGATATTGTCCTCACTTGTAATTGTACGTGTGCTGCGGCCACTGGAACCAGCGGCCTATTGGGCGGTTCAGTGAAGCTGGTTTGCACGAGTGAATGCCCTTTGTAATCTTTCGCACAAGAAGTCGCGAGAGGTCGCAGCGTCACTTCCGGACCGATTTCTGAGTAGGCATTGCTTGACGCTGTGTATAACAAGGAAAACTGAACCTAGAATTGCGAAGCAGTACAAATGCCACCACTGTTGCAGTTGCAAAAATACCGGGAAAAGGGGATGGAGGGTTAAAAAAAAGTGTCTCTGCGTCGTTTTGGGGCGGACCAGAAGATCGCGAGTTCGTGGGAAAAAATGCGTTTTGGGGCATCCTATAGCAGGAGCAACAAGTTATTGCTTGTTGCCAGACACTTTCTGACTACAGGCCTCCTAAAATGTGTTTAAAGTTGGCAGTGTAAAGTTCGCAAATTCACTGTCACCGCCTTCCATTGTGAAGAAAGTACGCACCGGAAGTAAAAGCACTTAAGCGATGCCGGGCAACAGCTAGCTAGGACAGCCACCTCCCCGTAGTCTCGGCGCAGGCTGTGTGGTTGACGTTAGCTGTTTGCTACGACCTTCACTCTAAACCCCATGACTGTATTTTGTCCGAGGCATTCCCCGAGAAAGGTTCGCGTAGTGTCGGCACATAAATCCTGAAATGCTTGGCTTCGACTTATTTGAGTGTGAGAAGGAGACAACATGCTCGACTTAACGTTTTTGACTAATCCGTTGTAAAATTAGTCACACAAACAGCAGCTTCACTCAGGAAAAAAACAAACAACAACAACAAAAACCAAAAAAACACAAAAAACGCTTCGACATTGTATGTGTGTGTGTGTGTGTGTGTGTGTGTGTGTGTGTGTGTGTGTGTGTGTGTGTGTGTGTGTGTGTGTTGTTTATGTGTGTAATGCTGTGGTGTTTTATATGTGTGTTTGTGTGTGTGTGTGTGTTGTGTGTGTGTGTGTGTGTGTGTGTGTGTGTGTGTGTGTGTGTGTGTGTGTGTGTGTGTGTGTGTGTGTGTGTGTGTGTGTGTGTGTGTGTGTGTGTGTGTGTGTGTGTGTGTGTGTGTGTGTGTGTGTGTGTGTTGGTTTTATTGTTGCTGTTGTTTGTTTTTCGTTTAAAGATCACTATAATATGAAGGGAACATTTTGGAGCACACTGTTCCTCTTTCCGTGATTACCCTGACCCCCTCCGCCTGCTTGTCACAGCGTGTTTGGAGAAGGCCGGTTCTGTCCCAGGCCTGCACGGAGATGAGTTGTCATGATCAGCACGATGAATGCAGGCCCCAGCAAGCCATGCAGCTGACCGCACCACCATTTCACGCGAAAACGCCAGAAAAATAACAACACACCGTACTTGTAGCCATGAGTATGTCTGCCAGATAAACCCGTGAACTGTGGGAGAGATTTCCGAGTGTGATGGAGGTGAAAGCAATTACTAAACCTCGCACAATGCTGGCCGGCGCGAAGATGATGATGATGGTGAAAACACGACGATGACGATGCGTGATGATGACGACGTTGCAGGATAACAACGACGATGCACCATGACGATGAGAATAAGGATGATTTACGAGGATGAGGATTTATGAAGATGACAATGACGATAATGACAATGGCAATGATAGATTGTGTTAGACGAGCAAAAATTCCTCGGGGCGATCTGAGCTGTGTTCCAAAGTGCTGAACATGCCGAAGTGTCGAAACAACACAGGCTCCACACAAAGCCCCGGAAGTCCCAGGAAGTCTGCCATGCTATCGATGCGAATGTCCATAGGCTTGGCCACGGGGCCTTCCGCCAGCCACGTCATCAGAAAGGGAACGACTTCAGAGGGATACAGCATGGCTGGCGTGCAACATCCGGGCGAAGGCTGCACGCGGTACAAGTGTTTGGACGCGCGACGAAGCTCGTTCACGTTCACTCGTCCAACGAGAAAACACACCAAGAGAGAAAATATTACGCCCTCGAAGAAATTCAGCCAGCTGGGTATGAAGAGTTTGGGGTTGGCAGAGCAGATCCACGCGAGAACGAGAATCGCACCAGAGCCTACCGCGGCAAAGCTAGCCAAGTCTGTCATTCTCAGGAAATCGAAGAGGTAGAATCCCCGCCATTTTTCGGGTAGGTAGAGTTTCAAAAAAGCGAATTTTCTCACACGCAGGGTTTCGCTTTCATTGCTCACCACGGAATGTGTCAGTCTTGAGAGAAGGAAGGACAACACACCCGGACACAGCTCGGGGTTTCGAGACTTCTCCGAAAAATCGTATTCTTTCCAAGACATCTTGCAAGACGATGCTCATATCCGGAAGTGGAATGACGTCATCCTCCAAGGCCATGATGTAATCAGTCTTGGGGATCAACGCCACAGCAGAATGGAGACAGAAAATGTAGTTCCATCGTTCTTTCTCTGTGGCAGTGTTGTGATACAGCTGCGAGTAGGGAAGTTTTTGTTTAGGTGATTGGAGAGCCACGCTGTGAGAAGAACGCCCATGCAGTTCCACGAAAGGAATGTAGTCTTTGAGATAAACGGCGTCTTCGTGTTCTGTAGGATGGGTATCAACGTTGCACACGAAGAGAAAACTCCCGTTCAGCACCCCGGCTTGGTGGATTTCCGCGTGGATTTTGGACGCCGTCTGCAGAAGATATCCAGGAGCGCCCTCATCATCATTCGCTTTAGGCGCTGGTCTCTGCGTTGTGATGATAGCGATGACGAATTTCACAGACCCGGAAATGGAATTGGTCTCGTTGTTTAGGCGCAGCAGGTCGTTGCTGGCCGGCTGGCCCTGAGGCTGCGGGAGACTGCGAAAATAGTCCCTGGCTTCCGACAAGCGGTGCTGGTTCCTGGCGTGAGCACCCGGCACGATGGCGCTCTCGGGGTGCAGGTAGGAGAAGAGAGGGGAGAGGGGGCGCGTGAGGGAAACCCACGTGACCGTGACGACCAGAACCACGGTCAGAGCCAGCCTCGTCCTCGTCAACGCTCCGCCAGTCTTCATCGTTCTGCAATCAACAAACAAAGGCTGTTAGTTAATTAGCTTGTGTGATTTTAACGTCCCGCCACCCGCATGCGGTTGCCTCAGGACGAATCACACGTTCAAAATCCTTTTACATCAGTTCAAAACAAATATTAATTACTAAATCTCGAGTCAAAAGCTGGATCGCAGCTGTGGACGCAACAGTCAACAATAGATGCAAACCAAGTCGGAAACAGTCAATAACAGGTACGTACAATATACATCTCAGTGTTTGCATTTCACCTGACTACAAACGACAAAAGTATCGCATTTCAATCAGCGCACGAAAGACGTCACATGAACACAACAACGAAGGCCCGAATCGCCTACGGCAACAGTTAGTCCCACCTGACATGAAGTAGATACAAACCACATAAACCCCACCAAAGGTACACCTCAAAGACCAACGTTCTAGAATATGAGGTACACAAAATAAAGTCATTGCAGGACCGCTTGTGTAGGGCTTTGTACACATTCTTTACGACCACTAACCTGTCTTGGTACACCACTGCCTTATTGTGAGACCAGGTAATGACCACTGCTGTTAGACAATTGGCGGAGTCGTACGACTAGTCGATCGTTTTCTTTGTAATTATGACTGACTGGGCAATCAAGACAGGGTGCCATTATCATTCACAACATTCTGCATTGGGATTTCTTTAGTGTGCCACTTCACACACACACACACACACACACACACACACACACACACACACACACACACAACACACACACACACACACACACACACACACACACACACACTGCGCGTTTCCACTTTCTGACAGGGACGCTTATAAGCCCCAAGCAATGGAGACCGTACTTACTCAGGTATAATCAACTTTCTTTGGGAGAGTTGGTTACTTCTTGGATTTTAACGTCCCGTGCTTTCAAGGCTTTGTTAATTCACACATGAGCATTTCGGTTCTTGAATTTTCAATAAGATCATATTATAAGCCCGGGTATACAGCCCCAAAGCAAAGCCGCATTGTCAGTATAGTCAGCAAAATTGCAGGATCAAGGCGGCTCCAACGTTCTCAGTTGTACCAGGTCTCTGTCAAAAGGAAAATCCGTCAAATTCTCAATGACAGTATACCCACCCTCTTAATGTTTGTTTTCAAAGACTTCCTGCCGGAACTTTTACAAACATTTTTTGTTTTATCCCATCTGCCATATCAGTTCTTAATGCTGGCTTATAATATCCAAACACACAAAAGGTTCAAAAGAACGCTTATTTATTATGGCACATTTCAAATTAATTTGTTAAGCTACAAAACGACACTTAAACAACAGTTTAACAGTTTGAAAGCAACGTATGAAAGCTGGCCTGTAATGCCTGATCTTGCCAGTGGCTGTACGGACACCGCAAGAGAGTCTGCAGTGAAAGTTGACTGGCAGAAAAATCCCTTGCCGCACCGAGGACTCGAACCCACACCAATATTGCGCCTGGCTTTTCAGTCCGATGCTCTGCCCACTGAGCTGTCCCCGCCCTCAGTCAATTGCACAACCACCTTCCTTGAATATAGCCATGCATTCTTCATGAAAATCGAAGAAAAGAAAGGACTTTGATGAAGACCGCTTCTAGATCTGTTTATTACCTGTCTGCACTGTCTCCTGCTCTTGTTGTCACTTTCTTGTATCCACATTCTTCATAAACATGCGGGACGTTAAAATAAAAGAGCCAAACTAACTGTCTTCATAAAAATATGGAGGGTTAAAATCCAAGAATGCACTAACTTCATAAAAACACGAGACGTTGAAATAATAATTAAAAAAATTAACTAACGCAAAAATCTCCCCAAAACCTAACTTTAACTAATGTAAAAATCCAAGAACTAAGTTCATCAAATTACAGGACGGTAAAATCCAAGAACTAGAACTGACTTCATGAAAATTGAGAAGTAGAACATGAGTGACGGGGCCCGCCCGCTGTACCTTTTCACCACTTGTGAACTATCTTTATCTCACCACCTGTCACAACTATCTTTAGCCTCTCGGCCACCTTTCCCGTGTCTATGTACTTCAGCGAGGTTGGAGTAGTAAGTAAGTCAACATGGTGCTTAACGTCCACAGAAACCATAAGGCTTATTAGGGACGGGATAATGGGGGGGGGGGGGGGGGGGGTATGGAGGTGGGAAGAGGGATATATATATATATATATATATATATATATATATATATATATATATATATATATATATATATATCGCTACACTGTCACCACCAGAATGACTCCTGCATTAAGATGGGCAGTGATGAGAGCCATTTTAATGTTTCATTCTGTGAGGGACACAGTCACAAGACGGTGTACACAAACCACTACCTTTTCGAAGAGAAAGGAGAACCGAAGTGGAATCGAACCGAGGCCTTAATTACTAGCTTACCGCTAAGGCAAACAGGCTCACACCAGGTTGGAAACGAAGGATGAGTATATGTCCTGAAGCACAAACCCCTCCTTTCACTGTCGCTGTCTTCACGTCTGCAGCTCCGCGCTCAATTTCCTTGTCTACATCCTTTTCGCACAGTTAGACTTCCGGAGAGTGGGTGGCGCAGAGCAAGGGCACTCGGGCCGGAAAGCCCAGGTTAAGCACGCTGGAGCGTGGTCACCAAAAGGACGGGTCAACGCTAGGCTTTGCGCCCGCCCGGAGACTTCTCCGGAGAGAAATTTTGTGCACTCTACAAAAGTCCTTCCGATGAGACTATGAAAAATATCACATACGCGCGTTAAAGATCCTGTAGTCTTTTAGAGTTCGGTTGATTATAGAAACACAAGTATGCACTAGAGTTTTCAGTGTTGGACACTATACGAAAAGAACACACACACGCACAAACAAGCTCAAAGTTGGAGTCCCACATCCAAGCTGAGCAGTATTCATACAGGTCTAGTACCCTGCGGCTGTAATCAGTATTCAGATTCAACGTTGAAGATCGTATCGTCACAGTTTGACTCAGCGAACCGGCAAAGTGTGACATCAATCAACAGCGGGTGTAGAAAGCGGGGAGACCTGAAACACCGGTTTGGACTCGCTGAATGCAGCATGGATTTTGTTTGTCGCTTGTCTCTGTTGCTGTTACAGTCGGTCTTTCT
This sequence comes from Alviniconcha marisindica, assembly GCA_018857735.1. Lineage (NCBI taxonomy): Eukaryota > Metazoa > Mollusca > Gastropoda > Provannidae > Alviniconcha > Alviniconcha marisindica. The sequence goes on along the minus strand of JABMCL010000509.1, from coordinate 416,200 downwards.
TTTGTTTTTTGTTTCTTCGGTTTGATTTGTCTTTGCTTCAGACCCCTCAAAGTGGCAGTGCAGTCAACGAACGTTTGTCAACGCCCTGACCGTGGCCACAGAATGGATGAAGATGAAGAAACTACACGAGACAGCCTCTATACTGCAGCTCTTAATCCCCCAACAGGTTCCAACGTAGACCTGCGGTTATATCAGTCATGGATACAACCATGGATACAATCATCATGGATACAACCATGGATACAATCATCACGGATACAACCATGGATACAATCATCATGGATACAACCATGGATACAATCATCACGGATACAACCATGGTATCCATGGTTGTATCCGTGATGATTGTATCCATGGTGGATACAACCATGCAGGCCACAGGCGAGAACATGGAATCATTCAAATCTGGACTGATGATAACCATGTTCTGCTTTCAATTCCTCAGGTTGTATGCATCTTCCATTCGGTATGTCGAGTCGGCAGGTTCTTCACGTCTCCATCTGCAGATATTTTGAAGCTTCTTCATTCTATTCTCAGGTCCTTTGCAATAATAAAAATAAGTTTACAAATGATTCACCAGTTAAACCTTGGAAGTGAACAATAGACACCTGGGCTTTTTTTTCTGTTCTTTTGAAGTGATGGTCTCAGTCTGTATGTTTTTTTCTTTCGCGACGTCATGTTTTTCGTCTACTCAGTTCTGCTCAATCCAGTTATCTGTAGACAAACTAACACTAAACTTTGGTGAAATTATTTCACAATGTACATTATTCTATTTTAAACTAAGAAAACGTTAGATTTATGAGGTTTTGTAGCAATAAAATCATGTTACTACAGAATTCAGAATCTTTATTGTCTATGAATAACATAGAAATTTGCCTTACGACTGCATAAAAGATACCAGTAAAATAACGCACGGTATAATACACAAACATAAGTATAATATATTGTAAAACACAGAGTACTTTATCTTTGAGTCTGTAGGACACACACACACACACACATCCGAAACAGTCAACCCTACCAGTTACACGCATCAACACATGCACTCACAGGTCAGGCATTTTTCAAAAAGTAAGAAAGGTACAACTCATCAAATTCAACCCAACAGACAAAATACCTGCATACTAATCTCTATTCAGACCAATACTATCACATGAATAGCATAGCAAACCCTCACACTGAAAAATAGCAAACTAATTGAAAATCACAGGTATCATGCAAAACAGGGACCCAACATACTATCAGTTTTAATACTAAAATAACCTCTAACACTACTGATTACAAAAAACACACGCTCAAATTAAAAAGTGATCAACTACAAACCCAAGTATCATGCCACTACAACAGCCAAAACAAAAGCCATATTAATAAATAAATTCCTCTCTCTCCTTTCCTCATCCTAATCAGCCCCCCCCCTCCAACAAAGTATCTCGCAGAGTGCAAAGCAAGCGCGCGCACACACACACACACACACACACACACACACACACACACACACACACACACACACACACACACACACACACACACACACACACACACACACACACACACACACACACACACACACACACACACACACACACACACACACACACACACACACACACACACACACACACACAGATAAGATACTAGTGCACACCAGTACACACATGGAATAAATGAAGTTCAGACGTCAGACATTATATGAGACAGGCAGGAATGAAGGTGGATACATGGGGCTATGAAATCATCAGTAGCAAACATTTGGTGGGTAAATGCGTTATAAATGGGAGACACAATATGGTAAAGCGTTTCAGGCGGGTTACAATCACCAAATATAACATGCGATGTCAACCAGTCAGCGCATAATGTATGACATGTAACGTGATTTAAAAGTTTCAGTGCTGGATGGTAATCTAAGAGAGTCAGGGAGTGAGTTCCAAAGAACACTACCGGAATATATTAGACTAAACATGAAAAGGTTAGTCCAAGGGATTGGTATATTGATTTTTTTTCAGAATGTCGTGATTGGTTTAGGGAAAATTTAGCCGTAAGAGAGGGTGGGACTTTTCCAGACATAATTTTGTGCATAAGAACTCCCTTAGTTAAAAAGCCTTTCTTTGAGGGGAAGAATAGATAGGAAGTTATAGTCTGAAATCGCTAGAGTTGTGTTTTTTGGGAGAATTGCCTTGAGCGCTCTCTTATGTAAACTAACCAAAGGTTTAAGAGTATTTGCACTTGCTGAATCCCACACCGTCGATACGTAGTCAATAATGGATTGAATATGGGCATGAACAAATATTTTTCTGGCATGAAGATTTAGAAAGTGCTTAATTTTAGATAGCTGACAAATTTTCTTGGAAATGCATTTACATAAAGCAGTCACATGACTGGACCAGGAAAGGTTGCAGTCAATGATCACACCTAAAACCTTGTTCTTGTCGACTTCATTCACAGTTTGATTTCCGAAGGAAACAGGTGGGCATTTCAAAGGTAAATGTTGTCTCTTTTGCCTGGTTGTTATAAGCATAAATTTGTTTTTGTCAGGATGGAGAGACATATGATTGAGGTCTGCCCATTTTAACAGACTGTTGATTCCTGTAGTGATTCCGATAGCTTTCTGAGATTAGAGTTACTGCTGTGGATTGTTGTGTCATCTGCAAAAAGTTCGCGACATGCTTTGAAGAACAGAGGGAGGTCATTGATGTAAATGGAAAAGAGTAATGGTCCAAGAACAGAACCTTGGGGAACTCCATATTTGAGAGATCGTACATCAGATGTGGATGCATTCAAATGCACAGTTTGCTTTCTATCTGTAAGAAATGACGCAAGCAGAGTAAGTGTTATTTCTGTTTTGATCCGGCTTTTGTATGGCCGAGTCTTGGGCGCGCAGACTTTCGATGCGCGTCAGTGGTGGCAATTAGGTCTTTGTCTCTGTTCTCTAACCGAGCAGACAGCTTAGATTCTTGATGCGCTACCCGCGTCAGTAAGACGCTTGACGTTGTTCACAGATATGCTCTGCTAGTCAGTAACAGTACTTTGCTTTTATGTTGCTTTACGTCCACGGAAGCGAGATGGCTTATTAGGGACGGGGACAGAGTGGGAAGGGGACGAAAGAGTGAAGGCTCGACCGCGGAAACCGCCCGAAAAAGACCGGAGAGACCGTGGACCGACGCCAGAACAATGGAAGTGTTAAGGCGGTGTCCCCTCGCCATTGCCTAGCGACTTGTGCACTGCACAAATTGCTGTTTCAACTGCTGTGTTTGGGCAGAGTCACAAAGACAATGTCCGTTGCACTGCTGTTGACGAACAACTTGGACAACTAGAAGCAAAGGAAGTCCAACTTTCTCAGCCCAGCTCCACCTCCCTACTCATGATCTCTTCTGGGCTAACTTGAAGGTCCAGCTCCGCTTCCCTCCTCTAAGATCTCTTGATCTCGCCTGGAACCTTGTGAGTTCAGTAACAGTAACGTGCTGTAGCCCTTTTGTACACGCGTAAAGCCCGTTCTTAATTGGGCGAATGTTTCTTCGCGAACCTAGTTGGAAGTATTCGGCGAAGCTAGTTGGTTCTTAACTGGGCGAACTTTTCTTCGCGAACCTAGTTGGAAGTTTTCGTCGAAGCTATATTCGGGGTCAAAAAAGCTTCGCTCAACATGTTCTGGGAACATTCACCCTATTCGACGATCATTGCCTCTGATTGGCTGAGAGCAGAGCACTCCTGTGGATGAAGAAAAAATAAAAATAAAAATGGATGACGGTGTCGCTTGGTTCTCCACTCGCTTCGGAGGGAATTTGTTTATTTGTTGACTTGTGGGAGGCGCAGCCTTGTCTCAGAGACCCGGAATGAGATAGTAGTTAGTTGAATTACCCTGTGAGGGATGATGAAAGTATATTAACTTGACATGACTTGACTTTAGCCTACATTTTCGATCATGCTGTCTGCTGCGCGTCTGCCGAAAGTTCGGGCCGAAGCTTGCATCTCATTACAAGCCAGTTGAGAACGAAGTAAAGTTTGGACTGTCCGAACCATGTTCGGCGAACTAAAAGTTCAATTAAGAAACGAATCATAGTTCGTCGAACTGTCCGAAGTATGTTCGGCGAACAAACATTCGCCCAGTTAAGAGCCAGTCAGTTTATGACTGACTTCCTCCCGCTCACGGCGTGGTCCCAAGTGCCACCCGTGTCACTGTCCGTCTCGTTGTGTGCTTAAAGCACAAATCCAAGGTTAGGGGTGATTTTTGACACGATTTCCGTTAAAGCTCGCTGAGAACGATGATGTAGGTGAAACTGTGATCTGAGGGTTATAAATGCACGAAAAAAGGCATTTTCTGTCGTACCGAAAGCGTCGCCATGACGCCCAAATCACGTGACCATATGCCTACTACGTCACTCTGGGGAGTCGCTGCAAAATGGCCAACTCGAGCTCCGAAGACGAAACTGATACTTTGCCCGAGAGACCCACAAGGATACAGCCGTATCAGTTTGAGCCTGTCAGGCAGGATTTTGAAAGAGTACCGGAACATCGTGTCAGCTTCGAAGCAAACCCCATGCGGTATTCCATGGGGTTTGCGAAATCGCACTCACTGAAGTGCTCGCTACACAAATGGACGTGATGCGGCGCAGCAAGAAAGTCAGCTCGTATGAATTGTATAAATTTAATCCACTTTCGCCTCACTGAGGGTCGATTGCGCGGGAGCTCGTGCATGTTTATACCTGGGGTCGTCTGCGAATTGTTACAGTTCGCGGCAACACAGTAGGCCGGCATAGTTAACTTTTTGTCGACCACACGCATACACAGTTTACTGAAGAATCTAAGATGGCAACCGCATTGACTCCCCAGACTGACGTCACTTCCGGGAAAGTCACGTGACTGATGGAGGAAAAAAAACCCTCTGTAGTCTCGGCCAGCCTACAGAAAATAAAATCGATTAAAAACCGAATTAAACATTTTATTTTATTTCATTAAGTCTGAAACTAGTCACTCATTTGTCAATCATTTCGATGGTCATTTTGCATACTTAAAAACCTTGGACTTTTACTTTAAGTGGAACAGTGCTGTAACAATGATCTCACTCTTCCTGTTAAGTTAAGAATGAGCTTGGTAATCCGTATTTTTTACTGTTACTTTATTGTATACTATTATATACTGGGAGTTCATCAGTTAATCGACTGGCCGTCTCTTGTATACTCACCGCGACACTGTGAGATAGGGTTTTAAGTGCAAGTTATGCACAAAATTTATGTACTTGATTATTAATCATTTTGTCACAGTTATCATCGTGTATTATAGTAACCTACCTGTAAACTACATGGTTACTGTATTTATTATATAATTGCTGTTGTTTAGTCTTTACGTTTGCTTTCATGTTCTAAATGTTTTGTTTGGTTGTGTCTTTTCCAACACAGACACTGTTTCCTGGTTGGTGCAAATAAAAAGTTATGTTATAGCAACCTCTGACTTGTGACTCTTCATCCATGCTTCCAACCTGCTTCCCCCGCTCCCCTACAAAACATTAATAGCATGGCGGTTAATGCTGAGGTGAACACAATCATCTGAGCCCATCTCTGGTCTGCCATGAGTCATTAGAAGCAGACATTTTGCAGTACCTCACACTAAAATGATGAAAACGTTTAGATCAAGCGAATATACGAAAGATAAGAAAAACCGGCACGTCATACGCGTATGACTGATCGACTATAAATTAAGCAAAGCGAAACACAACAACAAACAATCGGTATAAATCGAAAAGCAAGAGATGCCTTCACCAGTACGGCAGAACCAATCACTAATAAGCAAATGACTGTCAATCACTATCGACAAATAATCAGCACAAAACGAAGAACAATGAAGACCGGCAAACCTAACCTCATTCATCCATGTACTGAACACACACACACACACACACACACACACACACACACACACACACACACACACACACACACACACACACACACACACAAACATACATACACACGCACAGCACGCAGAGAGAGAGGAGAGAGAGAGAGAGAGAGAGAGAGAGAGAGAGAGAGAGAGAGAGAGAGAGAGACGCGCGCATACACAGCACATGCACACAACACCTTGACACATGCTGATACCGTCTACCACCCAAGTGGCACACGCGCACCCCATGTACATACATCCACCCTAACATTCGCGGCACACACACACACACACACACACACACACACACACACACAACACACACACACCACACACACCACACTAACCCCCCACGCACCATCCCACCCATCCACACACACACACACACACACACTTATAATTATCAAAACCACTGAGCAGAGGCCGTGGCCCCCACTGACCTAAATCAGGTCTAGCTCTGTGGGAGCCACTGACAGGGGAGTTAACCCGACACAACACGTGTCCGAGAACACGTGTCGTAATGTTTGGACGAGCAGATCTGGGAAATGTGCAACGGGAGGGATACTCTGGGTATCCCTATCCCATAGGTGAAGACAATGAATTCTGACATTCTTGGGTTTGGGGGGTAGAGAAGGTAAGTCCAGTACTGTGACCGCCAAGCACATCACAATATCATAAAACTGGGTTGAGAATAAACCCAAGACTGACCCTACTGCGGCATTCTGAAGCAAGGAATCAGTGAAAAGTATGACGCAGAACTTTTGACAGAAAAAGAAAGGACATATTTCTTCATTTCTAACATTTTCCACATCAGAAGTACACTGTGCTTAAACCGCCATCACGGCTGTGAACCAATGCCTCACCATATTTCGATTCTGTTTGTTCTAGACAGTGCAGAAGGCATCTGGACTCACTTTCGATTTTAATCATTATGATCAATAAAAAAAGAAAGAAAAAAATCCGGTGATTTCAGTCAGGTGGTTTTCCACCGTGCTTTGGCGTCTTCAGTTGGTGTGAAAGACGGTACCCTAACGTCAAGAGCTGAAACTCTGGTGCATCCCAAAAGATTTCTTGGGAACTAGTAGTATCGTGTTTGGCACACTCTAAGGAACACTTTAATTCTAATTTAACTGGGTAGTGGGGCCTGTGGGGTGCACGGTAGGTCAAATTACCTCTCGGACTATATATACTGGCATGGAAATATCAGAATCAGAGATGTGACTGGACATATACAGCCTTGATTCAGACAGGCCAGGTATATGGATGTTCTTTCCAAAGTCGAACCGCAAAACTGACGCTGTATCTGTGAATTTGTTATGGTTAATGTTGAGGTGAGCACATCTGAGCCCATCTCTGGTCGGCTATGAGTCATTAGAAGCAGACAGTTTGTAGTACCTCACAATAAAATGAGGAAAATGTTCAGATCGAGCAAATATACAAAAAACAAGAAAATCCGACGGTATTATACGCGTATAACTGATCAGAGACACTACACTACAGGGACTGCCAACTGGTTGCGGGGCTGAACGGAGTGGCCGCGAGCGGGCTACAATCAAACAGGCAAGTGAAACTTCCGGTCTGTGCCGTGCTGTGACCGGCTATAGAGGGTTTCATACATCTACACCGTCATTTTGAGTCATGTTGAGTAAAGACTGAATAACAACGAACTTTACAACAAATTCCCACGCTGAACATAAACCATAGAAAAATGCAATCCTTTTGAGTGTTTGTTACGTAATTAGCGAAATAATTAATAATAACAAGAGGATCAGGCGTGATTTTTTGTTGTTGTTTTTAATCTTAGCATACTTTACAAAACAATTAATCACAATTAGTTCAGATCTTCAAGAGGATTAGCCGGAGCTTGGCAATAGCTCTCTCTCTCTCTCTGTGTCCCCCCCCCCCCCCCCCCCTCTGTCTCTGTCTGTCTCTGTCTGTCTGTCTGTCTGTCTGTCTGTCTGTCTCTGTCTCTCTCTCTGTCTGTCTCTCTGTCTCTGTCTCTGTCTCTGTCTCTCTGTCTCTCTGTCTCTGTCTCTGTCTCTGTCTCTCTCTCTCTCTCTCTCTCTCTCTCTCTCTCTCTCTCTCTCTCTCTCTCTCTCTCTCTCTCTCTCTCTCTCTCTCTCTCTCCTCACCCCCCTCATCTTTCATAGTTATATCACAAGTTTGAGTTAGTTCTTGTACTGTCAGACCCCACATAGTCCAGCAAAGGCGCATGGAGTGCGACAGCATTTAAAGACATGAAACAAAGATACTGCCACACATAGGGCTTGGTACTGATGTAGAGTAAAGCAGTACATCTCGTGCCATTCTGGTGCCTGCCGATGGCATCATGACATTGCCAAAAAAACAGGACATTTTTTGTTGGTTTTGTTTTGGGCAGTGTGTATGAATTGTTAGGATGAAGATCTTTTGAGCAAATTTACAATGGCCGCAAACCGAATTTTGCTATGTAAATGTGTTTTGACTGCGATCTGTTACAGGGTGACATAGGCTACGTTTAATGGCTTTAAATAAGTTTGAAAGAATCTGCTGATCAGAATTATTACTAATTCTTGCGTCGATGACTATAATCATGTATGTAACACTACAGGCTTCGATAATTTGAGCACAGTAGCAAATGGGCTGCAGCAGGCTACTCAGATGTGTGTGACAAGATTTCAAACGAACGTTATTATTTGTTGTAATTTGTGTTTTTTCACTAATTGTGTGATCATGAGTTGTCATGGTGCATTCACGAACCCACGCACGCACGCACGTACGCACACACACACACACACACACACACACACACACACACACACACACACACACACACACACACACACACACACACACACATTTTAGATTAATCATTTTTTCACGGCGATCGAACCATTTCAACGTTCCACTGATATAGTAAGACTGATTGGTTAAAATAAATAATGTAAACGGCCGTACTTCGTCTCCTTTACATAGTAGGCCTATGCTATATAATTGTGTATCACACAACCACACACACACACACACACACACACCACACACACACACACACACACACACTAGCACACACACACACACACACACACACACACACACACACACACACACCACACACACACACACACACACACACACACACACACACACACACTGTGTAGTGGTTGTGCGCTCGCACGTGAGTGTATGTGTGTGTTGTTGCGTGCATTCGTGCGTGCGTGTGTGCGTGTTTGTGTGTGAATTAACGGAAGGGCGACATATGGCTACAGAAAAACGTCGGGTTTCTCCCGCAAATAAATTAGTACTACGCTCTGGTCAATCTGAAATAAAAGCTCACGTGCCAGTGCCGAAACGAAAGAAGAAGAAAAAGAATCCGATAAATATTTTACTTTGGAAATCACGAATAAGAATATGTAGCAAATAAGAATGATAGTACCCATCAAGTATCAATCGCGTTTTAAAGAGGAAAAATAACAAACATAAAACTCGAAGTCAGTCGTCATACTCTTTTTGATCAAAGTGTTCAGATGAAAATTGTGGCCAAAGTCCACTACAATACTGCAAGAACCAATGGGGGCTAGAGATGTCTTTATCCCAACCACCAAACCAAATTATAACGTGATTTGTGCTTTCACATAGCTTCTAGTGCTACTTTGTTATGTACAGCTACTGCAAAGGGATCTGTTGCGGTTGTCACACCGAGGCTTGAAATATGACTGTTCAGAATGAACTAAAACGAACATCTTGTGGCAGTGAAGTAGCTAAGAAAGGCATTTCTCGCTATGACGCCTCAGCTGATTCCTGTATGTGAAACGTACGAGGCACTTGTTGCAGGGGCAAGGAAGACTGCCGTCATGCGAGCGTGCGTGGTCTTGAAGACTTCCTCTACTTTTGAAAACTTTCCCGCAGTGACCGCATACGTCTTGGGCGTTTACCGTGCATGAATACCTCCCTGGCTCAAGGCTTCTCTTGTGTGCAAGTAATCTTTTGCACGTCTCACACTTAAAGGGTTTTATCTTCAGATGAACACTGATCATATGAGAATGTAGATCATCAGACATGGTAAATTTCTTATCACATTGTGAACAATGGAAACGAGGTCTATCACCCAATTTGTGGTGTTGCTTCCTATGGCGGACCAGGTTCCTTTTCTGCACATAATTATGATTTTCCGCATTCTGGGCAGAGATGTCGCACGACAGGCACTTATTTTTGCGGAGTAGAAGTCATCAATGGATGGCCAGTTGTTTTCACTTCCATCTCGGCAGAAACACCCATTACAGTCCCCTCAGTCACTGCAGACATCTCCATCTGTAACATGGAATCCTCAGACCTCGTAAGTAACATGTCTGGCATGACTTAAGTTAGTTGTCAGAAGGAACGATCTCCACGAAGGTGCTCTGGATTGGAACACGGCACGGCTCAGCGTCGGAACAGCCATGCACTCTGGTTCGGAACACAGAAACCAGGGCGAGTGTTTTCCTATCCTTCTATCGCGACTTCTAAATACTCTTAGACAGTGATAGTCCATCATATCACGCATGAGATATTTAATAATATAGTGACAAGAACCAAAATGCACCAAGTGACTGCGTTTTTACGGTGGTTGTTGTTGAAGAAAGTGCCATTTTGCCTGCCAAGGGTCGAAATCAAAAATGAAAATGTTGATTGTGAGGTGTACAAGAAACCAGATAACATGCAATTTACACCACAGGACACGGGAAAGCTTCCCCGTTCCAACCATGATGATCTATTATATGTGCAATGCCTACATTTTGACGTAAATCGGTGTAGTTTACCTGGATCGACGTTTTGCTTCTGCCTGCTCCAGCGGCTGGGCCTCGCTGTAACGGGAGCTCCGGCTGAATATTTCGGAACGCGGATACACGGTGTGGTTTACAGGGTCATCGTGACAGGGCTCGCTCACTTGGCTATCCCCTTGCTGTTGTATCTCTGGACTGATCGACTAGAGAGGAAGCGAAGTGACACACAACAACAAACAATGGTGTAAATCGAAAAGCAAGCGATACCTTCACCAGTACGGCAGAGCTAATCAGAAAACGACTGTCAATCACTATCGACAAATTTCGTGGTCGTGGCAGAATCGGCACAAAACGAAGAACATTCGGGCCGATTCAACACCAAAAGATAGACACTCCTGCGCGGCACAGCTTATCAAGAAACCACTGACCCGCAACTGTGCTATTTTCACCGTCGCTAGTCCGGGTAGAATCAAAACCGACACTTGGGCTCTGGCTGAGTGACTCCGCAGTCAAACAAATACAGGCACCGGAATCCCGTCAGCAATCCCAACACTGTAGCAGTCTACACCTATTGGAGTGGTATTGTGGTATTCAACAAATATTTAATGTATCCAATTGAGAGTTCTCAAAGGTAACGATCGAATGCCAATTTTACTTTAGCAGTTAGCTTTTAATGAAGACCGGCAAACCTAACCTCATTCAACCATGTGCTAAACACACACACACACACACACACACACACACACACACACACAACACACACACACACACACACACACACACACACACACACACACACACACACATTGCGCACACGCGGGTTTATGATTGTACAGCGATGTGGTGTTGCATCCGACAGGCTCTGACGAAGTCCTGTAGGACTGCATCACAGCTGGGTGGACCGGCGGCGGGCCACGGCGGTACAGGCCTACCGGCTCATGGCAGTGGGCAGGCTCAGAACGGTAGACAGGCTCAGAACGGTAGACAGGTTCAGGATGACGGTAGACAGGCGCAGTGGTCAGGCTCAGGGCGGTAGACAAGATCAGTGGTCAGGCTCAGGGCGGTAGACAAGCTCAGTGGTCAGGCTCAGGGCGGTAGACAAGCTCAGTGGTCAGGCTCAGGGCGGTAGACAGGCTCAGGACGGTAGACAGACTCAGTGGTCAGGCCCAGGACGGTAGACAGACTCAGTGGTCAGGCCCAGGACGGTAGACAGACTCAGTGGTCAGGCCCAGGACGGTAGACAGGCTCAGGGCGGTAGACAGGCTCAGGACTGTAGACGGTAGACATGCTCAGGGTGGTAGGCTCAGGGCGGTAGACAGGCTCAGGGCGGTAGACAGGCTCAGGGCGGTAGACGGTAGACATGCTCAGGGCGGTAGACAGGCTCAGGACGGTAGACAGGCTCAGGGGGGTAGACAGGCTCAGGGCGGTAGACAGGTTCAGTGGTCAGGCTCAGGACGGTAGACAGGCTCAAGGCGGTAGACAGGCTCAGGACGGTAGACAGGCTCAGGGCGGTAGACGGTAGACAGGCTCAGGGCGGTAGACAGGCTCAGGACAGTAGACAGGCTCAGGACGGTAGATGGTAGACAGGCTCAGGGCGGTAGACGGTAGACAGGCTCATGACGGTAGACAGGCTCAGGGCGGTAGACAGGCTCAGGACGGTAGACAGGCTCAGGACGGTAGACGGTAGACAGGCTCAGGGCGGTAGACAGGCTCAGGACGGTAGACAGGCTCAGGACGGTAGACGGTAGACAGGCTCAGGGCGGTAGACAGGCCCAGGATGTACAGTAAGGAAGTAAGTAAACAAGGTGCTTATAACGTCCACAGAAACCATGGGGCTTATTAGGGACGGGGAGAACGGGGGAAAGGGGCATGGAGGTGGGGGGAGAGGGAGAGTATATACCTATCGCTACACTGTCACCACCAGAATGACTCCTGCATTAAGACTGGCAGCGATGAGAGCCATTTCAACGTTTCATTAATTGTGAGGGACAGGTCACAAGACAGTGTCCATGGACCACAACATTTGAAGAGAAAGGAGAAAACATTAGATTTATGAGGTTTTGTAACAATAATCTCATGTTACTATGGGTGAAAACACCAATTCAGTGATTCTTGGATTTGGGGGGTAGGGGAGGTAAATCCAGTACTGTGACAACCACACACGTCATAGCATCACAAAACTGGGTTCCGAATAAACCCAAGACCCTACTGTGGCATTCTGAACCAAAGAATCAGTGAAAAGGATGATACATAACTTTTTGACAGAAAAAAGAAAGAAATATTTTCTTCATTTCTAGGATTTTCCACATGACAAGTGTGGTTTCTGTGGACGTTAAGCACCATGTTTACTTTGGGGAATGGACGGGGGGGCCAACCTTTCTTGAGGACGTACCTCTGGTGGAATTTGTGTACCATGCACCATGTGCCATGTGCCATGTGAGAGTTACCGTAGGCGATTCGGGTCTTTTTTGTTGTATTTGTGTTACGCATTGTGAGCGCTAATTAACCCTCTTGTGTGTTGATTCAGTAATCCACGATCACGTTTCAGCTATATTCACATGTTTGTGAATGGGTTGTCGGACCTCGATGATTGCTGGACCTGCTGGATAGCCGTCCTGAACTGACCTCTCAGTAGTTCTCTTCAGTTCAACATGGCAGCTATATACTCGAAAAAGCCGTTTTGCGCTCCGCCCCGTCTTTCAGGAGTTTCCCCAACGTCGCCTTTTAAAGCTGTTCCGATGTTCGTCTAACTGACGATGTCCTTGATTTGTCAATTGAGGAAGATCATCGAGCGCTTCCCTGTTTCTGATGATGACAATGATGATGGTGACGATGATGATGATGATGTCCACTTTTATAGCGCATGAACCCAGTAACTCAAATTATCGTTGCGCTGCGCCTCTCTCCTCGTGTCGATGGTGTATGTGTGAACAATTCACGCTAATGTATGTGTGACCAGTTCACGCCGATGTATGTGTGAATAATTCACGCTGATGTATGTGTGAACAATTCAGGATGATGTATATTAAGTGAACAATTCACGCTGATGTATGTGTCAATAACTCACGATGGTGTATATGTGAATAATTCACGCTGATGTATGTGTGAATAATTCACGCTGATGTATGTGTGAATAATTCACGGTGATGTATGTGTGATCAATTCACAGTGATGCACATATGAACATGTACACACACACGCCCCCCCCCCTCCCGCGTCTCCCCAATCTTCCACATACACCACGCCCCCCCCCCCCCCCCCCCCCCGCGTCTCCCCAATCTTCACACACACACACGCCCCCCCCCCCCCCCCCCCCGTCCCCAATCTCCACATGCACACACACGCCCTCCCCCCCCCCCCCCCCCCCCGCGTCTCCCCTCTTCCACATACACACCCCCACCACCCCCCCCCCCCCCCCCCCGCGTCCCCCAATCTTCCACACACACACACGCCCGCCCCCCCCCCCCCCGTCTCCCCAATCTTCACACACACACACGCCCCCCCCCCCCCCCACGCGTCTCCCCAATACTAACCCACCTCCCCCCCCCCCCCCCCCCCGTGTCTCCCCAATCTTCCACATACACACACCCCCCCCCCCCCCCCCCCCCCCGCGTCTCCCCAATCTTCCACATACACACACTGCCCCCCCCCCCCTCCCCGCGTTCCCCTCTTCACATACACACACGCCCCCCCCCTCCCCCCGCGCTCCCCAATCTTCCACATACACACACACGCCCCCCCCCCCCGTCTCCCAATCTTACACCCCCCCCCCCCCCCGCGTCTCCCCAATCTTCTACATACACACAGACGCCCCCCCCCCTCCCCCCGCGTCTCCCCAATCTTCCACACACACACACAAACTGACTTTCAGCCAGCTGACTGCAGGATGCAGCGTGAGTCAGACGACAGCGTCACTGAAACAAACTCCATGATCCAGCTGAGTAGACTTACTACCACTCCACCCCCTCCGTCCTCACCCCCACACACGTCCTCCCAGCGTTGTCAGCACAACGATTACTATAACCATAGCCCTACCTGTCAGTTAAGCGACTTTTTAGTTAACTAAAGCCCACGTAATCCCATGAAAACGCCGTTAAAAACACACACACACACACACACACACACACACACACACACACACACACACACACACACACACACACACACACGTGGTTTTATCGATAATGGACGTGTCGCTACGCACAGTTTCCATAGCAACGTAAATGGTAGGCAAACATCTGTCCGTTCGGTAAGCGGACGGATTGCTATGTACAGAGACTGCGTGATCGCTTGTAACACAGGCTGCAGGGGAAGCGACAGCGCTGACCACTGTGGGCTGTCACTGGTAATCCGGGGGCCGCTGGTGCGGAGCGAAAAGCGAAGGCACAAACATGTTCTTCTGGCCGGAAACTCTCTAGCTCTTCTTTCAGCTTTCGTCGTGTCCGTCAGTCCGAAACAACTTGAAGCACGGTAAGGAATAGGCATGTTGTTTTTGTTGTAGTGTTCTGATCGTGGTTGTTCTTTTTCTTCCTTTGTTTGTTGTTGTTGTTGCTGCTGCTTTTTTGGTGCATGGATTGTTTTGATCTTCAAATCTCTCTCTCTCTCTCTCTCTCTCTCTCTCTCTCTCTCTCTCTCTCTCTCTCTCTCTCTCTCTCTCTCTCTCTCTCTCACACACACACACACACACACACACACACACACACACACACACACACACACATGAACACACTCACGCACGCCCCCACGTACGCGCGCGCACACGCACACACGCCCCCCCCCCCACACACACACACTCACACCTATACTACACGCGCCGCCGCACACACACACACACACACACACCACACACACACCACACACACACACACACACACACACACACACATGCGTGTGCTTATCTCTCTCTCTCTCTCCTCTCTCTCTCTCTCTCTCTCTCTCTCTCTCTCTCTCTCTCTCTCTCTCTCTCTCTCTCACACACACACACACACACACACACACACAACACACACACACACACACACACACACTCATGCTGTGTGCTTATCTCTCTCTCTCTCTCTCTCCTCTCTCTCTCTCTCTCTCTCTCTCTCTCTTCACCACACACACCACACACACACACACACACACAGCACACACACACACACACACACACACACACACGCACACACACACACACCCGCATGGTACGGAGGTTGCTTTCATTGCAAGCGCAAGGGGGGCCGGGTGGTGAAAAGAGACAGATGACACGTTGACGACGGCGGTCCCAATGTCTCTACCTGTTTCATAAACGTGGTACAATTTCTATCACACACAAAAATAAAACGTTAAAAACAGTTGACACAGCAACTTTGTTTTTTAAACTGCCGTCGGTTCTTAGACGTGCGCGAGCCTGTAGCAGTCTCCCTCTACAGAATTACAGAAACACAACCCTGAATTTGTCTATCAAGTTTATTTACATGACAGGTTTTAGGATCTAAAATACCCCCCCCCCCACCCCCCCGCCCCCCACACACACTCCCCCTCCACCACCCCTAAACAGAAAGACTAGACCCCGAATCCTCCTCACTGATACGTAGGCATGAGTGAACAGTGCTTAGCCACCCTTCTGCCTAACGACCTTTCCGGTTGCACTGGAGCAGTTCAGTCGTGACACGGCAGGAGAGCTGTTCAAAGTTAACCACCGCAGTCGTGCGATTGACTAAATGGAGACCGCCCCTCCGCTATCGATTGGACTGAAGCACGTGAAGCAGAACTATCGCTGCAGGGCATTGGAGGCTTCTAGCCCAGCACAGACAGCTATTGGCCGGACAGTTAGGTCGTGTGGCACTGCCCTTTAGTGTCAGTCTGGCTTTTAAAGAGATTGCTATCCTGGCAGAACCCGCTCTGTCCATAGGGTACAATATATCGTAACATCATAACAAAACAACAACAAAAACAAAAACAAAAATGTCAACAGCTTTTCGTTAAAAACAAAACAAAAACAAAAAACAAACAAACAAACAAACAAAAAAGCAGACAAAAAGAAAACGCCTATGTTAAGGGACAATATAAATTTTAATCTTACCTTATTGAAGGATTTTGTTTTAAAATTAATTTTTAAAGTGCCCGTTGAGTTCGTATGGGGTTGGGGAAGAGGGGAGGTCCGTGACAGACGATTAGTGGGTTAGGATGTACGGAACATCGTCACATGTCGTGATTTGCCTCCTGCAAACCTCAGCCACTTTGGTGTCTGTCCCCGAGCGGCCACACGAGCTCGTGACACTCGTCGTAGTTGGGGGGGGGGGGGGGGGGGGGGGGGGTGTCTCAAAAACAAAAACAAAACAAAAAACACAGCTTTCTCTGTGATTTCCTTATAAGGAAAAACAAAACGCGGAACACCTCAACTCCAGATCCTTCGCTTCAAGTTTTCTTTATTTGGATCTTTTTTTGACAGTTGGAAAAAGTACGTTTTGAGAAGGTCACAGTTCATTTGAATTATACACGTTAAGTTTTACAGTTTTATTGTTTGCTTGTATGCAGCGCTTCAAATGTAGTTCCTGGATATTTTTTCTTTATTTTTTCTCGTTCATTCCATATGAGAAGGCCGACATATATTTTGTACTGAAGTGTGTGTGTCAGTGTGTGTGTGTGTGTGTGTGTGTGTGTGTGTGTGTGTGTGTGTGTGTGTGTGTGTGTGTGTTTGTGAGTGCGTGCGTGCGTGAGTGCCTGCGTGTGTGCATGCGTGCGTGCCTGTGTGCGTGTACGTGTGTGTGCGTGCGTGCGTGCGTGCGTGCGTGCGTGCATGTGTGTGTGCGTGTATGTGTGTGGTGTGTGTGTGTGTGTGTGTGTGTGTGTGTGTGTGTGTGTGTGTGTGTGTGTGTGTTGTGTTTGTTGTTGGTGGTGGTTTTTGTTGTTGTGTGTTGTTGTTGGGGTTGTTTTTTTTGGGGGGGGGGTGCGGTGGGGGGGGGGGGGGTGGGGGGGGCTTACGTGTTGCGTGTGAATGTTGTTCAGTGTTATATAACTTTGAAAGGGCGGGACACGTTGTCATATTTTCGTCTTGCTCTTTTTACACACGTGCTGTTCATCTTGCTTCAGCTTCTGCCGCCGTCGCCTTAAAATCACAAAATTGCTAAAGTAAGACCAAACACGCACGCACACACACACACACACACACACACACACACACACACACACACACACACACACACACACACACACACACACACACCACGCACGCACGCACGCACGCACGCACGCACGCACGCACGCACGCACGCACGCACACACACACATTCACACACGCTCGCACGCACACACACAACACACACACACACACACACACACACACACACACACACACACACACACACACACACACACACACACACACACACACACACACAAAGAAGAAGAAGAAGAAGAAGAAGAAGAAGAAGAAGAAGAAGAAGAAGAAGAAGAAGAAGAACTTAGAAGAAGAAGAAGAAGAAGAAGAAGAAGCAGGTAAGTAAGTAAGTAAGTTGATGTTTTACGCCCAGTCAACCGGTGCGGTTATATCAGGGAGAAGAAGAAGAAGCAAAGAAGCTAATGATCATTAAGTGAGAAAGGAAAACACTGGTGAAAGTACTGAACACGTGAACAATCTTGTGATCTGTTCTTCTGTTAATGCTCTACATATTTCTTGAGTGCAAACTGAAGAGTGATCTAGCTAGCGTCTAGAAAACTCCGGCGGTTGGCATTGACAAACACAAGCCTATATACAGTTCTTTTGTCTGTTGTCGGCAAATTCAGGTCAATTTTCTCCTGCGCTCTCCGTCTTTATTTTGATTCCTCTGCCAGAAACGTCTGGCTGGTCGCGGATGTTGTTTGCGACTGAGAATGATGAGAAATCGATAATATACATGTGCAGTCGCACAGTATTGTGAAACTGAAGTTTCCGACTGTTCTTCTTTAAAGAGCTTCAGGTGAGGGTATGTTGTTCTTGTTGTTTTGACTGCAGCAGTTATTATTGTTGTTGTGACTACTGCAGTTATCATTGTTGTTGTGGCTGCTGCAGTTATTATTCTTGTTGTGGCTGCAGTAGTTATTATTGTTGTTGTGGTTGCAGCAGTTATTATTGTTGTTGTGACTGCTGCAGCTATTATTGTTGTTGTGACTGCTGCAGTTACTATTATTGTTCTGGCTACAGCAGTTATTATTGTTGTGGCTGCAGCAGTTATTATTTTTGTTGTGGCTGCAGCAGTTATTATTGTTGTGGCTGCAGCAGTTATTGTTGTTGTTGTGGCTGCAGCAGTTATTATTATTGTTGTGGCTGCAGCAGTTATTATTGTTGTTGTGGTTGCAGCAGTTACTATTGTTGTTGTGGCTGCAGCAGTTATTATTGTTGTTGTGACTGCTGCAGTTACTATTATTGTTGTGGCTGCAGCAGTTATTATTATTGTTGTGGCTGCAGCAGTTATTATTGTTGTTGTGGCTGCTGCAGTTATTATTGTTGTTGTGGCTGCAGCAGTTACTATTATAGTTGTGGCTGCAGCAGTTATTGTTGTTATTGTGGCTGCAGAAGTTATTATTATTGTTGTGGCTGCAGCAGTTATTATTGTTGTGGCTGCAGCAGTTATTGTTGTTGTTGTGGTTGCAGCAGTTATTATTGTTGTTGTGGCTGCAGCAGTTACTATTGTTTTTGTGGCTGCAGCAGTTATTGTTGTTGTTGTGGCTGCAGCAGTTATTGTTGTTGTTGTGGCTGCAGCAGTTATTGCCATTTATTATTGTTGTTGTGGCTGCAGCAGTTATTTTTGTTGTGGCTGCAGCAGTTACTATTGTTGTCGTTGCGGTTGCAGCAGTTATTATTGTTGTTGTGGCTGCTGCAATTATTATTGTTGTGGCTGCAGCAGTTATTGGTGTTGTTGTGGCTGCAGCAGTTATTGTTGTTGTTGTGGCTGCAGCAGTTATTATTGCTGTGGCTGCAGCAGTTATTATTGTTGTGGCTGCAGCAGTTATTATTGCTGTTGTGGCTGCAGCAGTTACTATTGTTCTTGTGGCTGCAGCAGTTATTGTTGTTGTTGTGGCTGCAGCAGTTAGTGTTGTTGTTGTGGCTGCAGCAGTTATTGTTGTTGTTGTGGCTGCAGAAGTTATTCTTGTTGTTGTGGCTGCAGCAGTTGTTGCTGTTGCTGCTGTTATTATTGTTGTGACTGCTGCATTTATTACTTTTGTGGCTGCTGCAGTTATTGTTGTTGTTGTGGCTGCAGTTATTATTGTTGTTATGGCTGCAGCAGTTATTATTGTTGTTGTGGCTGCAGTTATTATTGTTGTTGTGGCTGCAGCAGTTGCTATTGTTGTTGTGAGTGCTGCAGTTATTATTGTTGTTGTTGTGGCTGCAGCAGTTATTTTTGTTGTGGCTGCAGCAGTTATTTTTGTTGTGGCTGCAGCAGTTACTATTGTTGTGGCTGCAGTTACTATTGTTGTCGTTGTGGCAGCAGCAGTTATTATTGTTGTTGTGGCTACTGTAGTTATTATTGTTGTTGTGGCTGCAGTTATTATTATTGTTGTGGCTGCAGCAGTTATTATTGTTGTGGCTGCAGCAGTTATTATTGTTGTTGTGGCTGCTGTAGTTATTCTTGTTGTTGTGGCTGCTGCAGTTATTATTGTTGTGGCTGCTGCAGTTATTTTTGTTGTGGCTGCAGCAGTTACTATTGTTGTTGTTGCTGCTGCAGTTATTATTGTTGTTGTGGCTGCTGCAGTTATTATTGTTGTTGTGACTGCAGCAGTTATTATTGTTGTGGCTGCAGTTACTATTGTTGTTGTGGCTGCTGTAGTTATTATTGTTGTTGTGGCTGCAGTTATTAGTATTGTTGTGACTGCTGCAGTAATTATTGTTGTGGCTGCTGCAGTTATTATCGTTGTTGTGGCTGCAGCAGTTATTACTGTTGTTGTGGCTGCTGCAGTTCGTATTGTTATTGATGCTGCTGTTTGTTTCTTTGGTTTAGCAGCTGTTGCTATTGTAGTTGTAGATGCTGTTATTGTTATTGTAGCTGCTGCTTCTGCTGTTGTTACTGTTATAGCTACTGCTGTTGTTGTTGTTATAGGTACTGCTGTTGTTATTGTTATAGCTACTACTGTTGTTATAGGTACTGCTGTTGGTATTGTTGTAGCTACTGCTGTTGTTACTGTTGTAAACGAAGTGCAAGGTAAATAAGTTCGCGGTATTCAAAGTCTTTTAGTGTGCTGCGCAGAAGACACAGTGGAGATAATATGAACACGCATTGTCTTTTTTCTTCCATATAATTCTTCTTCCTCTTCCTCCTCCATTTCTTCTTCTTCTTCCAAATTTTACATTTCATGACTGTCCAAGGGTAAATTTCCTTTCCGACAAAGTGATGATCAGCTGGTGAATTGGCTAAATAGTGTGCTGAAGAGCTTGAGATTTTAGACTGTAGGTAAGGAAAATGACGCCATCGATCGCTGTTCGGAGGACGGAAGAGAGCGTAGAAAGATCACCGGTTCAGCAGAACAGTTGAGTCTTGGAGCTAAAAGGCCCAAATTAGCCGCGAAGGTGATAATTATTAGGGCGAAGCATGAACAAGTCATCAGGTGGCGAGCGAAAGCCGCAGTTTCTGTCAGCCTTACGTGGCATTGGTGGCTTTGAAGAGGACTGGGGGGAAATGCGGTTGGAGAAACGGGCAAGGCAGATAATTGGCAGGTATAACCGTTAGCAGCAGACCAGGCGTGCAGAGTTGTGTTCTGACCTGCTCCAGACATAAAAGACAACCTTCCATCAAATGAAAATAGTTCTGGATTCTCAGAAGGTGGGATTTAATTTCTGCGTCCACAGTATCCCACCGCGCAGGGCGGGGGCGGGGTGGGGTATTAAAAGGACCATAATAAGCCAATGACCATCAGTTAATATTTACAACTGTTCCCAAGGCGAAACGAGGGAAATTTGCTATACTCTAAGCAGAGCGCGTATGGGCGTTTACACGACACTATATAATTATACTCTCCGCGGCGAGGCAGTCAGTCTTACCCGTGATACCTGGACTACCACGGCACTCAGAATTATATGAGACGAAAGTAGCTGATAATTATAGGCTGGAGTATGCAAACTCCAGTTAAACAGCCAAGCCAAACTACATGACGCCAGTGTTGGTGGAGGTTTGGCTCACGTCTTAGTGTTGTTGTCTGTTTATAACTCAAACTTCGATTGTTCATTTATGTGTGTGTGTGTGTGTGTGTGTGTGTGTGTGTGTGTGTGTGTGTGTGTGTGTGTGTGTGTGTGTGTGTGTGTGTAATCGGGTATCAATAAATCAGATGGAATTGCGACGATACCATACGATACGAAGAAGAGAAAAACGAAAAAAATACGTTTTTCTCTTCTTCTTTTTTTAACACTGGCAATATTAAAGGGACTAACCCTTCGATAATTTGTGCATGTTGTGTTTGTATATTATGCTTTGTATCTGTGCATAGACTGATTTATAGATTTGCCTTGAGAAAGCGTTTACATACGAGAAGAGTTTAGACGTGCATTTGCTTAAGACGGTTTCACCGTCCTGAGGTGACCCTGTGCGGTTGACGGGACGTTAGTTAGTCCAGTTACCTAGTGACCACCTAACTCGGACAGTGTAACGCTTCTGCTGTTAACCCCTTCACTGCCCCAGCATGTTAAATTTCTGGGCTGAAAAGTTCACACATATACGCCATCAAACAGTGTATTTGATGGTCCTACAACAAATATAATTTCGATATGTGCATTTTGATAGAAATCCTTTCGCGTGCTCGTGAAAAGGGGCAAAAGAAACCCCTTAATGATTTCAAATTTGGCACTTTTATTGGTAATTTTCCGCGTAACGGTGCGGCAAGCATGGCAGTGAAAGGGTTAATGCTTTGTTTTGTTTCTGTTCTTGGCACACAAATAGAGCGTATCACTTGTCAGCAGCATAGGCTTGTTAATGTTCCCATTAACTTTGTTTTGCTGTCTCAGTTGAATACATTCCTGTTTGAACCGAACAAACACTGCTACCTTGTTGAGAAGTTTCGACTTCTTTGAAAACTTTATCAATAAACTGGTACATGTCACATGTGAGCAGTTTTTCGGCATCATCGAAAACGATGGACTTATGACTACCAGTAATCACCATACATAAACTTCTGCTGTTTTGACACAGGTGTGTATACTCGTGGAGAGGAAAAAGGAAGGAAGGAAGGAAAGGGAAGAAGGCAAGAGAGTGGGAAAGAGAGAAGAGGATGCAAAACAGATGGGTTGTGGCAGCAGTCAAACAAAGGAGTCGTTTCGTCGTCACTGCAAGGATTACCGAGAGAACAGCGAGGTGTCCACCACCATCAGCTCCCTAGCCTTAGACACCAAGGCCGAGGCCGAGAGTCCACAGTGCACTGGTGTGTGTGTGTGTGTGTGTGTGTGTGTGTGTGTGTGTGTGTGTGTGTGGTGTGTGTGTGTGTGATATGGTAATCACAAGGCAATGGCAAACTTCATTTGTGCGTGTTTGTAACCGTGCATGCGTGCCCTGCCTGTTCTGGGCATGGATTGCAGACTACAGAACAACCTGAATGGCGTCACGAAAAGCACACTGCCGTCACCAGCATGACAGTTCAGCACCAGCGGCTTTGTCTTCTCGGTCTTCGATCCCGCCTTTACTGTCACACAATCAGCTTTGTTTGTGGCCTTTCACCATCAGCTTTGTCTGTGGCCTTTCACCATCAGCTTTGTCTGTGGCCTTTCACCATCAGCTTTGTCTGTGGCCTTTCATCAACAGCGTTATTTGTGGCCTTTCACCATCAGCTTTGTCTGTGGCCTTTCACCATCAGCTTTGTCTGTGGCCTTTCACCAACAGCGTTGTTTGTGGCCTTTCACCAACAGCGTTGTTTGTGGCCTTTCACCAACAGCTTTTTCTGTGGCCTTTCACCATCAGCTTTGTCTGTAGCCTTTCACTATCAGCTTTGTTTGTGTACGCAACAGGTTGATATCTGACATTTCAGTGACGGTGCCTATACGTCCAATGCCGTGTGGTGGGTCCAGCAACTTGATCAGTCGTGTCTCACGGAAGTCATTTTCTGACGGCTGAAATCGATGGTACGAGTAAATCAACACAACAGTTCACTGAAACGAACTCCTTAATTTTCGCCGGAACTTTGGCTTTGATGTTTGGTCTTCGTCCTAATAACATGTTTTGAGTTTGTTGGTTAAGGTTCGCTAACACGACGGCAGCCGCTTTCATCAGTGCAAGTTATCGTCCTTATTGACCGGCCCTTTCAACGTTTCAGCCGCTGCCATTGATTCCCGGCACAGCGAGAAACGACAGGCTCCCCGGGTGGAGTACTGGCCGCACCCTCAGCACGACTCCCCTCTGCACAGGCAGTCCTCGCCCGAGTCCGCCACCCGTCAAACTGAGGGGCACCAGCCTAGCGAACATCCGGGTCACCTCATCCATAACAAGCGGAGGCAACCCGCCAGGGAAGGCAACTCGGATCGTCTGCTGTACGTGGAAGCGACGTGACTGAAGACCTCAGACAACAGACGATAGTGCGTGTTCCAGTGTGTAACAGCCTTGTTTCGGATATTGCTGGGTATCCCAGAACTATGCTCTACCCCTTTACATATCAGTGATTCCATTTAGACACGTAGTAAACAATAAATGTGGTGGTCTTGCTAGCTCAGGTTTTGCGTGTCGCTACAGTGTGCGGAGCTGCCACGGTCCTCCAGTCGGCCTTAGACACTACACTGACGTGGCGGGCAGAGCTCGAGGGCCGAAGAGAGAGGAGGAGGAGACGCAGAAACGGAAGGGGTAAGGCGGAGCCGAGAGGTTAGCAATCAGAAAGCGGGACAGATGACATCATCACAGGGCCGAATGCACTTCGTTCTGTCAATGTAAAACTTGGCACATCGTTCAGCTTCAATAATAATAATTCTGTTTTTCTCACATAGTGGGGAATAACTCAAACATCTCCATCTCTCATTTTCACGGGATGGGGTAGGGAGCGGTTTCCGCCAAAGAGCTTAAAGAAATTTTAAGCGTGCTGTAGAAATACAATTAGTTTGTTGATCGCTTTTATATAGCACCATTCTCCGCTCTCGAGCAGATTCACTTGGCAGATAGTCCCATTGTTCGTGCAGCAGCTTACTTCTCTCCGCGTGTCCCCGAAGACTGTCATTCATTGGATTCCCTTTTCCGTCTCCTCTTTTCTTCCTGGTGCTCTTGCTCTTTCTGTCCCGTCATTTTTCTGCTAATGGTCCATTCTCCTGACTTTCCCACCCACATAATTGTTCCATATTTTTCGTTAATACCGCTGTACGTACACACACACACACACAAAGAGATGAGGAAACTGGATACCGGTTTTAGTTGAGGTGGAAGCATTGTGAGAAGAGGAAGGTTTTTAACTTGGTTTTGAAAGACGAAAGATTTGAGCAGTGCCTGAGATCAAGAGGAAGCGAGTTTCAAATGTAAGGTGTATTCATGTGTCGAGCGCCTCACCTCCAGATGAACCCTCAGTGCTTTACGATGGCAACTATACAGGACTAATTTCTGCTTCAGAGCAGATCCACTCATGCGCTCCTGTCGCATGCGACTCTGAATGAGAGAAACTTTACACGGCGCGTTTTGAATATTATGTACCGAAGCGGTTACAGTGCTGTCTAGTTGTTGAATGGCTGGTGCCACGTCAAACTGCTGCCGTCTCGACGCATGTTTTGTGTATACCATACAGCCATGCACCAGTTATTGTGTCACTTTATTCGAAGCTACATACGTAGGGCGCCTGTGTATTTAGTTGTAACCTGCCACCTGCACTTTTGCCAGAATGGCCGGGATCTTTTACGTGCTACCAACACGGGGGTGGGACGGATACCGAAATGAGTCAGCACAGAAAGTTGACCGCAGAGAAGAAATTTCCTCCACGATTCCTGCCGGGACTCGAACCCGAGACCTTTTGATCACGAGTCCGTCGCTCTACCACCCAGTGAGCTATCCCTGCTCCCCAGTAGGTCCGGAGTAGTAGGAAACGAGAGCGACAAATGAAGCCACGTACGCGTCTTGCGCAGTATTGTTGGATCTTGAGTGCGAGGATCAGAAGAGGAGCGAAACGTACGGGACGGAGTGTAGACATATAGCAGTTCAGAGAGGTAGGAAGCACCAGAACTATTTAAAGCACAAAAGCCGGTCCGAGGAAAGCCAACCGCAACAGGGCAGCGCTACGCAGCCAACTAACAAGACTGTGAAGTTGGTGGACTTTCTTTAGGCTTTTCCCAAGTCACTTTTCTTTCTTTCTGGGCTGCCACGTGTGTTCTTTCACAAGCACACATTCATTTTTTGGTCAATACTGAGAAATCAAAACATCAGCACTCAGGTGGTATTTGAAAACGTTCACTCTTTTATGTTGTTGCAAGTCTTGCAAGTTTTACACCTGAATATTGTGTTATTTACAAGTTATTGCCGATGTGTGAAGGCACTGGCGGTGATTCCATTCTGAGATACGTCGCTGAGGACGTACATGTCCCGTCGGTCAGCTTAGAAATACAAGTGTATTTTGCACCATTCAGTTACGCTACCCGACCACTGCACGCATTCCTCGTTACGTTACCGTGCTGACCACTTCAAGTCTCACTCGCTCTGGACGCTTTCCATGCTGCATGGACACTGCGTGCAACGTGAGCGAGCTTTCTTCTCTTCCATGCTGCTTTACGGCCACAGAAACCGTAAGAGACATTTGTCGGTGCGATTAGTCAGGGGGGAGGAGGGTAGAGGGGGCGGGGGGCGTAATTAGTCGAGCACAACGGTACCTGGAGAAAGAAATTACGATAAAACATGCTACCTGTTTGAAAATCACATTTACTGTTTTGGACGGTTAGGTGTCAGTGAAAATATTTCCCCCCCTTTTTGTTCCTGTTTTTTTAAACACATAGATCATTCTTGCCGTCATCTCGATGAGGTGTTTTATTTTAATCGTGCAGGAGTTTCTCACTACTACTGCACACGTTGGGACAGACGATGTGCACATTTAATTAAAAACAAAAACAAACACATGTGGACCCGACTCCACTCCCATTTTTTTTCTTTTTTTCCCCGGTTCAAGTGCCTCGTGTTAAATGTTAACATTACAGAAATAAAGTGGGCGTTAGTGTGCTGTCTCCTTCAATCGTCAAACATACTTTTATGTGCATCTGTGTGTGTGTGTGTGTGTGTGTGTGTGTGTGTGTGTGTGTGCCATACTACTGACAAACAGGAAAACACTATCATAATAGATGATGCCAGTTTGGGTAAATCTTTTATTACAGAATGGTTGCAGACTTTCAAGGGTGCTACACATCTTCGTAATGTGGGAACTGTGAAGAAAGCACACCACCAAGCCTCAGGTAGTAGCATACAATGACAGTAAAACATCCTCGGTTTTTTCTTTCGTGTGAAGAGTGCAGAGGGACAATGTACAGCAAAATATACTGTCCAAACAACAGCTTCGCTGAAATGGCTATGTATCAAGCTCCAATATTTTCCTCAAACAGCACAGAACAGGTATTGATAGTAATAATAATAATGAAGGAGATTTGCAGAGCACATCATTTACCACGAGCATGATGCGCTATGCAAACAAGGTGTAATGATGAATGCACGAAAGGAAATAATGTAACCACAAACAAAATCAACACAACTGATCATAATACATTTCATTTTTCACCATTTAATTGTTTTGTCACTTGAAAAAAAGGGCTTACCCTTAAAATTTGCACAGGTTTTGTGTTGTCATATTAAATAAGCATCCCTTTTAACCTTTCATGTATTTGGATATTGTTTGATATTGTTTTAGAATTGTTCAAGTTTTGTTATCATCATACATCATAAATTATAACAATGCGTAATTATGTGTCATCCATACACAGAAAATTCTTACAAACATCACACAGATGCGCACATATAGCAGTTTTTAACACAATACAACTTTGGTTTAACCCCCCCCCCCCCCCCCCCCCAAACAAGTAATCACAAGATACTCATCATTACCATCACTGATCACTTTGGGTGCCTTACCCACCCCCCACGAAAAACATTATGATTTGACAGCCACCAGCTAGACAGGATGTAGCTACACTATTTAAAAAATCCATCACACAGCGACGAACACTCACTCTCTCTCACTGGTCTCCTTGCAGCTGACCTCTTGCACACTCTCTTTCTCACTCACATATACTGTTTCTCTTTCTCTCTCTCTCTCTCACACACACACACAAATTTATACACTCACACACTTGCTCTCTTTCTCTCGCACACACACCCCCTCTCTCTCTCTCGCACATACTCACACTTGAAAGTATGCATTATGAAATACAACATTTATACCGTCATGAAGTTGAAGTACTACAATTATAACTAATTCATCAATAGCCTTCAGACAAACAAAGGATTGCACCAAACCCAGTTTCACCTTTAGTTGTCGTCACCTGCAAACTGACCAATAAAAGCCTTTAAAGGCATGTGATATTCCTGTATATAGGTGACGGGTGTGATGTTAATTCATATAGGTCACTCATTATATATATATATATACATATCTGTTTCTCTTCTGTTACTGACATCCTCAAGAGTTACGTTCCTTCCTGACCACTCTGTTCCTGCTCTGACACTCCTTTGCTTCCAACCCCTTCTGTCAAAAGTTATCCGGCCAATGCTCTTTTGTATACCAAGGTCCTACGGTCTGGAACAAACTCCTGCACACCATGCATAATTGTTCCATCAACTCTTTGAAAAAAGTTTTAAAAACCAAACTTTTCCATCAACAATATACATGTTATTTCTCATTCAAGGGGTACAGACTGGGGTGCCCACAGTGCTACCCATGTGTGTGTCCCTGTCAGGGTGGTGGGGGTGGTGGCAGATCACCAGTGCGATCTGCTCCTCATCCATATGGGCCCAGACACGTAATGCCTTTCACCTTCAAAGCTCTCACAAGCAGACATCATATTTGGCAATACTTCATGACAAAGTGGCTAAGAAAGTCCTCAATCAGTTCCAAAATCTCAAAAATGCTGCATTACTTACCTTGCAGGGGTGTCTATCACAATCCATACAGTACCACCATGACTTGCAAATTACAAATGCATGCCTCTGAATACCACCTTTTCAGTAATGGAAAGCAAATCAAGCCACTGCCTGTGTGTGGCGGACTGTGTCAGGTTTCACTCACAGGCAGACATGAACTGGTCAGTCTGACATGACCAGATCATTGGCTACAGCAGGTCAGTGTAACAAGGTAATGACAAGACCAGTATCCACAGCCGGTCAGGGTAACAAGGTTGTGACAAGACCAGTATCCACAGCCGGTCAGGGTAACAAGGTTGTGACAAGACCAGTCTCCACAGCTGTTCAGGGTAACAAGGTCGTGACAAGACCGGTCTCCACAGCCGGTCAGGGTAACAAAGTCGTGACAAGACCAGTCTCCACAGCTGTTCAGGGTAACAAGGTCGTGACAAGACCAGTCTCCACAGCCGGTCAGGGTAACAAGGTCGTGACAAGACCAGTCTCCACAGCCGGTCACTGTAACAAGGCCATGACAATAAAGACTGGCTTCTCTGTACAAAGTTGTTACAAGACTGGTTTCTCCACACACCAGACCAGCTTGTTACAAGACTGGTTTCTCCACATGTCAGTCTAACAAGGTCACAACAAGACCAGAACCTCTGTATTGGGTCTCTCCAACAAGTTTGCTACAAGACCGCCATCTCTGACTTCTCCCCAGCTGGGCAGTGTACCACAGTGGCCACAACATCAGTAGCAGCATCAGTCATCCATCTCCACCTCCTCAATGGCCATCATGCTGGACGAGTCACCAGGGGGCGCCAGGCTTGAGTCATCTGTTTCCGCCAGGCTGGCAGACATTGGCAACGGTGCTGGCAGCCTTGCTGTGGTTCGTGAAAATGGCTCGCAGTCATCATCCCCAACTGTGCACACACAGACAGAAATCAAGTTACAGGGTTTGTCAGTCATCATCCCCAACTGTGCACACACAGACAGAAATCAAGTTACAGGGTTTGTCAGTCATCATCCCCAACTGTGCACACACATTGCAAGAAATCAAGTTACAGGGTGTGCCAACTTAGGCAAAGAACAAAGCACATGATGCTACCTGCCTTAAAGAACAAAGCACATGATGCTACCTGCTTTAAAGAACAAAGCGCACGATGCTACCTGCCTTAAAGAACAAAGCGCATGATACTACCTGCCTTAAAGAACAAAGCGCATGATGCTACCTGCCTCAAACTAATTAAAGAAGAAAGTGCATGATGCTAACTGGTTTACAAGTTTACTGGTTAACTCCAAATTTGTGCATCCATTACGGCATTTCAGGAGGAATTTATAACGCCACAGGAGCTTTTTCATGAAACTCCAGTTGCCATGTATCTCTTTATGACAATACAGGAGTTGATGATAATACAGGTGGCACCTCATTCATCAGCAGTGAAGGACTCTTCCCTGGATGGCACCTCATTTGCCAGTGGCAAAGGCCTTGCCTCTGGGTGAATGCATCAACCCTAAAAGTTTTAAAATACACAATATGTGTTACTGTGTACTGTGATGTGATTAAAGTTCAGTCACCTTTTAATTTCTCTGATGAAATAATAAAGTAATCTTGAATCTTGACTCAGTAGCGACTGCCTCTCCTATGGGTGACACCTCATTCACCAGAGGCAAAGGCCTTATCTATTTGTGGCACCTCATCCATCAGGTGTGAAGCCCATACCTGTTTGTGGCACCTCAAGCATCAGAGGTGGAGGCCTTACTTATGGGTAACACCCCATTCATCAGTTGTGAAGGCCTTACCTATTTATGGTACCTCATTCATCAGTGGTGAAGGCCTTACCTATTTGTGGTACCTCATTCATCAGTGGTGAAGGCCTTACCTATTTGTGGTACCTCATTCATCAGTGGTGAAGGCCTTACCTATTTGTGGTACCTCATTCATCAGTGGTGAAGGCCTTACCTATTTGTGGTACCTCATTCATCAGTGGTGAAGGCCTTACCTATTTGTGGTACCTCATTCATCAGTGGTGAAGGCCTTACCTATTTATGGTACCTCATTCATCAGTGGTGAAGGCCGTACCTATTTATGGTACCGCATTCATCAGTGGTGAAGGCCTCATTCATCAGTGGTGAAGGCCGTACCTACTTATGGCACCTCATTCATCAGTTGTGAAGGCCTTACCTATGGGAGGCACCTCGTTCATCAGTGGCAGGGTATGACAATAAGGACTGCCCGGGGCAGGTAACTTACTCGGTCGGGCAGGTGAAGATCTCAGAGGCCTGCCCGACCGGGCAAGTTGCTATCAGTTTTTTTTAAATTTTATTGATAGTATCATAATTCAAGCACCAGATCTCGTGTCACTGTGGCAGTTTTTGTTTTGTGGTTCCACAATTTTTGTTTTGCGGTTTCACAATCGCAACATCAGTTTCCTTTCACGTCATCAAACCGACCGACTTCAGTATCGTAGCATGCTACTGGCTTGCCAGTGCAGTTAAGCCAATCAGAAGCTAGCTCTCTTTACTCGTGGCGAAGCATGGCTTGCACTCAGTTAGCTTTGGTGTGAGCTTTTTAAAAGGAGCATGAGGAGAAGGGGGGGGGGGGGAGAGATGAAATCAAAAATAAGTTTGAAAAGCTAAAAGCTAACAGATCCCAGTCAAAAGAGGAAGTTTGTTCCCAAGTGCAGACGAAAGAATTTGCTTGGGGTGTTTGCAATGATGACATGGGCCACAACTGTGCCAGTACCAGCGGGAATTTTAAAGCAATTTCTTCGTCTTTTCTTTCTTTTGGGGGAGGGATAGGGGGCAAGGGGAGAAGGGGTGGTGTCAGATCCAAAGTGTAATCAATGAGCATTTAAAAAAAAGAAGCTAACTGTGGCCGCTAAAAGGTTTAAATGAATAATCATGTTTTGATTGGGAATTTCCGTTCAGTGAAGGGACATTACTCCTGACTTGCGATCTTGTTTTATCCTGGAAATAGGGGAATCATTGGACCTTAAAAAACAAAACAAAAAACTTTCTCATTCTTAAATAACAGATAATGAAGGCAGCAATAAACTAGCATAAATCTGAATCCTTTATTAACACAGAAAATAAAGAAATGTATCTGGTGCAGGTTTGGCACAGTTCCTTGTGTTAAAAAATACAACCACTAATCCAAGCTGCCTGGGCTATGTTGGGTCATGGCTTGGGGCATGCATGGCAGTTTGGGTCATTAATATTAACAATAATTACAATTCTGAAAGTAGAACTGTTACAGTATTAGAATGAAATGAACAGTAGCTGCCTGTTGGCTTTCACAGAAGTCATGACACATGACAGAATGAGGCAGAATTATGCTCAGTCACATTGTGTATTGTAATGATGATTCATTGCTGATACATTTGTACTGAGACTGGTACCACTGTAGATTTTCTTATTTTATAAGCTTGAGTACTTTACTGAACTTTATCTCTTTCAAGCATGGACCTGGCGATTAACAATGTTACAAATTTATGTAACTTTGCGGGGAAGTTGGTTTGTGTGTGTGTGTGTGTGTCTACTTAGTACTTTTATCACACTTTCTACCCTTCAAAATCCATCTGACAAACATATCGCCTATTTTAATCAAAATGGTTGATTTTAAGAATCTGGCATGGGCAACTAGTTTTGTCATTTGGGCAAGTAGAAAATTCATCTACTTGCCCTACAGGGCAAGTGGAAAAAAAGTTATTGTCATATCCTGAGTGGTGAAGGCCTTACCTATTTATGGTACCTCATTCATCAGTGGTGAAGGCCTTACCTATTTATGGTACCTCATTCATCAGTGGTGAAGGCCTTACCTATTTATGGTACCTCATTCATCAGTGGTGAAGGCCTTACCTATTTATGGTACCTCATTCATCAGTGGTGAAGGCCTTACCTATTTATGGTATCTCATTCATCAGTTGTGAAGGCCTTACCTATGGGAGGCACCTCATTCATCAGTGCCTCTATGACATTGCCCAGCATGGTGGTGGAAAAGGCATCATCACGACGAAGGCCCAGTGCCTGCAACACCACCACATTGCAAGTGATTTCCAATATGCACATAAACACAGGGTCACTTGTGGATGAAACGCTCACAGTTACTCCATACAGGGTCGAAACACAAGTCACCAATATATACATGTTAAAAGCTGGCCCACAGTTTAGTCAGTTATACACACCACAAACAACAGCAAATACAACCAAGCCCAAACAGTCAATAATTAACACATCTCAATATTTACGTTTCAACAAGATTACGACATGAGCCATCAAACCACATGTACGTCTATTTCACTTTTATGATGCACAATAACAAACACTGGGCACTGGTACGAAAATTTGTATTTTATAGACATACCGGTATTTTGCACCAGTATATCGTCCATTGATATTTTGAGTAGTTTACTGGTCACATTGCACAATCATGTCAATGTCAGTTGGTGTAGAATGGATGTTTATGTATTTTCACTGGGCTGTCCTAAGTGGAAGGAAACTGATTCTTAATTGAAGCAGTAACTGAATTACGCATGAAGGACAATATCCTGCAGAGTGTTTCAGTTCAGTCACTCTCACACTACCAACGTATACAACGGCAACCATTACAACTTTACAAGTGTCAAGTACACATTTACTCTCTCACTGATATTGCCGTTTACTGCAATGTTCATCAACATCAGGACTTTTCACAAGCACAAGATTGAAGACATGTCTCAGAAGACAAAACAAATGAACTCAGCTCAGATACTTCAGAATCTTTTGATTTTTTTAGTGAAATAAAACCCATATGGGTACGCCCTGCCTTTTCAACTCATACCAGTATTTACGGTAAAATATTACCATTTTGTACTGACAGCACCAACAATAACGCATGTTCTGCTGCCTATTTATATTGTGCAAGCACTCAGTATGGGAACCTGCTTAAAACACCTGTGACTATGAGCGCAACCTGCTTAACACACCTGTGACTATGAGCACAACCTGCTTAACACACCTGTGACTATGAGCAGAGTGATCTACTTTATTTAACTGTAACACTCATCTCGTACCACAGTCGGTATTCGAGCCATATGTAATATACAGCCAATGTAATTACACTGGTGTGTCTTGATTGAATCACTTTTTCCCCCCTCTTTAATTTCTGCCTCCACAATACCCCCCTGCAGGGCTCAGTCATGAGTCAACACACATTCAAAATTCTGTTCACGCCATAACTTCTACTGAAGTTGGATGGACAAGTCACCTTGTGGAAGAAGTCGACAGCGAGGGTGTTGTTGCCGGTGAGGGCGTGGATGTAGGCAATGGCGGAGTAGGTGGAGGGGTTCTGGGGACACAGCAGCTCGGCCTGCCGGTGGAACTCCAAGGCCTCCTCATACTTCCTGCAACCCACAGCCAGAACAGAGCCCTCAACCAACACGACACAGCTACATCACAACATCCCACCTTCGGCAGTGACGTGTGCACAGTTGCAGCGGCAGACTTTGCCGTCTTATTCACAGATGAGACAGGGTTTGAAATCAGAGTGTAGACGTAATTTTGACCTCATCCTAAAACCAGCAAAGGTCAAATCACTGTAGAGACATAATGCTGACTTCACCCCAAAACCAGTAAAAGTAACATCACTGCAGAGACATAATGTTGACTTCACCATAAAACCAGCAACAGTCACAAGGTGGGACCTTTTGCTTTCACAGCTCTGGCTTCTCACCACAGGGGACCCCAGCTTCTGTATCCATGACCTGCATATTCCACCACTGCTGAATGAGTTAGTGCCTGGGTTGTAACGTGACGTCAGCTGCACAGCATTATCTAAGGATGAACCGCACATTCAGATTTTTTTTCTACGCTGGTTCAAAACACAAATCACCAAATCATGAGGAAAAAGCTGGACCACAGCTCCACACAAATTCAGTCAAAAACAATCTGGGACTCGTCCTTTCACTATTCACTATGAGGCTAACATGTTAATGGGTGCATTTGTGTGTTTATATATATGTTCAACCAGTTTTGAGATCAAAACAGTCTTAAATAAAAATTAGTTTTGTCTTATGCCTGCGCACACCTGCCTGTGTTTAAAATGCAGGGCATATATGCCACTGGGGGCATCCTTTTCTTGGTGTACATCTGGTGGAGTTTGAGTACCTTCAGTTTACTTGCATACCTGGTGAGAGTACCATTGGTGACTCAGGTCTTTGTTGTCGTGCTTGTGTGACCTCTTTTAAGTGCTAATTAACTCCCTTGTTTGTTGATTCAAGTCAAAAACAGTCAACAGCAAGAAGCATGTCTTGATATTGACATTTCACCTAACTACAACTGACCGAAGTATCACACTTTGCAAGAATGACCCACCTGTCCACCCACCCCCAAACAATATGCACAGTGCAACTAGGAACTTATTTGAGACGTTTGAAGCACACCATGAAAGGACAGAAGTTGGAAGATGTGAAAACATCCGATGGGAAGGGAAGATTGACAGACAAAGCAACTGTTTGGAAATGAAACTAGGGCAAACACAACCTCATCAAATGACAGAACACGTTAGGGCAGTTTGGTTTCACATAGCCTCTACAGACGATGACCCAATGCACCAAGGCTGAGGTGGAGGGAAAACTCCAAGCTTACAAACACAAATCTAATATAGCTGAAGCCTCTTCATTTCCCTAGTGTGACTACCAGTAACTTGATGCTTTACACCCAGTCAACCTGTACTGTTATATCTGGGCGAAACACATTTTATCAGCACACAATAAATGCTAAAACTGGTATATGGTCAGATTTTTAAAAACAGACTAAAAAAAGAGAGGATAAAACAAACAGCACCAAGAATGATCTGTAAGTTTATAGTTTGCCAAAAACATTGATTATTTTTTACAAAGTTAACCTCTGGATGATGGGTGGGAGAGTGATGACTGTGCTAGAGGTGACATTTCTTTGTTGCTGTCGTGTGTTCTGACTGACAGTAACAATGAGGTCAGCTATGATTGTGTGTCACCTGCTTCACATGACCAGAGCAACGACTATACTTCAGATATTGAAGAGGAGATTGCAGCTGTTTCTAGTGCAGATGAGGAACTGATCAGTGACGATGAGGAAGATGACTTGCCATGGCTGGTGCTCATAGGTGCGAGTTCAGTTGTATGCTCAAATCAGGATGTTGGCAGCAGTTGGTAAACAAGGTAGATGGCTGGTTTTTAATGTTCAGTCAACCACGGTGGTTATATCAGGGTGAAACGCATATTTTGTTCTACCATAATATTTAAATATGTAAAGGGAGAACCTTTTGCAGCTTTGGGTTCTCAGCTCAGGGGTACTCAATTAATGTGTCCAGAGTACCCTGCTGCAGGTGGGGAACAAACCACAATGCCCACCCTCCAGCAGAACAACAAAACAACCAAAAAAGGACAACGCCTACTCTCCAGCAGAAC
Organism: Alviniconcha marisindica; assembly: GCA_018857735.1. Lineage (NCBI taxonomy): Eukaryota > Metazoa > Mollusca > Gastropoda > Provannidae > Alviniconcha > Alviniconcha marisindica. The sequence continues at coordinate 380,167 of JABMCL010000509.1, read as the reverse complement.
AACAAAACAACCAAAAAAGGACAAAGCATACCCTCCAGTAGAATAACAAAACAACCAAAAAAGGACAACGCCTACCCTCCAGCAGAATAACAAAACAACCAAAAAAGGACAACGCCCACCCTCCAGCAGAAAAAAAACAACCAAAAAAGGACAACGCCCACCCTCCAGTAGAATAACAAAACAACCAAAAAAGGACAACGCCCACCCTCCAGTAGAACAACAAAACAACCAAAAAAGGACAAAGCATACCCTCCATTAGAATAACAAAACAACCAAAAAAGGACAAAGCCTACCCTCCAGTAGAATAAAACAACCAAAAAAGGACAAAGCCTACCCTCTGACAAAAAACTAAGTAACATGTCATTCAAGCTAACTACAAAGCTGCTGTGTACAGACAGTGGCCACAATCCAACTCCATGTCCAGCAGGATGGCACCATGTCCAGCAGGATGGCACATGTCCAGCAGGATGGCACATGTCCAGCAGGATGGCACCATGTCCAGCAGGATGGCACCATGTCCAGCAGGACAAGGATGGGCACTGGAAGGCGAACAACTTGCTATCACCTGCAGGAGCCTGGCTCCAGACAAAGTTCTGTCAGATGCTGGCTGTCAGTGCCAGAAGGAAAAGCGTACTGTTAGCTGATTCTGGTGATTCCTGTAGCTGCAAAAAGGACCAAGTGGAATGCTGTGACACGTGCGACTGTTCTGACCCTGTACGTTAAGAGAAGCAGAGACAGTGACACCAGCCCGGTCACAGCCACAGGGACAAGGAGACTTCAAGGGAAGACTACTCGCCATCAGATGCCAAGGGGATAGAACTGGAGTAAAGTCATGCACTGAATTCACTGATTCAATGGTTCATATACATGAAAAGAGGACTTGCAAAATGGTACAAATCAACAGAAGGAAAAAAATCCTGGCAGAGGGTGAAGCATGCATGGCTATGTTCTGACCTGCTCCAGGCTTTAAAGGGAAAATGTCCCCAACAGAGGGGACCTTAATTTCTATGTCTGTAGTACCCCACTGGTGGTGAGCAAGTAACTTCTTTTTTACACCAAGTCAACCAGTACAGTTATGTCAGGGCGAAACACATTTTGTCAGCACACTATAAATGCTAAAAATATGTATACATGCCAAAAACTTGTATATCTTCAGATTTTTATAAACAGAGTTAAAAATGTGTAAAAACAAAAACAGATCACAAACGTTATCACAAACTGCACGAGAGAAAAGCAAACTCATTCGAAGCAGGAATTTCAAAGCTAACATTCGGATACTTTGAGTGCCATGGAGACAGCGTGTGGTCTGCAGGGGTGAATAAAGGACTAAAAGTGAGTCACTGCAAAGGGTGAGGGAACACTGCCTCACTGGAATGCAAGTTCTTCATTGCAACACCCATTTTCTTCTTGGCATGAGTCGATCCTGTGGTACTGCCCTAGGAATGAAGGAGAAGGAACTCACTGACAAGGGGACATACCTTGGAAGGGACAAGTTTCCAAAATTCCTGCGCTTCCACAAATAGGAAAGGATGACAGCTGGGGTCATCCGGCTCACAAGAGCCATGGCAGGTCCCCGGGGTGATGAGAACGGCTGCAGAGCCGAGTGGCTGGCATTCTGTGACCAAGCCGGAGCCACAAGCTGCATGATCAGCTACAGGTCCAACTGCCATTTTGAACCTGCTGCAGCCTCCTTGACAACCTCCCAAAGTGTCTCACCAACAGTTATCTTGGACACTCCAACATAAAAATAGAAAGCATGGCCGCCAACCTTGGTGACGGAAGCCTGTTGGCCCTTGTCTGCACTGTTGCTGTCCTTTTCCTGCCTGTTACAGGGCCAGTCTTCCAGCTGGTGCAGAGCAGTGTCAAGTACACTGACTTTCACATCTACATCCAGAAGATGGAAGCAGTCTTGAACAAATGCCGCGATGGTGCCAGTGACCTATTTGATCCAGGCTACACTGGAATCTTAATGGCAGATCTAACTGGAACTGACCTCAACCATGAAAACTGCTGTCTTCACATATCCAGCAAAGCATTGTGTGTCTGTGAAGTCAGCCCTGAAGTTTGTCACACGTGAAACCCTTCTGGTAACGAGGCGGCAGTTGGCTGACTTCCTTTCTGGGGGGAAATATGGATCTGTGCTACCAGCTCACATTCAAGAGGAGCTCGAACACTGCCTGCTGACAAACTGGACTGGCAAAAATACATTTGAAGAAGTGGACTCTGATATGGCCCAGAAAAGAAATTGTTCCTTTCACCATCTGTCATCAATCAACATGATGAAGCACAACAAAACATCAAGGTGGCTAAGCCCCAAAGGTGCTGATGAAATGTCTCCACTTCTGTCCACAGCACACAGAAGGGCCAAGCAACTGAGGGATCAGCACAGGCAGAGGGAAAAAGTTGTCCTTCTGAAAATCAGAGAAAGACTTCAGGAGAACGAGCAGAAGAAGCGGATGAAGGAAGCTGATGCAGCGCAGAAGAAGGCTGGTTCTGTTCAGAGAGTTCTCACAAACGGTGGTCCTTGCAACCGTACAGCTGATGTCAATAGGCTTGTCTCAAGGTTACGTCAAGAGAAGAAGAGCAAGGCTCAGATGAAAATAGTCCTGCAAGATGAGATCAGACACCAGAAGGTAGTCCTGAAGAGTGGCAGCATCTCTTGCTGAACTTGAAAAAGCCCTTAAAGATTACTTCTCTACAGATCCTCAGGATGCTGCCCACATGCCTGCCCATCCCAGTGAAGATGAAGATGCAGCCATTTCCCAGCCCAAACATCCACGTCTGGACTCTCACTGTGAAGATCAAGAAGCCACTGACATAGCTCCACCTGCCTTCGCAGTACAAGGGGAACGAGTTTCTGTCTACTTTGACTACCAGTTTTATGTGGGAGGTTATCGATGTGCACAGCCCTTCAGAAGCTACTTTTCAGTAACTGGAACAAACGAAAAGTCGCAAAGACTACTTCAGATACTCCAAAACTGAGGATGTTGCCAGAACAGAAGCTCAGTTTGTCTTCCGCTGGAACCTTCAACTGGACCTGGTCAGCAATGGCCCAAGAGTGTGGAAGGTGTCAGACATCGATGACATTTCTGAAGCGTATTGTCAACTCAAGGGATCCACATAATATGTTAATACTCTTAGCTACGCTACAAACTTTGTGACCATGACTTTTATCCACTTAGAAGAGGGACAAGGTTCTCAGCAACCAACGCAATCTCAAAAGGAAAGTGTTTGTTGTTGGAGAAGCTCTGACAACAAACTACCAAGGGTCCAAGAAAGCGATGGAACATTCGGCAACCCTGGCAGTGTGGAGTTCCAACGGGAGGATTCTGGCCAAAGTCAAGAACGGACCGATTGTGAGACTGCACATTCACAGGGATGAGGCATTCAAATGATCTATATCTTCAAATAAGATGAGCGCTGATGAAGACAACTAAGCCAGACACAATCTTGCCCCTGAGGTACCATGTACTGAGTGCTTTTCTCTGAATTTGTATATTAATACTATAGAACAGCTTTTTTTTCTTTTTTCTCCTCCTGGTTACCTGGTTACCTTTCTTGTCCCCGCCCCTGTCCCTTTAATTATTCTATCTTTAGTATTATGGTAGCAATGAGGACTGACTGGGATTTCTTTCTTATATTTTTCTCTCTTTCTTCACCAGTTAATATACTATATGTGTACACCTTGTGCTAGCCGTCTCTGCAATGCAAATCAACTACATAATTATGTGTTTGAATTTTACGCATTTCAGTTGTACGTGTAGATAATTATTGCCAGCTGAGTTGTCTGTTGTACACTTGTTGTGTCCCCTGGCCTACTTTTGTTCTACATGTGTGTCATGGCACATTTCCCACAAACACTGGATTTTTTAGGGGGCTTGTTTTCACACGTGCATCACTGGTGCCATGTCTAGCGCTGAGGCGCTATCACTTGTATAGTGTCAGTTACATTCCACAGACCACACGTGTGCTACCATGGTCAGGGAAAGTCTGACTGACCACCTGTCACCATCTCCCCTAGATCTTCTGTTTTGGGGTGGGGATAAGAACAGCAGAGGACTGGGACGACTTAAAAGTAAAACTGAGCCGAACTGTGGGTGCACATGAACAAACAACGAGTTTTGTTATGCTAAAACTGGTATATGGTCAGATTTTTAAAAATGGCCTCAAAAAAGAAAAGAAAAAAAAAGAGGATATTAAAAATGGCCTCAAAAAAAGAACAAAGAGAAAGAAAAAAAAGGATAAAACAAACAGCACCAAGAATGATCTGCAAGTTTATAGTTTGCCAGAAACATTGATTTTTTTCAGAAAGTTAACCTCTTTGCTGCCCTGTCATGGAATATTCTGTCAATAAGTTCGGCATGCACCAGTACCCAGTGATAGAATATTCCATTGGCCTGGTTCCACTATTTTTAGCCAATGCTACTCCCAACAAAGCCTGTGGTGTTTCCTACCACAGGAAACCCCTGGCTTTCCCCTATAAATAGGTACCAATGATGTTGCAGTGACATTGTATGCTCTGTACTGCAACAAGTGGTAGAGGGCTATCAGTGTTTGCACTGCAACAAGTGGTAGAGGGCTATCAGTGCTTGCACTGCAACAAGTGGTAGAGGGCTATCAGTGCTTGCACTGCAACAAGTGGTAGAGGGCTATCAGTGCTTGCATTGCAACAAGTGGTAGAGGCCTGTCATTTCATGGCCTACCAAAAGATGCTGTCGGCAGAGCCAGAGGAGCAAATAACTTCAGTCAGGCATGGAGAAGCTGGTTGCACCATGCGATAAGTCATGTCGACAACAGTTTTAACTCATTGGAGTCGTATTGGCTCATACGATCTGATATCATCCAAAGTGTTGGAGTCAAATCGGATCATATGATTTGATATTTTGAAAAAAATCAGTAAAAAGACAAAGCACTCTCCAACTCTGAAGTCACAAATCTTCTCGAAGAGACCTATTTTGGTGACCTGGACATCTCCATCTACACTCGATACAGAACAATGAACAAACAATGAGCAAATGGTTTGTCACGAAGTCAGCAGATGAACAACTGGGCATCCTCAAGAAGCTTCTCATCGTGGACGACTGGTCTACAAACCCAGTGCTCCATACTACATTTGCATCCAAGCTCATGAAACGTGATCGCTTCTGGTGCATCCTGGCATTTTTCCACCTAAGCAGCAGTGCCACGTTTTCTGTCGTGACTGGTGCCAGAATACAACTTTAAACAAGAAAATGGAGCAAAAAGCAGTACACAAGCAGTACAGGAATCTACCTACTTGAGTTTCCGTGAGACGTGTCCAAGGTTGTTGAGCAAAGCCTCCCACTTCTCTGGCATGTGCTGGTAGCACACGCTCTCTACCCTGTTCAGCGCCTCCTTGAAAAGTCGCTCTGCTTCTGTCCAGCTGAAACATTCACACTGCTGTCACTCAGACCTCACAGTTGTACAGTCCACACTCTACACTCACACTGCTGTCACTCAGTTCACACAGCTGTACAGCACAAGGGTTGACTCTTCACTCTCTTCACACACACAAAGGTTGACTGAACCAGTTCTTTACACACACAAAGGTTGACCCAACCTGCTCTTCACACACACAAAGGTTGACCCAACCTGCTCTTTACAAACACAAAGGTTGACCCACCTCATTCTTCACACACACAACGGTTGACCAAAAGCTTTGCACACACAAAGGCTGACCCAACACTCTTCACACACACAAAGGTTGACCCAACCCACTCTTTACACAAAGGTTGACCCACCTCACTCTTCACACACACACACAGGTTGACCCACCTCACTCTTCACACACACACACACACATAGGTTGAACCAACTCACTCTTCACACATGCACAAGGGTTGAACCAACTCACTCTTGATTCTGAAAGGCGATGACTCCCATTTCATGTAGCACAAAGGGGTCATCAGGCGCGATGCTCTGGGCCAAAGTGAAGAAGCGCTCCGCCAGCTTGGCATTGCTGGTCAGCCCGTACTCCAGGCCAATGTACAGCACAGGCAGGTGACAGCTGGACACAGACACACAGGCAGGTGACAGCTGGACACAGACACACAGGCAGGTGACAGCTGGACACAGACACACAGGCAGGTGACAGCTAGATACAAAGGCAGGTGAAAGCTGGACGCACTGGCAGGTGACACCTGGAACAGACACACAGGCAGGTGACAGCTGAAAAAAAGACAGACAGATGACAGCTGGACAAAGACACACACACATATATGACAATGACATACACACTGGGTAAAGATTCCACATCTGGGACAATAAAGTATATGCAACAACATAGACCCACACACAACACAAAGTAATAGCATTTGGTTGCTGTTGCCTTTTGTTTTTGTTATTTTTCCATATATTTCCTGATGAACTAGGAACAGGATGAGAACTGCAACCTACCCCTTCATGATCTGTGAGGCAGTGAAGTAGGCAGCCATTGCCTGGTCATGCTCATTGTCAGCCGCAAAAGAATGACCATAGGCCAGCCATGCTGGTCCAAACGTCTTCTCTAGTGTAGTGGCCTTGCTGCATGAGAAAATCAGGACAAAATGTTACGACTGAGCACAGACTGCTAATACAAGAACTGAGAACTAAATGAACCCCTACCCCCCCAACTAAAAACCTAAAACTGCTCACCTGTAAATCAACACAAATCATTACCATGTTTTCAAACTCTCCTGTGACCTTAAAATGAGTCAAGGTCACCAAAACTGAATGTGTAAAGCTAGATCAGGTTATGATTATGCAGACACTGAAAAAAATCAACAAAAAATAGAAAAAAATCATTTGATTGTTTTTTTACGAAGGTAGAAAATTCATTCATCTCCTACCTATTACAGTTCAAATTACCTCATGCTTTTCTGCTAGGACAATATAGGCCAAGACACTCCCCCTGGCCCAAGTAGAATTGAGCCACTTCTTGTCTCAGTAAACCCATGTTCAAAAATGTTGGCGGAATGCTCCTAATGCATATCTGCATCCAGAAATAAATGTGTTGAGAGTGTTTGCTGGGCAAGAAGTATGAGAAGAAGACAGTATTTCACCCAGTATGACAACCGAACCAAACAAAGTATTCCCAATCACTAACTGCCATAGCCACGCAAAACAAAAACAAACCGCAGAAGCCAGTTTTTCTAATGAAGCATAGTCCAGCAAGTTAAACTTCTTAAAGAGATCACAAAAGTTCCTATACAATCCATAGACATTTTATTAAGACTGGGAACGAGTCACACAGACACTTATTCATCTTGGTCTCAGGCTTTTGCCACCATCTTGGTCTCAGGCTTTTGCCACAGACATACACCAGTGTCGCCTGTGACCAAGGTGGACAAGCAGCCTGAAATGGGCTCACCTGAGGTACCGCCTGGCCGGCTCAAAGTTCTTGGTCAACAGGTAGTAGCATCCGACAGCAAACCACGACACCTGTACATAAAGCGCCTTTCCTTTCAAATGTCACATTAAACACCATCTGTTGCATCATCTGCTGAGTTTTGTTATGAGCAAATGGCATCTTCCTACCCAAAAGGGTGGGCTATAAATGACACTGTGCATCACCTGCAGAGTTTTGTCATGAGCAAATGGTATCTTCCTACCCAAAAGGGTGGGCTAGAGATGACGCTGTGCAGATATTATCAATCGGTCTCATCTTACTGACAAAAACAAACAAACAGACTTGACAAAACTAGGCACAAGCAACATTAAAAAAAAATTCTGAGCACAAAGATGATCCCTTGCATTTCTTTTTCAATTATTCCAAGAAGCCTGGTCACGTCTACTGACTCAACACTGTGAATATGATCATTTTGCAGCTGCCTTCAGCCATCAGCATGAAGGAAACAGGGTTGGTTGGTTTTATCAAGGAGAACAAAAATAAAAATTATACGTACAGGTTTGTTTGGATAAAAGTCCACCAGCTTGTGACCCAGATAGAACAAAGCTGAAACAAATGCAAAGAAATGAAACGAAGCAAATACTTTCACTCCCCTCAAAAATACCATGAGCAAGTTTTCAAAATTATCTCCCCTGCTTCAGAGAACATAAACTCCCCGACACAACAGCTAGTGGCCAATTGAAATTTGACTGCAGACTTCATTCAAGGTGGCAAGCTTAAATGTGATGGCAAACTTCATTAATGGTTGCAGACTTTATTCTAGCTGCAAACCTGATTGTGATGGCAAACTTTATTAATGGCAGCAAACTTGATTCTGGCTACAAGCTTGATTGTGGTAGCAAATTCAGTTAATGGCTGCAGATTTGATTGTGTCTGTAAACCTGATTGTGGTGGCAAACTCATTAATACCAGCAAACTTGATTCTGGTAGCTACAAGCCTGATAGTCAGCAAATCCAATTCATGGCTGCAAACTTTAAAAATTATGGCTGTGGGCTTGATTATGCCTGCAGGTATCATTTGGTTGCAAATATGATCAGAGCTGCATGTGTGTTTAGCTGTAACCTGTCACCTGCACTTTGGCAGAATGACCGGGATCTTTTACATGCAACTGTGGTAATACAGGGGTGGAACGGATGACAACATACCAGTCAGCATAGAAAGTTGACCCTGGAGAACAAAATTCTCCTGCCGCTCCTGCAGGGACTCAAACCCATGACCTTTCAATCAGAAGTCCGGTGCTCTAACCACTGAGCCATCCCTGCTCCCACAGGGGCACATCCCCATTTTGACAGGGGCAGCCTTTCATGAGGGCTGGCGCTGCACTTACCATTGGGCTTCCTCAGCTCCACCAGCACAGCTATGTGCAGCGGCAGGCACCGACTGTTGTAGGGGTCTTTGCTCAACACGCTGCACACACACAGCAGTAAGTGTACTGTCACATGGCTTTTGAAACAGGTACACAGGTGTGTAGTTAGGTGTAATGACCAAAAACACCATGGTGCCCAAACAATAGAAGACAGACTCTAAAGGTCTGAAGCATAAATAGAAACTTTCAGTGGTAAAAGAAAGTTTAGCAAGATGCAGCTTCTTTTGCTGTGCCTATTTTCTTGGGGGGTGATGGGAGGAAGATTTATAAATGTATGCTGCAATTCATTTTTTCCAAGGAAATTACATAAAAACTTCAAGCCAGAGGTCTTGACTGCCAACAGTCATTATAATAATAATAATAATAAATAATTCTTATAAAGCGCTATTCTTTAACCAGAGTTAAACTCACTGCGCTGTACAAACATCTTATCACAAAAACATTAGCATACATTTCAGCAAACAGAACCTTAATTATTGTAGCTTAAATTACCATTATCGCCTATCGAACATTAGAAACACACACACACACATAATGACATGCGCACACCAGTCTCCGCTTGCCCACTCATATAGCAATTAACAAATATTAATTTAATGATCTCAAACAACAACACCAATTTGAATCTGTCTTTTCACCCACCAACCCATGCCTCCTTCTCTTACCTAGATCTCTCATGCTCTCCCCCCCCCCCCCCCCCCCTCCTATCCATATGCATCCATCTACATTCAACTGCCACACACACACACAGATTTCTTCAGATTCTACAGGAAGGCCTGGGCAAACAAGAAGGTTTTTAGCTGCGATTTGAATTGGACAGTGTTGGTACATTTCTTAGAGTGGCCGGCAGAGAATTCCAGAGAGATGGTGCTATGAAACTAAAAGAACGTTGTCCAAATGATTTGAGATTTCGCTTTGGAATTTTAGCAGCTTTTCGTTTATACTAAAGAAGAAAAGCAGGAGTCTGAAAGTGGAACCTTCAATGTAGGCAGTCAGCGTAAACTGAAGAAGAAACGCTGTACAGAAACTGTATGGTGATCATACATCTAACAACTGACTCCAATTCACATCTGAACAATTCACCTTCCAGTCTGCACCATTTTCATGATTGTCTCCTCCACAGTAACTACATAAGCACTACAGTGCCACAAAACCAAGGCAAAACAAGACCGCACATAAACAAACTGTCCACCTACCCACTAGTAATTTTGAAACATTCCTGAAAGTCGCAGTTGTAGTAGAGTCTCTCCGCCAGGTTGACCACAACATCCACATTTTCCAGCAGTGGCGTCAAACTGTTTGGTATGGTGTGAGTCCCTGGCTTGTCATACTGCAAGTCAAACCAACAGGCCTGACCAAAAGGTAGATATTAACTGACATCAAGTGACCACCACAACACCGAGACAGGACCAGACAAGCAGGGCTTTACTGTAGTGAAGGTTAGGATTGCAGGGACCACCATGAAAACAAAGCACAGCACAACTGCAGTCGAATGAGCAATCAATCAATCAATGTTTTATTTGATGTCTGTTCACAGTGGGGTGATATTAGACTCACACACATAAAAAGCATATATTAGTATATTTTACTGATTTACCTACAGGACAGGAACAATCAATTTAAAAATAGAATTATAAAAAATACTTAGCTGAAACATTTTCTGAAGGCGTTTCACCCAAGAATTGCTTTCAGAGAAAGTACTAGTATTTCTCTGAAAGCAATTCTTGGGTGAAACACCCGCAAAAAATATATTGGCTATGTTTGTTGGCTATGACACGTGTATTCTTGTTACATACAGTGCTCCCAGCAGAAAATGTGTTGGCTACGACACGTGTATTCAATGTTACATACAGTTCTCCCAGCAGAGAAAATGTGTTGGCTACGACACGTGTATTCTTGTTACATACAGTGCTCCCAGCAAAAAAATGTGTTGGCTACGCATGTGTATTCTTGTTACATACAGTGCTCCCAGCAGAAAATGTGTTGGCTACAACATGTGTATTCTTGTTACATACAGTGCTCCCAGCAGAAAATGTGCTGGTTAGGACACGCGTATTCTTGTTACATACAGTGCTCCCAGCAGAAAATGTGTTGGCTACGACACGCGTATTCTTGTTACATACAGTGCTCCCAGCAGAAAATGTGTTGGCTACGACACGCGTATTCTTGTTACATACAGTGCTCCCAGCAGAAAATGTGTTGGTTAGGACACGCGTATTCTTGTTGCATACAGTGCTCCCAGCAGAAAATGTGTTGGCTACGACACGCGTATTCTTGTTGCATACAGTGCTCCCAGCAGAAAATGTGTTGGCTACGACACGCGTATTCTTGTTGCATACAGTGCTCCCAGCAGAAAATGTGTTGGCTACGACACGCGTATTCTTGTTGCATACAGTGCTCCCAGCAGAAAATGTGTTGGCTACGACACGCGTATTCTTGTTGCATACAGTGCTCCCAGCAGAAAATGTGTTGGCTACGACACGCGTATTCTTGTTGCATACAGTGCTCCCAGCAGAAAATGTGTTGGCTACGACACGCGTATTCTTGTTGCATACAGTGCTCCCAGCAGAAAATGTGTTGGCTACGACACGCGTATTCTTGTTACATACAGTGCTCCCAGCAGAAAATGTGTTGGCTACGACACGCGTATTCTTGTTGCATACAGTGCTCCCCAGCAGAAAATGTGTTGGCTACGACACGTGTATTCTTGTTCATACAGTGCTCCCAGCAGAAAATGTGTTGGCTACGACACGTGTATTCTTGTTACATACAGTGCTCCCAGCAGAGAAAATGTGTTGGCTACGACACGTGTATTCTTGTTACATACAGTGCTCCCAGCAGAGAAAATGTGTTGGCTACAACACGTGTATTCTTGTTACATACAGTGCTCCCAGCAGAAAATGTGTTGGCTACAACACGTGTATTCTTGTTACATACAGTGCTCCCAGCAGAGAAAATGTGTTGGCTACAACACTGTGTATTCTTGTTACATACAGTGCTCCCAGCAGAAAATGTGTTGGCTACAACACGTGTATTCTTGTTACATACAGTGCTCCCAGCAGAAAATGTGTTGGCTACGACATGTGTATTCTTGTTACATACAGTGCTCCCAGCAGAAAATGTGTGGTTAGGACACGCGTATTCTTGTTACATACAGTGCTCCCAGCAGAAAATGTGTTGGCTACGACACGCGTATTCTTGTTACATACAGTGCTCCCAGCAGAAAATGTGTTGGCTAGGACACGCGTATTCTTGTTACATACAGTGCTCCCAGCAGAAAATGTGTTGGCTACGACACGTGTATTCTTGTTACATACAGTGCTCCCAGCAGAAAATGTGTTGGCTAGGACACGCGTATTCTTGTTACATACAGTGCTCCCAGCAGAAAATGTGTTGGCTACGACACGCGTATTCTTGTTCATACAGTGCTCCCAGCAGAAAAGTGTTGGCTACGACAGTGTATTCTTGTTCATACAGTGCTCCCAGCAGAAAATGTGTTGGCTACGACACGTGTATTCTTGTTACATACAGTGCTCCCAGCAGAAAAATGTGTTGGCTACGACACGTGTATTCTTGTTACATACAGTGCTCCCAGCAGAAAATGTGTTGGCTACGACATGTGTATTCTTGTTACATACAGTGCTCCCAGCAGAAAATGTGTTAGCTACGACACGTGTATTCTTGTTACATACAGTGCTCCCAGCAGAGAAAATGTGTTGGCTACGACACGTGTATTCTTGTTACATACAGTGCTCCCAGCAGAAAATGTGTTGGCTACGACACGTGTATTCTTGTTACATACAGTGCTCCCAGCAGAAAATGTGTTGGCTACGACACGTGTATTCTTGTTACATACAGTGCTCCCAGCAGAAAATGTGTTGGCTACGACACGTGTATTCTTGTTACATACAGTGCTGCCAGGAGGCCATCCCCACCAACTATCATCAGCATCAACTTCCTCTGCTGGCTGCAAAGTGGCACTTGGCCACATTTGTGTGTGCTGTGCAAGATCAGCAGCCAAACATGACCAGCAAGCACAAGCCCCTTAGGTCCTTGTCAATCCAACGATTTATAATAATGGCATCAGTAAAACTAAGCTGCACTGCACCTTTGTGTACCAGTCTGGTCATTCTGACACATCAACCACCTCACAAACAACTTTACCGGAGCAGAAAGATGGCATGATGATGGTCAAGCTAGTGGTATACCTTTTTCATCCTGTTTTCATAGAGAAACTGACCGTAGGATGGCTGTCACGCTACGTGTATACCTTTTTAAACTGTTTTCATAGAGAAACTGACCACTGGATGTATACCTTTTTTAACCTGTTTTCATAGAGAAACTTCAACAGTTCCACCTCCTCCTCCGGGCACTGGCTGACCAAGGGTAGAGAACTCAGCAACTCTTGTTCTGAAATGAGACATGTATGCATGCTTAGCACGTCTGTTGGGGACATCAAGATGACATCAGTAGCATTGCAACAACTTAACTGGTGGGAAAATAATCTTGGTCAGGAACTGCAAATGATTTTTATTTTTATTCTGATGGCAAGCTACTTGCAGATTTTTCTGTTTACCCCCAACTTGTTGCAATTATTCACAATGTTTCTGACCGACAACATTCAGTAAAAAGCTGCCTCTAACACAGGACAACACTGCTAAACTCAATCAACAAAGTCCAAATATGGCATCACCCATGCACTGAGACATGTGAAAAAGCTGCTGGTATGTCATACACCAGCTCTCTGAAGGCTTCAAAGGGACACAGTCTGCTAAGAGGCAAGTTACAGTTCAGGAGCTGTGTGAGTCGAGGTGGCCATCCTGGGCTGTCCATCCTAACGAGCCTTCTTGCTTCCTTGGACGTAAAGATTTATTGAACCATGCTTCGGCATTGGTCACAGCTTGTCCCTAATATGTCAGCCGACATCTGAGGACATTAAGCATCACTTCATCATCATTATCAAGAGGCAAGTTTGAAACACCCACCCTCCTGCTAAATCTACCAACACCTTTTTGCATGGACACCATTTAACCATAACCTACAACACACCAACAGGCATGTGTAAAACATCCACCCTCCTGCAATGCCTACCAACATATTCTTGCCTGGACATCAGTCAATCCCAACCCAATAACACACCAAAAGGCATTCTGCTGAAGTCTGACTTACATGGTATATGCACAACTTTTTGTGCCGCCATCATGAAGCAAGAGCCAGCATCTTGTGATGCAAAAATAAAGCCCAGCTGCTAACGAGGTTCAAAAGAAGAGGCAGTGCATGGAAGGCAGTACACACCTTCCTGCGCAGACATCATATGATGTGAAACGAGAAGGTCGAAGGCTTCAAAGCAGTACACATCCTGCTGCAAGGCTCGTCTGAAGCAGTCAGCGGCCAGCCCTCGGTTGTCCATGGCTTCGTAAATTCTTCCTCGTAGCAAGCTGATGGAGTTCTCAATCTGTTGCAATGAAGGTGGAATCATGAGGATCAATGCTTTTTAAGTGCACGTTGCATGCAAACAGAATTATCTGTTCCATCAAAAGCAAAATATTCTGGTGGCAGAAAAACGGTCCTCAGGAAGACTAAACTAATAAATAAAAAACACAAACACTTGACCAGCATGTAATGACCAGTGGCACAAATGAAAGAGGTTCCCAAATAATACTATAGCAGAATGCACAGTAAAGATCCAGTCCTGGCAAAATTAAGAAAAAATTACAGCAACGTTAGGAATTAACTGTTTGTTTGGGTGGTGACACACTGCTGTGGTAGCGGAACCCATCATTCCTTCACAATTCCATATGGCAGACATGCTGGAACCCCTTTTTACAGACCAAGCAAAGGTGGTCTTAACCGAGGACTGGTCTTTCCACAGGGGTTTATTTACATAAAAGTATGAAGGGAAAGGTCCCAGAAAAAAATACTGGGCTTAAAGGAGGGGTGGTCATTCATCAGGGTGGTCTCTCATCAGGGTGGTCTCTTATCAAGTTATCACTATCAGGGTGGTCCTTCATCAGGGTGGTTACAGTGGTCTTTTCTGAGGATGGTCTCTCCTCAGAGTGGTGGTCTTTCACTGATGGGTTCAACCGTATTACCATTTGGGAGCATAAAGGATCCAAAACATAGAAATGCCCCTAGACAGATACCCACCCCTTTGATGGGAAGACTGTTGTCTACATCTGTGTTGTGCTGGTTGACGCTGGAGTGGAGGAAAGATGTACGTGTCAGCGACATGTCCACCATGTCAAGGATGTTGAGGGCTTCCTGCCACTCTTTACACTCGTACTGAAAGTGATCAGCACACCATCAATAATAGTAATGTCCAGGCATGTGGTTCTGCCTTACATTAACAAGAGCGCATACATACACTCACACACACATATACAGGACAGGAGAGGGGAATGGGAGGGGGTAACACATCTCTTGACATCATCACACACAAAAATCACACTTATTTGTTAACCAAGGGTTGCAAATACTTTTTAGAACTAGAGCACAGCAAACACAGTGTCTTAACAAAATGCAAACCAAACACAAAGCTTAACACACTGAAAGCAAAAGGCTGCAAATTATGTGGTTAGGCTAACTAATGGGTAAAATACTAAAACATGTAACATACAAAACAAGTACATCTAGCCAGTATCAGTACTTACGTGGCATTTGGCAGCCAGATAACGGCAGGCTGCATAGTGCTGAGACAAAAGAAAACAGGCTGTCATTTAGTGTCGATGACAGTTAACACACCAACCAGCCAGATCATGGCAGGCTGCACTGTGCTGAGACAGAAGAAAAAAGCTGTCACTTAGTGATTTAGTGTCAATGCCAGTTAACACACCAACCAGGCAGGTGACGGCAGGCTGCATAGTGCTGAGACAGAAGAAAACAGGCTGCCATTTAGTGTCTCTGTCATAAACAGTTAACACACCAACCAGCCAGGCTCCCAACAGCCTTCAGTTGTCATACACTGTGATTACAGTGATTCAAATGAAGCACTTTTTGCAGGAATCAGAATGACGTAGCATTAAGTATGCCAAAGTAATTTCTGAAAATTAATAAAATATTGTCACACAGATAATGTTTTAAAATTAAATGCAGCTGAAAACTTGAATGAGTGTCCTTTTTTTCCCCCTTTTTTTTTCTTCACCAAAAAGATCAGCTTTCATTTTCAAGATCAACTGACAGAACACCATCCCCAAAGCCACACTATACTATATGAAATGCTAAACTTCATAACGCATAGACTCCATTTCGTGACTCCATTTTCAAAGAAAGAAAAGTGTTTTAATGCCTGAAGCATATACTATATACTATCAGGATGATAGCACGCACACACACAAAAACCCGCCTCAAAAACAGCTTAAACTAAGTTAATCTTTTACTGTCTTTTAAAAGTTAACAGTCAGGCATAGTTAATGTCCATGATAAAATGCAATTTATAAATATTTTTACACTGCTAACACTGGCAGTGACAAAAAAGCACCTCAACAACATTAATCCCCCCCCTCCCCCCCACCCCCGGAACACACACACACACAATGACATGTGAGCACAGATACTAACATTGTAACAGCCAAACAATGACATGTATTGTGTGTATACATACATGTACTATATTTATACATGTGTGCATACATGATACATAGGCAGGTTTAATATATGCATGCACACACATACACATACAAATGCACACACACACACAAAGCATGACTCACACACCTTGTCCAGCTTTGTGCTACAGAGCAGTGTGGCAGCCCTGTGGTACTGGCCAGTGTGGTACAAGGTCTGCGCATACCAGTATATGTCTTCAACTGCTCCTGGTAACACACAGCTAACACAGTAACAGGCATGCTGAGATCTCTTTGCAGCTGGATGTTTACAGAATGTATAGCATTAAATTTAAAGCAAGTAGAAAACAATAATGCTTCATAAATTATATATATCCTTTCTAATAGTAATAAACTGAGTAACTATACTTTTTTTCCAGTACTAGTAGTAATACAGTAATAATTGCCACCTTCAGTGTAATACTAACAACTAATATTCTGCTTCCAAAATTAGCATTTTCCTACATTGTACACAACACCATGAGAAATTGTAATTGAAGAAAGAATTGTACGCAAATGCTGAAACAGGTAAACATGTTAATTCTGTGACATAATTTTTTTACAAGTGAAATGAAGTATGCATAATTTAAATAATAATCTACATTTATCATGTGCTCATCAATGCCCTGAGCACTGTTCAGCCACGTTTTAATTTCTTTGATGAAACAATAAACTAATCTTGAAGATGCAACTGATGCAAATCATCATCGTAAGTTCAATCCACTATCATTGCATCAACGTTTGCACCCGACTCTGCTACATGTCGGACTATCAGTGATAGTTTTTTTCTCTCACTAGATAAGACTACTAATGTTAGCATCAAGGATGTGTGTGAATACCTGCAGACAGTGACACAAGTTTGTCTGCCCAAAACAGCGCTGAGTCATAGTGGTGCTGGAACAAAACAAAACAGGCACAATGAGAATGATATCCCTATTATATATATTATATATATGAACTTGATTGTTTAGAAGTATTTTTACAGACTTTGTCATGCACATTTCTTTTTCAGAGTAAAAACAAAGCTTCATAGTTTCCAACAGTCATAAACTGTGGCCTAAAATCCTAAGACTGTAATGAAAAAGTAAACCCAGAATTAATTTATATGCAAATTTTGGCATTTGTTTACCACAACCAGTCTCATTTACCTCAAAAAATGTAATCAAACAATGTGTTTTGTTACCCATTGGCATTATGCTGTCTGTTCTCTGTATGAATTTCATTTCATTTTTCTTGCAGCAAACACTTACATCACAATGTGTTGTGGAGTAGCAGCCATTATAACACATGGCAGTACAAAACTACAACTTCTTTCACTAGTTATGTGGATGCATGGTCATGCTTTATAACAACAAACATCCATGCTGCACATACAAAAATAGGGGTCCAAGATGGGTCAGCACCACCTGCAATACTTTATCATTATGTGATGTGGTCTATGTCGGAGACTTAGCACCACCTGCAATACTTTATCATTATGTGATGTGGTCTATGTCAAAGACTTAGCACTACCTGCAATACTTCATCATTATGTGATGTGGTCTATGTCAGAGACTTAGCACCACCTGCAATACTTTATCATTATGTGATGCAGTCTATGTCGGAGACTTAGCACCACCGGCAATACTTTATCATTATGTGATGCAGTCTATCACTCTACGTCGGAGACTTAACACTACCTTCAATACTTTATCATTATGTGATCTATGTCGGAGACTTGGTTGAGTATCCATGTTCTATTCCAAGTACCCCCGAAAGACTTCTTGAGTTCTTCTGACTCCAGCACCAAGCTGCAGTAGCCAAGGGTGCTTTGAACTATGTATAACTATGTTACTGAAGTTACTGAGGAACAGCTGCAGTGAACAAAATAACAAAACCATAATTGGCATAAAAAATTATATATTTATATATATTTTATATAAAAATATAAAAAATATCCACACACAAAAGTCAAAAGGTTAAAAAACAAACACACTTATTTCAAATGTAAACCACTGCAGTCAAGGTAAATATGCACATTTTCAGGGCAAACCCTTTTTTAAAGCAACAGACAAATGAAAATACCATTTGGGCTGGCAATATGACCAGGGCTCCCATTAATGCACAAATGTGCATCCCTTATGCACTAGAACTGAAAAGGATGCACTATACTTGGGTCTAGGGGGTCCCATGGGACACACTAAAATATGCCAGGTTACCTCTTTTTTCTCAGTCCACCTCTGGACTGAAATTATGTTCATATGTCTCAAAATTTTGTTCATGACAAGTACACATTCTCCCAGACTACACAGGTTACCTCAACATACTCAAACACAAATGCAGCAACATACCTACCACCAAAACAACACTGGCAGGGCTGCCAACCAAAGAAGTCAAACTGACATAGTCAAGCAATATGAGAACAGGCCTATGAATCAACCTATTAGTATTACTGCTGTAATAAGCCAACAAACATAAAAGTGTACAACTAAAAGTGGCATTGTCTGACAGAACTGAACCTAGAACAAAGCTGTACAAAGTACAAAGGGCATCATAGTTCATACCAATTTACCAAAGCAGACTACTTTGGCATAGCTGTTGTTTCACATTAGTCATTACACTTGACCCTTTAAAAGTGCCCAGGGACCCTCTAAAAGTTGTAGCACTAGCAGGGAGTCCCTGGGACCTCCTTAAAATACTTGCTAATGAGAGCCCTGATGACGATCAGGATTTTGACAAGCCATGATGATGCTATTTACAGTTTGACCCAGTATAAGATGGCCCAGAGAGCTGCTGTCTCATATGTATTGTATACGTAGCCGCTGCACAGGCACATGATCACATATATATATATATATATATATATATTCATATTGGTATCTTATTATCTTGGTTGATTAAACTGGTTTAACGCCGACTTGTCTCCGAAGATGTACTACAGTGGCCGAGACGCCAACACTGTCACCATCAGAATGACTCCAGCACTAAAATGGGCGGCGATGCAAACCACTTTAATGTTTCGTTAATTGTGAGGGGCAAAGTAATATGACACTCTGATTGCTAACAGAGAGCCGAAGCGGAATGAAACCAAAGTCGCTCTGCGTACCACTAGTACCAGCCTAACACTAACAGTAACACCTTACTGCTAGGCCTCACCGGCTCACGTAAGGTTTCATATCGGCGCTTGCGCCGGTATTATACCGGGCCGTTTCACATGCTGGTAGGTAACAGCTGTAAATCTTCTGTTTATCAGAAGATCAAAGCATTCCACAAAAAAAGACCTTTGAGTTTGACCGGCGGTCATCAGCGGAAGATGAGTGCTAGATGACAACTGTCAAAACATTCTGGTAAGGGCAAGACTTCTATCAAAACTGGAAAGTAATGATTTTCTATCCATATTACCTTGTCGATATACCTCTTTACAATTTCACGAAGCCGATCAAGGTTTAATTTCACTTTCGCGTGGCTTTCCGGAACTTCGCACACATTCTCCCCCGCCATCTTGCTTCAAAAATCAGACAGCGGACAGATGGCCAATGAAATTGTTCGAGAAATAGCTGTATTGTGAAGTCTATTTTCATTGGATAAAATACTCGTAGCAACGACTCAAAACACAAGATGGCGGTCACAGGAGCCTGATTCAGTATAGGCATCGTTACTGTTTTCTTTTTGTCCAAAAGAGGGCGAATCTGACTTATTTACAAGGTTAGATATACGAATGTGAACGCGTTTAACATGTGATAAATATGTGTGTGCTTCTGTTTTTGCTTGTTCTTTTCATCGTCAAACTTCTTGTGTGACCATGTTTTCAACTCTAGTAGACTAGTTGCATTATCACCGTCATCGTAATCTTCTTTTTCGTCTCCGTTTTTCAGTAGATTTACACGAAGTCTGCATCAATCTAGGCTGTTGTCAGTGTTTTTATGGGGTTGCCAAGAAGCCCTGATCTCTGTTAAATGAAAACACCTATGAGTTTGTGAGAATGGAATGATTGGAACAATGAAAGGGCCACAGACTAACTGTTAGTTTGTTGGGTGTTGTTGTACATTGCCGTGCCCCGTATTCACAATCCTAAGCAGTCATTCAGTTGTGAGTTTTGTCCGCAGATCATTGGCAGGTAAGCTGGCAATGGTCTTATTTTACCTTCTTCGCATAAGTGTAGCCTTTTTGTGGAAAAATATGTTGTTGTTTTTTATAATGGTGTGGCAGTAAGTGTATTAAATATATATATGCATGAGTTTGAACAGGATTGACAACAGGTTTGGATGAAGGGTTGATAAAATCAGGTAGAAAAAATTGACACCAAATGGAGTGATAACTAATACTGGTTGGACCTCAAGTCAAGCTTCACGTGTAAGCTTTGGAGAAACCTGAAAGCATGTTCTCTGTTTTTGTTTGATGTTGGAGCACAGGGCTTCTTACAAAAAGTTACAACTTACAGATTACAGTGGCCTGGCCAATTTTCTACATTTCTTTTTCTATGGGAAGGCGTTCCATTTGCCTGTGAAACGATGCTGTTATTTTCATGTATGTGGTCTTTTAATCTGCGTTAGGGCAGAACTACACAAGTCAAATTTTAATCTTCTATCAATAAGGCCCGCTGGTTTGTGTGTTTTCCTTTTCTGTTTTCAGTAAACCCTTCATCATAAAAGATTCATATCAGTTAAGTATACTGTGAAATAGTCATATATGGAAGAAGCAGATCCCAACAACAGTCCCAGCAAGGGCGATACTGGTGTGCCAGTAAGTTTTGATCAGAATCATGGAGAAGACAGTGATATCACATTTTCTGAGACTGAACTTGCCAAATATGTGGTCGAGGAAGCTACCATGTCAGCGCAAAGCACACTCTTAGAGGAGGGTGTGCAGGAAACTTCACTTGCCTCTGTCTCCTCCCAGGATGTGGCTGCTGCAGCGATTAATCCCCCAGTGTCTTCATTTAGCCTAGAGCTGGCCAGAACTGTTGTGATTGATGTGATCTTTGATCATGGCAGACACAGACATTTTCATCACATCAGGAGAAAGGTGGTGGATAAAACAAAAGAAGGACCCAGCCATCACACTCCAGGCAGCCAAAAGTGTGATGATTTGAATTTGGTTGATGGTTTAGATAAAGAGAAAGGCCATCATGGGTGTGACAGCAGTGACATCAAAGGGTCCACCAAACATACAGGGGTAATAATAAGGAACTGCTGGCAGATGACCATTTTATTGAGCTGGTTTAACATTCCTGGTTTACTCAGTTCTGAATTTGTACTGTCTAACTTTGAAGTGTATACAACAAGGATGTTCACTGATAACCAGATTAAAACCTTGTAACTCCAAACTGCAGATAACTGAGAAAAGCAAAATGTGTTCTGCATATATTATATGTCCATGTATACACATTCATATAAATCTAAATGGGAACCATTTCTGGTGCTTGATTATGATAAGTCCATATTATTTGAGGATGAAACAATTTGGAATGTGAAATTAAGGGGAACCAAACTGAATACACAAAATGGTCTAAAATGTCAAAGATATGAAATACTTCATTTGGTAGTTGTATCAATATTTGCAGCAAAAAAAGAAGTACTTGTTTACTTAGAATTCAATGATTTTCAACTCCTCAGAATGCTACATTGTTGGTTCATTCTCAGATACCAGAGAGGAGCAGAAAAAGGTTGTCTCATGATGGACTGGTGCTTTTGCCACAGTGGCACCACTGATACAGGCTTCCTGACACAAGATGGCAGCACTCACAGTTGTGTTTTCATGACTTTCAAACATTGATTCTTAACAAACGGAATGAGAAATTGAGTGAAAGACTGCTGTGTGTCTCTTTTTTTATTTTATGCCTTTTGGAAAAAGCATTAGTGGCCCTGTCCACAATAGGTTAGTTGTTTAAAATTCAAGAAATAATTTACCTAAATTGATAGAGCCAGATATTTCTTCAGTTCAGCTTCCCTTTAACTCTGAAGGCTGAAAATCTGGTAAGACATGAAACGATGAGCAGTTGCAGACAAAGCATTCCCAGAAAAGATCAGAACCAAAGATCAGAACTCTGTCAAATTCAGGTTGTTGTTTTTTCTTCTTCTTTTTTTCCTTCTTTTTTTCAAATGGTTAATGTGTTGATGATCCCCTGAAAAGCTACTGGCAAGGGTTTCTGTGTAAAAAATGTATTAGCTGTTTTACTAAAGGTTCATCTACAGATTTTTACTTGGGTGTTCACAAAAGATGTGTTTTAGACAGAAATTAAAATAGGCCCTAAAAGTGCACCCACCAAAAAAAATAAAAAAAATAAAAAAATAAAGAAAGACTGAGTTACAGGGTTTTAATCAGTGCTTGTTGGAAAGGATAGGGGTGGTTCAGGCAAGAAGTTGACAATGTATGTGTTTTCATTGGTAAGACTGGGAATTAAAATATCATGCTAAAATGGAAATCTAATCTTAAACTGAAGCCATGGTTTGCATGGGAAAATATGAGAGCAATTGTTATTTGCACTAGCTGATATACATAAGCTATTATTATATTGTGTAAACTTGCACTGTGGTATGAACAGTTTCAAAAGATGCACTTGATTCAATACCAGAATACATACAAATTCAAATTTATGTATAAGAATTCCAGTGTTTGTTCATGGGGAATAATTTTGTTTGAACTGAATGAAACTGAACTTAGTCAGATTTTTAAATGCACATGAACAGCCTCAAAAAGGTCATGTTGACCTTACATGTTTCTGATGGGAGATGCTCAATAAGCCACCAGCCCTATATGCCATCAGCCTCCTATACCATCATCTTACTATGCCACCAGCCCACTATGCTATCAACCTAGCCTAGGTATAGCAGGCTGATCGAATGACTGGTTAGTGGCAAAGCAGACTGGTGGCATAGCAGCATAGCAGGCCCATGACAAAGTGGGCTCCCAGTTCTGATGAGGTTATTATTATTTGGTGGTTTGTCTGAAGCTCTCTCTGTTTTAAACTCAGCTGTGACTATCTTTTGATGGTTATTAGGAAGAGAAGCACTATATTCTCTTTCATACAAAACACTATGCCAATGGTAGTGCTAGGAAAGAGGAGCTATAGAAAATGAAACAGTCTCTACTGGCAGTGCTAGGAAAGAGGAGATAGAAAATGAAACAATCTCTTTAGCAAAAATAGCTGGTAGACCACACATGTTTTAAGAAGGATAGTTCCTTTGAAATGGAGATTATCTCCTTTCACTGACGTGATCATTTTTACCATGCCTTTGCTTTATCTGTTTGATTTTACTGTCAGCTAATCTCTTTCTCTGAGCCACCCCTCATCTCTTTTCATTGGGTTGTTCTCTGTCTGCTGCTTTTATTCATTGGATGTTATTTGTTGGCAGTATGTTCCACTTCCAGAGTGAAAAGGCCTTTTGCTGATTAGCTTGTTCTTTGGGCTTGGTCGTATTGCTTTTGTGTAGTTGTTGTTTTTACTGCTGTTTTGATTGGTTCTTGTGGTTACATTGACATTACATACTGTTTTATGACCACTTGTTTTTACTCAGTCCACCAATCAGTCAATCATTGTATTGGCATATAAGTCTCCAAAATGGATGCTGGTTAACACTTCTGTCACAGCTATGGTAAAATTGATGTACTAGATGTGTTCACATTTATGTAAATTATGTAAATCATTCATGTCATTGTGATTTAGATTTATCCTTGTAAACTTACAGACCAATGAATCATTTAGCAAAAGAAATAGGTGCACATGCACACACACACACACACACACACACACACACACACACACACACACACACACACACACACACACACACACACACACACACACTTGTTGTTGTTTTTTAATCTATAAAAAGTATAATGACCTACATATCTAGAAAACTGGCCAGAAATGTTAGCAAAATAAACCAGTTCCTTGCAGTTTGTATAGATCTAGACATAACTGATGACACTCAGTGTTGATTTGAGAGATTAAACTGCCAGCAAGAACAAATAGGGGAAAGGATGCCAACTCTATTTAGCTGTGTAGACTAAGCTGGATACAGTAAAAGTTCACCACTGTACAATACTCAGAGACTGATAGAGTATTCCACGCTGCCAGTGACCACGGCAGCATCAGAACATAACAATTCCATTTAAATGATTGAGTGAAAGCTTAAGAGGAAAGAGATTGAGCTTAAAACTCAGCACAGAACCTTAATCAAATTTAGGTTAGTCCTCATTGTGGTAATTGTAAGTGACTTTAAGCTTGAAACATACATCAAACTGTGTCAGACAGAGATGTTTTTTGCATAATCATTTAGCCCTAGGTTTTATTGTTATTAAATAACTGATTGGTTTGGATGGTTATTTAACTGACTGATTTGATAATCTTCACAATGCCTTGCTGCAGACCAAATTCACCCCAGCAACAATGACGGAAGCCTCCGATCCCTATGCTGAACAGGCCAAGGACCTGGTCGATAATGTCATCTCAAATGCCAAGGAGATGGTTGATGATGTCATCGCCAACGCTTTTCGTCGCCTTGAGACGCGTATGTCAGAGAGGGAGAAAACATGCGAGTCCCTGAAGATGGGTGTGATGTCAACAGAAAACACATTCATTTCTCGGGATGAAGACTATGAGATCCAAAACATTGGCTGGCTGACTATTCAGGAGTTTACTGTGGAGAGGGCAGAAGAGAAGATCAATGAATATATTCAGGTTGGTTGCTATGTCTGCAGAACTATAAAGTTACAACATACAGTTTTACTCACAGTCAACTGTGTAATGACAATATGTTCTTGATATGGAGAATGAAATCTGCATTGAACTTTGAAGTTTGATGCTGAGATTGTTCTGCCAACTTGGCAACTCATGTATAATGAATGAAACTTCTCCCACATCAGCTATTTGAATGAGTGAAACTAATTAAATTTTTGCATTATATTTACAGGCAATGGCTTTCTTTATTTCTGTAGTGACAGATGCTAAACAGATTTTTCCATGCTCTTTGGAAACAATACTTTATTTCTATAGCATGATATTTCACTGACGAAGGTCACAGCATATTGCACTTTACAAGATCAGTTTGTATGCATTAGACCTCAAAAATCATATATCCACCTGATATTGTATTTGTTGCACACACACACACACACACACACACACATGCACGCATGCATGCTCGCACACACATATGTGCACACACATGGAGGGGGGGGGTGGGGAGGGGGGGGGGAGCAAAAGAAATAAGACCCCCCAAAAATTGATATTGTCTGAGGGAGGAGTTTTGTGACAGATGTCAGAAGGGAGATAGTTCCATTGCTTTAGAGCATGGTAAGATATGAGTGCCTTGGCTGAAGGTTTTAGTCTTAGCATGGGGATGCAAAGTATTGCATGCCTGCAGAAGAATGAAGAAGTCTGGAAGGGAAAGTCAGAGAGATAGGCAATGGATGAGTCATAGCAGAAGTTGTGACAGATAGCTGACAGTTTGTAAACTATTCTGACCTGGACTCGTAACCAGTCAAGAGCTTGAAGGATAGTTTGCACATGATCACATTTGTGTGCTTTGATAATCAGCTTCCTTTCAGTGGTTTGAACTTTCTGTGGTCTGCTTGGAATGTAAAGTGGGCAGCAAGAGAATTACAATAGTCTGACTTTGAGAGAACAAAGGCACAGATGAGAGTTGTGGCAGCTTCAACAGTCAGGTACTGGCAGATAGAGGTGATTCATGTGATTTCCACTTAAGCAGAATGGCAGACATTTGAAGTGTGCTTGTCCAGAGTCATGTTATCTGATATCATGAAATGAAAGTTGTGAGTTCAGGCCCTGAAAGGAATGTTCACACTGCCAACAGGAAGAGAAATGAGGTCAAATTATTTGCTTCAGTTATTGAAATAAGTATGGCAACTCATGGCTCATTGGTGCACTTTGTGGAAAATATGGATGGTGTCATAAGACCATCAAATTAGAAGGTTGGTTTACCTGTTGTGAATACTCCAGTGAGGGAGTAAGTTATAACATCTGCAGGCAGCTAAGCTGGCTGAGATTTTCTTCTGTTAGTACCAACCTCAGTGGTTCTGTGAAGGTGTTAGCTTTTATTTTTATCTTCTCTTGGTACCAGCCTCAGTGGTTCTGTTAGCTTTCATTTTTATCTTCTCTCGGTACCAGCCTCAGTGGTTCTGTTAGCTTTCATTTTTATCTTCTCTCGGTACCAGCCTCAGTGGTTCTGTTAGCTTTTATTTTTATCTGTCATCATGACAAGCAAAGATGCCACAGGCACAGCATATTCTTGTCCATTACACACTTCTGTGGGAAGTCATCAGCTGGTTACAGTGAAAGACAGCTTTCCAAAATTTTCATCTGTTCCATTTTTCCGGGCTGGAGATGGACAGTATGAATATTTAATGGGGTCATTGAACATTTATGCTGAACAAGTTGTTACCCTGACAGGGAGTATAACAGGGGCTGTGCCACAGAGCTCAGAATTGTAGTGCTCTTTGTTGTAGACATGGGAGTATGAGAACAGGGGCTGTGCCACAGAGCTCAGTATTGTAGTGCTCTTTGTTGTAGACATGGGAGTATGAGAACAGGGGCTGTGCCACAGAGCTCAGTATTGTAGTGCTCTCTGTTGTAGACATGGGAGTATGAGAACAGGGGCTGTGCCACAGAGCTCAGTATTGTAGTGCTCTCTGTTGTAGACATGGGAGTATGAGAACAGGGGCTGTGCCACAGAGCTCAGTATTGTAGTGCTCTCTGTTGTAGACATGGGAGTATGAGAACAGGGGCTGTGCCACAGAGCTCAGTATTGTAGTGCTCTCTGTTGTAGACATGGGAGTATGAGAACAGGGGCTGTGCCACAGAGCTCAGTATTGTAGTGCTCTCTGTTGTAGACATGGGAGTATGAGAGCAGGGGCTGTGCCACAGAGCTCAGTATTGTAGTGCTCTCTGTTGTAGACATGGGAGTATGAGAACAGCTGGCTGTACTGCGTGGACTTCCTAGGCAAAGACACCTACCCCTACGACAATCGCTATCGATTCAGGGTGCGCTGGAGCATTCCCACACGACGCAAGCCTGTACCCCGAGCAACTGCTAGCGTCTACTTCACCTTCGTCGTCTCCACCATCAAACCCAGGGTCAGTATCAATGTCCAAGGTCAGCACAGGCATCTAATATCAGCAAATGTTGGGGGGAGTGGGGTGGGGGGGAGGGGGGGTAAATGTTGGTGTCAGTGCAGGTTTTCAAGATCAGGGCTGGTGATGGGGTTCTGGGCAGGAGTGGAAGGACATGGCAGGTTTCCAAGGTCAGTGTGTCCAAGGTCAGCGTAAGGTCAGTGAAAGCACCCAAAGTCGGTATAAGTGTCCAAGGTGAATGCAGGTCCAGAGTGAGTGAAAATGCCCAGGGCTGGACAGCTATTTGTCTGTATTCAATGCAGGTGTCAAGTAGGATTTGGTTCGATTGATACAAGCTTCCAGTCATTCCTGGCTGTGTGAGTTCTTAGATACTGTAATTCCAGCTGTCTTTCCAATACATAGGATGATTGCTATTGATTTATTGTTCCAGTGATTGATTGATTAGTTGACTGGATGCTTGAATGTAGCTGTACATTGGTGTGAGACCCAATTTATGCCTTTGTCACATACCTGTGTTTTCAGAACTACCCCGTGGATGTTTTCTATGTGTTTGAAACCAATCGGCTAGTACACAAGTAAGTGCTAACTAAATCTCCAGTATTTTCTCTACATCAGTCATTGTAGCGTCATCATCATCATCATCACTAGCACTGTTATCATTACTTGCACAATGTACAAATAATATAGATCTTAAGAAATGTAAACAGTAGTCATAATGAAATGTTGTTGCTGTTGTGTGCATAAAATGAATTGCACATTAGGAACACATCTTGATTTGATGCTACAAATAAGCAATTAAAGGAAGTATACATCTCAGAATAAATTCCAAAGTAAAAAAAAAAAAAAAGAGGAAGAGGAAGACCCACAACACAATATTTATTGTGATTGAAAGTACTGGTGATTTAATGTTGACTTTATAAGTCATCAGTATCACTGATGTTTTTTTGATGCACACTTTCCTACTTTTTGCTTTCATTCTCATGTTTTCCTTTGATGTTGCCAAAGTGTCTTTGATGTCATGCATGAAACACCAGAAGGTCTGGAAGGGAGGGGGACAGGTCCTGTTTCACGTACTTAGATGGAAATGTATGGGCATGTATCTTATTATTATGTTTGTTTTTGTTCACTTTGACCACTGATTAATTTTGAGTGTTGTGTTTGAACATGGGTTTTCTCAAACTAACTTGGGTATGGTTTGAGAATGTGTGTTGTTGACTTGTAGGAGTGACCATTTGTCCTGATTTGACTGTTAAATTCCTGGTGCTAACTAACATTGAACATTTCTTTCTTTCTTTCCATTTTTAGACCAGGCGAGTCCCGGTTTCGAGAAAAATGGCTGAAGGACATTATCGAGAGTAAAGTGTCCATGATGGCTGCCGTTCGTTTTTGACCATTCAGTCCACATTTCTTCTTTCCATGTGTTCTCTGAGATCCACTACATTGTTTGTTTGGAGGGACAGTTTTGCTGCTTTTTCACCTTCATCAGATCGTCTTCATGAGCTCTTGATATTGTTTTTAAAATATGACTTAACTGGTCCTGTTGCTGATGTAATTAATTGACCATTTCCATCTGGATTGTACATACATTTTGTATATTATATGGTTTTGTCACTGATGAACAATTTTGTTTCATTGCTGCAAAGTTTTGGCATTTAAAAAAATATTTTTTATCATCTGTTTAGAATAAACTGAGGTCTACATGAAGAAGTGTGTAAATCATTGTGAGCTAGCTCTCAGTCTGTGTTTGTCTGCCTGGTTCTGTCTCTTTGTCTCCATCTCTCAGGGTGTGTGTGTGTGTGTGTGTGTGTGTGTGTGTGTGTGTGTGTGTGTGTGTGTTTCTCTCTCTCTGTCTTTCTGTCTCTGTCTGTCTGTCTGTCTGTCTGTCTGTCTGTCTGTCTGTCTGTCTGTCTGTCTGTCTCTCTCTCTCTCTCTCTCTCTCTCTCTCTCTCTCTCTCTCTCTCTCTCTCTCTGTGCTACAAAATGGCTCAGATTTTCCTGCTATCTTGTAGACTCATGTGTAATAAAGCATGTTTTCTGCACAAAATTGTATCAGGTAGGGCACCGATCTATCAACAAAATGATCAATTAATCAAAGCTTGAGGAATTCATCAAGAAAGCTGAATGTACCAATACCATGGATAGATTTATTCAAATCCAGCCTGATTTATTCTGGTCCTGCTCTCTGGAACTCATTGCCCAGCGCATTGAGTCAGTCCTTCAGTGTTTAAAAAGCATCTTATTCTTCATGTTATCTTTCTTAGGTCTTACCTGAAACTGTGATAATACATATATCTCTCCATGTGCTGCTTGCAGCTTGTGTCATGCTGCTTCAGGCAGCCTGTACCTTTTGTGTGTCTGTGCTCTGTTTGCATGTAGTTTTTGATGACAAACATGTTATTATGCGTGTGTGTGTGTGTTTACCCCAGATCTTGCTTATTTTTATAGATGATTTTTTTAATTCTCATTATGGTATTTTGTTTTCGTGGTTTTCTGGTGTCCATTTTAACATGGTTTGTATAAATGTATGTGTGTACTCAATGGATTCATGGGTGAGCACTGGATGCAAAAAGACATCAAAGTCTTCTCCACTATATCCTCATAAAAATAAAGATTATTCATTCTCTCTCTCTCTCTCTCTCTCTCTCTCTCTCTCTCTCTCTCTCTCTCTCTCTCTCTTGCTCTCTCTCTGTGCTCTCTCTTCTTCTCTGTCTCTGTCTTCTTCTTCTCTCTCTCTCTCTCTCTCTCTCTCTCTCTCTCTCTCTCTCTCTCTCTCTCTCTCTCTCTCTCTCTCTTCTTCTTCTCTTCTTCTTCTTCTCTTCTCTCTCTCTCTTCTCTCTCTCTCTCTCTCTCTCTCTCTCTCTCTCTCTCTCTCTCTCTCTCTCTCTCTCTCTCTCTCTCTCTCTTCTTCTTCTTCTTCTTCTCTCTCTCTCTTCTTCTTCTTCTTCTTCTTCTCAATCTCGGGGTTAAGAATTAGTTTTCTTCTTCTATCTGTCTGTCTGAATATCTGCCTGACTCTCTGCATGTCTGGCTCTGATTCTCTATGCTTCTGTCTGTCTTTATGTCAATCTTGAACTCTGTCTGTCCTGAGGTGACCCAGCCTGATTAAGAGGATGCAGAAATCCGCTTCCTGTCTCTCTGTTGGTCTCTGTGAATGATGCAAAACAAGCAGGATACATCTGACCACTTTCTCCCTGGGAAAAGCTTCTTACTGCAGAGGGGCTTTGCCACCCAGTCTACCAGTACCAGATTCATTTCCTGCCGAAAAAAATGGCAGGACTTATACAGTCGAATATGCTTTAGTCGAACGTGCTGCAGATTTTTTAATTGTTTATTCGGTGTTTGTTTTTTGGACTTGTCCGAACTGACGATTTCTGATATTGATAATGATGTGTGTGTTTTTGTGTTGTTGTTGTTGTTGTTGTTTTTTTTGGGGGGAGGGGGGGGGGGACTTTTCTTTATCAATTGCTCATGACGCAATCGTTGGTGCAGTCAAACTTCAATTTCTGCTGGCTTCAAAAGTTTCGTTCGTGTTTTGCTTTGCAAAAGCTGCTTTGTCGATAATGCAATAACAGCACCTGTGATGCATGTTTGCAGCAGTCTTGTCGTCTGGCCGTGGTAGAACATTTTTGACTTGTGTAGGTATAAGACCGCTTTTCCCTTGTTTTCTGATAGTGAGCCGGTTTGGTATAGAGGTAAGGCGAGGTTGGTAAGCGGAAGGACCTCGGTTCGATACCGCTTCGGTTCTCCTTTCTCTTCAAAAATTGTGGTCTGTGGACACTGTCTTGTGACTTTGTCCCTCACAATTAATGAAACATTAAAATGCAGGAGTCATTCTGGTGGTGACAGTGTAGCGATAGGTATATTATCTCCCTCTCCCCCCCACCTCTATACCCCCTTCTCCCCGTCCCTAATAAGCCTTACGGTTTCTGTGGACGTAAAGCACCATGTTTACTTTCTTTTCACGTTCACGAAGCTCGAGGTCTTGTGTGTGTGTGTGTGTGTGTGTGTGTGTGTTCTGTGGTGCCACGTGCGATTTTGGTATCTGTTATACACACTGTACTGTATTAATCAGAGATCACCTCGGTGTGTGTGTGTGTTTCTCTGGCGCAATCATTATGTGATTTGGTATCTTTTGTATACACTCTAGTGCATTAATCAGCGATCACCTCCGTCCGTATGTGTGACTGCACACCCTCCCTCCGTGGAACAAAACAAACAATGAAGAGAAGGAGAGAGAAACAATTTGCGCCGAGATGGCGGCAGTATCACGTGGCACCAGTCATGCAACAACCAAATAGCGCTGTCAGTACACCACTTCAGTGGATATTCAAAAACATGCTGAAAAAGAGACCTGATAGTCCCTCGTTCAGAATCACATGCGACACAGCGCAATGACACACCGCCGTGTATCCGCGTTGCGAAATGTTCAGCCGGAGCTCCCGTTACAGCGAGGCCCAGCAGGTACGCAGGCAGAGGCAAAACGTCGATCCGCGTAAACTACACCGATTTACGTCAAATGTAGGTATTGCACATGTAACAGATCAGAACGATTGGAACGGGGAAGCTTTCCCGTGTCCCGTGGTGTAAATTTCATGACGTCTGGTTTCTTGTACACCTCATTATCAACATTTTTATTTTTGATTTCGGCCTTTTGCAGGCAAAATTGCACTTTCTTCAAAAACGACAGGAAAACGCAATCACTTGGTGCAATTTGGTTATTGTCACTATGTTGTTAAATATCTCATGCGTGATATGATGAACTATCATTGTTTAAGAGTACTTAGAAGTCGCATTAGAAGGATAGGAAAACACTCGCGCGGTTTTTTCTGTGTTCCGAACCAGAGTGCATGGCTGTTCCGATGCTGAGCCGGACGTTAAGCACCATGTTTACAGCGTGTGATAGCTGGGAGAAGGGTGTGGGGGATAAAGGGTCAACCCGTACAGAGAGCTGGCTTAAGACCTGGTATGTCAGAAACGCGATGATCTGCGAACCTTGTATCGTGACAAAGCATTGGTATCATCATATGAGAGACTAGGGATACCCCACAAGCAGCTGTTGTAAGAATCAAGTCTGGATTCTGATAGCCATAGAAACATCTGTCGCATTTGCAGTCAAAAAGGGTCGAAGCTTTCCAAGGGAGCGGAGATGATAAGCACTACACGTGTTGCTGATGTGATCCTGAAGGGTGATATTTGCATCAACGATCAAGCCCAGATCTCTGACCAGAACTCAATGAAACTGATAGAATTAAAATGCTTGGCTTCGACCTATCTGATTGGGAAAAGGGGAAAACATGTTCGACTTGATTAAAATTCGGCTTATCCGTTTTTGATTTATCCGTTTAGTCATACAAAGAGCAGCTTTGGTCGGGAAATTAAAAAAAGATTCGACTTACGCGAAGTTCGACTTAGGCGTATTCAACTGTAATTATCTTCTGACATGGGATCGTTAACGTGTGCATGCCTGTAGCGTTGGCATGGGAACTCAGTTTGCTATTTCGCAGGAAGAATTGAACACAGAATCGAAGATATTCAAAACCAAGATAGTGCATACCACAGCCAAATGCTAGGATGGGCACAAAGTTGCCACGTTTTGTTAGTTTTGAGATTAAGGGTCAAACGATTACTTCGGAATTTAAACCGTCAACCTCTTGTTTCAGCCGCAGTGGGGTACTGCGGGTGTGGATTAAGGTTCCCTCTGTTGACAACCCGGAGCTGTCAACGGTTCTACCCATAAAGCCTGGGGTAGGTCAGAATATAGCCATGCATGCTTCACCTACTGCCAGGAATTTCTCCTTGTCTAGCTTCTACGTTCCAGGTCCATTCAACTTCATTTGTTTCATATTCTCTCTCCAATTCTTCCTTGCGTTAGGTGTGGCTATAGCATGTGCCAATGTGGGTTCCAGGATATGTCACCCTGCTTACCGTCACAATCGCGGAATATAAATAGGCACCCAAACACGTTATTGTGTGTCATGACAGTGAATCAGACAGTTACTTGTAATTTAATCATTTGTCTCGCATCGATAAAATCTGTAGGCTACAAGAGAATAGTTTTGAGGGAATACCTGCGTTGGAGATACAATACTTCCTGAGCTAGCTAGGGTAGCCGGTTTGAGAAACAATACTTCCTGAGGGTAGTCGGTTTGTGAGATAGACTGGTTTAAACACGATTTTATTCGTGGAAACATGTCAGTTGACAATACTGGAAGAGTTCTCGGAATTTCAGTCAAGCAAACTTTTAAAAGATACTCAGTTTGACAATTTCATTTTGCGATGGAGCAGGTTAACACTTGTTTGCTTGAGACTATACAAATGTCGACCAAAAGGAAAATATATGTAGTTGCGAACATGAGAAGTGATGTGGAAAGAATAGTAATTAAAGGGGAAAAGAGGAGAGAGAAAAGATATCAAAACACACAAATGGTCAAAAAGAACGCTTGTTAATTAGACAATACAAAACCTATGCAAATGTCGCACCAAAACACCTTTTTTTTCTCAATCAACAAAGAGAAGATACACTTCATTTCTGTCGTCGTTTGTTAACGTAACTGTCTGTTACACGAACAAGGTATTTTCGCAGACAATTTGAAAGGTTTGAGAAAGCGGGCCAGTTTCGTTCACCCGTTTCCTGTCCTTAGGACCTCCCGTTAACCCTTTCCCTGCCCTTAGGACCCCACGTTAACCCTTTCCCTGCCCTTAGGACACCACGTTAACCCTTTCCCTGCCCTTAGGACCCCACGTTAACCCTTTCCCTGCCCTTAGGACACCACGTTAACCCTTTCCCTGCCCTTAGGACCCCACGTTAACCCTTTCCCTGCCCTTAGGACCCCACGTTAACCCTTTCCCTGCCCTTAGGACACCACGTTAACCCTTTCCCTGCCCTTAGGATATCAGTCTACGTCCAAGGAAGAGTGCTTTCCGACTGTTTGGAACTGCAAGGTTTGTTTTCCTTTTCCAAGGTTGGACTCCTTTTTCATCCATTCGTATTCTAAAGTTCAGCCCCCCTTCCCCCCAACTTCCCCCGTCTCTCTTCTGTGTCATCAAATTTTTACGTCACAGTAATATGTATCACATCCCGCAGACCACAACTTTCGAAGAGAAAGGAGAGCCGAAGCGGATTCGAACCGAGGTCCTTCTGCCTATAATAATGATAATAATAATAATACGTACATTTATCGCGCGCTCATCAACGCCCTGAGCGCTTACATAATGCATATTAACCTAAATATGATATTCTATACACACTGTAGAGCACAGTTCTATCAAAAACAATTTACATAAAGTTGCATTAAACGCCTTGGCTCACGAGGGTTTAGCCTGTGGCAGAGAAAGGGTTAAGTGTCAAGCGAGCAACTGGAAAAGCCGGTGATTCCCCTACATTCCCTCCCGTTGGGAGAGTGCATGCATGAGTAGCGCACTGCGGACTAGGCTGGCTCAGTAACAGTACTGCATGTAGTGTAGGTATGGTACCTGGTTGGCTCGTTGTCACGGGGGGCTGTAGGGACGGGAATCCACGATAGCGGCATTGTAACAATGTGAGAAAATAATACTCCGCACCGTAAGTTACCTACTCTGCCGCGTACAGCGAGATATTTCCCGTATGGCCCACACAGTGGCCTAGCTGCAAATGCTACACAGCGACTATCGAAGCGGTACTTGGCCTGCATACGCCTCTGCTCATTCCTAGAATTACAGAATTAGGTTTCTGAGGCCATGTTTCCGGCTTTGGCGTTCAAACCCTCCTTCACACACTGCCCCTCCCCCCCCCCCTCTCTCTTTCTTCAAGTCCCCCCCCCCCCCCCTCCCCGCTTCATCGAATACTGAGCCCCTTTTCCTTTGTCCCGCTGCTAGCGTTCTCAAAAACGACCTCGATCGTTGTTATGTAGCCCATAATTCTTCTTCTTCTTCTTCTTCTCTCTCTCTCTCTCTCTCTCTCTCTCTCTCTCTCTCTCTCTCTCTCTCTCTCTCTCTCTCTCTCTCTCTCTCTCAACACTGTTTTGTCTGGACAGATGTTGTACCTGTCAGGCCTTACGTTTTCCTAAAGTCGCTTGACTGTGTTCGTCACCACAATTGACATGGGCCTACGGCCTTTTTCAAGAAATCTCTCTCTCTCTCTCTCTCTCTCTCTCTCTCTCTCTCTCCCCCCCCCCCCCCCAACACACACACACACACACACACACACTGATAGTACACGTGAGTGTACATGCGTGTGCGCGCGAAGCGAACGTGCGACACACGGGGTCAGTGGGAGGTAGGGGAGAGATATGCCAAAAGAGGAAGGCCGAAAACACCTATCTGCCCGGTTTACGATTCAGATACAACACCGCCCACAGCTAAGCACCGCCCACCTCGGTCCTGTTTCTCTGAGACTCGGTCGCGTTGCTGAGCCGTGAAAACAACTCGTGCACAGGGGGAGTACGCCTGAACCTCTTCCCTTCAGGACTGTCGGGGTCGAACGTTGACAGCGACCTCCCCATAGCATCAGTAGTAGGTGTCAGTACTAGTGCATCTCTCATTCCCATAATCTCGCGAGTTTCTCGTCATCATTCAGACCACATTGCCAACGGTCGTCTCGTTTCCCATAATAATTCAAGCCCATCCGCGTGCATCTAATCTTGGCCTACATTTAGAGGACCTTTTTTGTTGTCGTTTGTTTTTTGTTTGTTTGTTGAACGCACAGATTGTCGTTGAGCGCATTACAAACGTGAAGACTGTCGTTGAGCGCATTACAAATGTGAATGATTATTATCATCATTATTATTATTATTATCTAACGCAACTTGATGCTATAATTCCTCGAAGTTCCAGATTTGCTGTAGCCATTGACTGTAAAAGATGCAGATATCTTGTAGCCTAGTTCCAGTTTTTCTGCGCTATACTGTCATAGTTCCAATTTTGCAGTAGACTATACTGTCAAAGTTCCAGTTTTGCAGTTAGCTATACTGTCAAAGTTCCAGTTTTACAGTAAGTAGACTATACTGTCAAACTTCCAGTTTTGCAGTAAGTAGATTGTACTGTGAAAGTTCCAGTTTTGCGGTAGGCTATACTGTCACAGTTTCAGTTTTGCAGTAGGCCTAGGCTATACTGTTAAAGTTTCAGTTTTGCAGTAGGCTATACTGTCAAAGTTCCAGTTTTGCAATTGGCTATCCTGTCAAACTTCCAGTTTTGCAGTAAGTAGGCTATGCTGTCAAAGTTCCAGTTTTGCAGCAGGCTATACTGTCAAAGTTCCAGTTTTGCAGTAGGCTATACTATCAAAGTTCCAGTTTTGCAGTAGGCTATACTGTCAAAGTTCCAATTTTACAGTAGGCTATAGGCCTACTGTTAAAGTTCCAGTTTTACAGAAGGCTATACTGTCACACTTCCAATTATACAGTAGGCTACACGGTCGATGTTCAGGTTTTAACGATGCTCGTCGAAACAAGACAAAAGCTGTCCTTCATTTCCGTCAACACCCTTCAGCTTGACGATACCACAGTCCCTCTCTCGGACTGTCAGAAGCCTCGACTTTCTCCTCGACAGCACGTGCACCGTCCATGAAGAACGTTATCGGTTAAAACTCCAAATTAAGTTCTGGTTCTACCTGCTCCGTCGAATTAGTTCTGTCCAGAAGTATCTTTCCCATGGACCTCATACTGAAAAAAAACGTAAAACCGACCACATCTACATCACTCTTCTGTTTCAATCTATCCACTGGCTCCCAATCCTGCAAAGAATTCAGCACAAGATAAACACTCTCTGCTATAAATGTACATCACGCGGACTGCTTTGTCTTGTCTCTGCGACTGTCTTCAAATTCACAACCCCCCCCCCTCCCCTCGTACTCTCCGCTCTGCTTTTGAAACTCTCAGCCTCCAGATTCCAGGAAAATTTCTGCTGTTGGTTCCCGCACCTTTTCTGTCTTCGGCCCCTCTGCATGGAATGACCTGTGACTCTCTACGTGTTAGGAGCAGCAGGGAGGGGCCATGCTGAAGTGGAGCCTGAGTCAGAATATTACGAGAAATGTGAGTCAGTATGGGAATCGTGATACGTCTCTCTATAGATTAGAGGTTGACCAACATCTGTCACTGACATATACAAACACCGCTATCTGTCGCTGACGTACACCACCCTCTGTCAAATACACACACACACACACACACACACACACACACACACACACACACACACACACACACACACACACACCGTTATTTTTCGCTTGCGTAATTCGCCCTGATATAACCGTACCGGTTGACTGGTCGTAAAACACCAATAGATTAGAGGTTGACCAACATCTGTCACTGACATATACAAACACCGCTATCTGTCGCTGACGTACACCACCCTCTGTCAAATACACACACACACACACACACACACACACACACACACACACACACACACACACACACACACACACACACACACACCGTTATTCTTCGCTTGCGTAATTCGCCCTGATATAACCGTACCGGTTGACTGGTCGTAAAACACCAACTTACTTACTTACTCGTTTGCGTAATTATATGTACACCGCCCCCTGTCACTGACATATATACATCGCCATCTGTCACTGACATATACACCGCTATCTGTCACTAGTACATAAACCGCTATCTGTCACTGACATATACATCGCTATCTGTCACTGACATATACATCGCTATTTGTCACTGACATATACACCGCTGTCACTGACGTGGTGTGTGTGTGTGTGTGTGTGTGTGTGTGTGTGTGTGTGTGTGTGTGTGTGTGTGTGTATGTGTGTGCTCGCAGAAATTTGTTTTGACTGTGTTTTGTTCTTTGCCTTGTAATAAGCTATGGGCTCCAATCTGCACACAAAAGAACACATTATTATTATTACAGCTATTAGAAGTAATAATGCTGATTACAAAGACAGCAATGCCAGTCCACTTGATGAAGTGGAATTTGGGCTAGCGAAGTCAGCAGTCTGCCCCTGGAGACGAGAAATCACGTGCAGCACGCAAGTTGTGAAAGCAAGTGGGGGGCACGCGTCCCAAACAATAGGCCTCGGGTCATTCTTGTGTAATTAGCCGCTGCAAAGTTGAACTGCTCGATGTAAAACAGCGTAAACAGTGACACAGAGTAAGGGTTATGCTTACGCTGTTGTCATGTCATTACTGAAATTTATGATTTACGTTGCTCGATGAATGGGTTGGCTGGATTATTGGCACGCTTCAGACTCTCCGATTCTCTCTCTCTCTCTCTCTCTCTCTCTCTCTCTCTCTCAGATTTAGTTCTGTCCCGAATGATAGAAGACGTAATGCCACGTGTGGACCTAAGTTTAAAATCCATATCCCTAGAAGCGGCAGCATCCAGAACTTCGTCATCGGTGACTCCAACCTCCGCACCTTTGGGCAGGAAGAGACTCGACCGGACTGGCAAGACCCATGTCCGTACCATGCCAGGAGCTAGGGTGTCAGACGTCACTGCTTCCCTCAGAGCCTGTGCTGTACGTGATGACGTCAAACGGATAATTCTGCACGTTGGAGGCAACGATGTACACAAACTGTACTCCGCTCAAGACCTGGAAACAGACTTTAAAGAGCTGGTGGCAGAGGTGACACGTGTGTTTCCCAAAGCTGAAGTAGCCATCACAGCCCTTCTTCCAAGGAAGCCTGTGGCACTTTCAGTCACCAAACACCTAAACTCGGTGTTGCGTCAAGTTTGTGTGAAAGGCAACGTCAGCTTTATTTTTGAGGAGGATTTTGTTGACCACAAAGTCAATAAACCTACGAAGCTCTTGTACTCCACTGACTTAGTCCACCTCAACATGAAAGGCCTGTCACTCTGGCTGAGGAAGGTCAGGGCGTTCCTGGGACTTGTCACTCTACTGAAGAGACCTGGTCGGCAAAGTGCTGAAGAACACGGTCACTACGACAACACAACAGCTTTCCGTGTTTTTAAGAATGCTGAGAATGCTGAACCCAGGAACGTTCAAAGAAGGAGGCCAACATTGAGCAGCATACCCGTTGTTACTGGGAATCGTGTTGGGGAACATTTTCTACCTGGAGATCGAAGCAGACCCGCACACTCTCCTGGTTGTAGAGAGCAAAAAACCCAACTACCGCTCAAAGTCTAGCCAGGAACAACATGCACCCAATGCCATTCTTTCATCCTGCGTGGCCTTTTCCACCTTACCGTCCCGGTCCTTGGCCAAACCCTTTCCCTCACTGGTATCCTCGACCCCAGCAAGGATCGTTTGAAGGAGCGTATTAAATCACTGAATGACATTGTTCCTGAGCCCCCCCCTCCCCCCCTGCCCCCCCCCCCCCCCCTTTTTTGTGTTTTTTGTTTTTTTTGGGTGGTGGGTGACCAAGTTACCTTTAGCTTTCTGCAACATTAGAATTTGATTGGATTGAGTTATTGACACAACGAAAGCGTTTAGTCTTTACTTGACACATTTTCAGTATTCATTACTTGATGAACAAGTTGTGCTCGGTGTACAGCGCACATCTCATTGATCTGTTGTTTGTGCACCACGCGTTTCTCCTTTACTCCCATTATAGTGGGAAAATGTGGTGATCGTTTTTAGTACCGAGCCCTGTGTGGTTAGAATATTGCAGGCCCTAGATGTGCTGCTTTTGAACTAAACCTTGTTTGGCCGAAACTACCATTTTGGTTTTGTCTGCCTGTGTTGGGGAGTATTGAAAGCTCTGACTTTCTTTCGTTTTATTTTCTTGTGTGTATGCTAGCTTTTTATGCTATTTCTGTGAATATTATATATATATATATATCTACTGATCATATTTGATTTTTTTTTCCTTCTGAATTCGAAACCAGAACAATGACTGTGTCGTGTCCCAAGGACCTTTCAGTTGGGCACTTGAATATTTATCACTTGGCGAACAAAGTGACGGATGTGAATGTATTCGTTCATCAATCAGACATTTTACACATTTTTGGTGTGTCTGAATCTAGGCTTACTTCTTACGTCAGTGACGAGGTGGTTAGCTTTCCCAAATATTCAATCTTACGAAGGGACGCGGATGAACCTGGGCATACAGGGATCGCGGTGTATGTTCATAATTCTATCCGGGATTTCACTCATAGGCGCTATGATTTGGAATCTACGTATGTCGAAAGCATTTGGCTTCAGGTCAAAACAGGAAGAGGCCCTCCATTCCTCATAGCCTTCATTTATAGAAGTCCCTCGTCCATTTTGGGTCTGGTTTGATGAATTTGTTGTCATGATGGACAAAGTCCAAAACAGCAAGCATCACAATGAAATTTTGCTTCTTGGTGATTTTAACTTGATATGTTCAAACCCAACCCAGCATGGGTATCAACTCTGTCCCTGTTTAACTTACCCAATGTGTACATCCCCGACAAGGTGACTTCGACAACTTCAACTCTTATTGATCATATATGTGTGAGCAATCCGGACAGACTAATACGTACACATGTACCAATAACAGCATGAGCGATCATTATCCGGTCTGTTGCACTTTCTTGTCAGATTCCAAAGGCAAAGGCTGGGAAACACACCACTGTAACGTATAGGTTTACAAACATTTTGATGCAGGTTCTTTTCTCTGTGATTTAAGTAACACTTCTTTTGGGTGCAATATATGGACTTAGTGACCCAGATGAAGCCCTGACCCATTTCTATAAATTGTTCTTACTGGTCTACGACAAGCATGTCCCTATTCGGAGACAGCGTGTAAAAAATAGGTCGTTGCCTCCCTGGCTCACAGTTGACATTCGACGGGCCTATGAAACAAAGGGACCGATTTAAGAAGCAGAAAAACTACCCTGAATTTAAAAAGCAAAGAAGACAGGCAGACAAAAAAGACATATTTTGAGAAAATTGTGTCCAACCAAACTGACAACACTTGCTTGGTTTGGAAAGCTCTGAATGCTCTTACCAAGAATTTCTCTTGTAAACAGAATATACCAAGTACTTTAACTGCGGAGGTATTTAATGATCACTTTTTGTCTCTAGCGAAAACATTAACTAAAACGCGTCGGGGGGGGGGGGGGGGTGAAGAGTATCAATGTTCCGATGAACTGAAGATTTTTGCACAAAAAGGCTTAAATTTGATGACACTTTTCATCATCCCTGAAATTACAGCTTATGAAGTTGGTAAATAGTTTCCAGTGTTGGTAGCAAAAATACCTCTGGTTGTGATGGAATTAGTAATAAAATTATTATGCTTTCTTTACCATACATTGTTCAACACCTAGCATATGTTTATAATTTATGTATCAACCACAACTGTTTTCCTTCGGACTTGAAAACGGCAAAAGTAGTTCCTCTCCCAAAGCGAAAGATTTAACTGACATCAATAATTATCGTCCCATTTCTGTTTTGTCTTCAATCTCTAAACCCTTGGAGAAGCACGTGCACAAGCACCTGCTCAAATATCTTGACAGATTCAACCTAATCCAATACACATCAGTCAGGATTCGACCACAACATTCATGTCAGTCAGCACTTACCTGTCTTGTTGACAGGCTACTATCCTCCATAAATGACTCAAAGTTGAATGGTGTTGTCTTTTTAGATCTCAAAAAAACCTTTGACCTTATAGACCATCAGATTTTATTGAAAAAGATGAAAACGTATCAGTTAAGCGACAATGCCATTCAGTTTTTTTTTAAACATATATTAGCCAAAGAAAACAGAAAGTATTTGTTGCTGGACATTATTCACCTGAGGGCTCTGTCAAAGTTGGAGTTCCACAAGGGTCTGTTCTTGGACCTCTTCTCTTCAGTATTTATATAAATGATCTCCCGTTGAGTATTTCATCTACTGAAGTTGATTGTGACATGTTTGCTGATGATTCGTCTCTTTCTGCTTCTGGAAATAACATAGCTGCTATAAATGCTAAGCTGCAGCCAAGTATCCAAGAAGTAACTGAATGGTGTTCTGCGAATGCAATGTTGCTCAACCCAGAGAAAACCAAAAGTATGGTAGTAGCCACGCGTCAAAAGCATCAGCGTGGTATACCTCCTCTTTGTCTCATGTTGAATTCACAGGTAATAGAGCAAGTTTCAGAACATCGTCACCTTGGCGTTATTCTTGATGACCAACTTAAATGGCAAGCTCATATTAACAGTATTACTAACGCTGTTGCTAAAAATGTGTATCTGCTCTCTCGCCTCAGACACTTTTGTAACAGTGAAGCTTGTAATACGTTTTTTCACGCTCACATTATGTCCAGAATTAATTATGTCTCTAATGTATGGGATGGCTGCAGTGATGTACATATCAAAAACTTAAAGCTGTACACAAACGTGCAGTCAATTTCTTTGTGCTGCTTCGCCAATGCTAACTGGACGAGGGCACATTTCATATTGTCCATTACCTTTAAAAGAGCACTTCAGTGTAATAAATGTATCTTGTGCATAAAGTTATCCATAACAAATCACCCCAATATCTGAGACAGCTTGTCCCACTGGGCGCGCAACGACCATAGTTCACGGGAAAAGCATTCTTATTTTGCCCAAACAAGAATTGACATTTATAAGATGGAGTTTTGCTTATTCTGGATCCTTTTGTTGGAAAGCGTACCTAGAAGTCTTAAAATAGCATGCTCAGTAGCACATTCAAATCAAAGCTCTTCAACATTTTCGTACTGAATGTAACATATAAGTTTTCAGTCTTGAACCGTTTCCTAATGTTTGATACACCCGGCATTTTATGTGTTTATGTATAAGTGTGTGCGCACGCCCAGGCGTGTGCGTGCAATTATGTTTTAAATATATGGATATATTTTCCTTGGATGGTGAGGTACATTTCTTGTCTTGATTGTATACCAGTTTTGTGCTAAGTATACAAAATATTAATTTAAATGTTTTAATCCTTTTATCTTTCCAATTTTTTGTTCATAGTATTAGCGGTAGTAGCGGTAGTATATTGTTATCATCGCAGTGCTATTAGAATATTCATTGCCACATCATTGCCCTGTATGTGTGTGTATGTGGAGGGGGGGTGTGCGCGCGCGTGCGCGCCGCGCGTGTTGTGTTGTATAATATGTGCATACATGTCTGTGTATATACATGAATGTGTGTATATGTATATATTCCTTCTATATCTTTTACTTATTAATTTGTTTATATTTTTGTTGTAGTTGTTGTGTGTGTGTGTTTTTGTTTTTGTGTTTTGTTGTTGTTGTTTTTTGTTTTTTGTTTATTTTTTTGTTTGTTTAATTTTATGTACTAATTTAGTATCCATTTCTTTTTCCTTGTTGATATTGTCGTTTTTCTTAAGCTTAATTTTATCCCTCCCTTCCCCTGCTCTCTCTGTAAATTACCCATTTGTTTTTGTTTGTTGTTGTTGTGTTTTTGTGTGTGTGTTGTGTGTGTGTGTGTGTGTGTGTGTGTGTGTGTGTGTGTGTGTGTGTGTGTGTGTGTGTGTTGTGTTTAACTGTGTTTAGACTTTTTTTGCTCCAGTTTTTTTCACTGCTATTTTTTTCATTTCCTTGCAATCGCTGTCAGTTTTATATTGTTGTTGTGTTATTATTATTTTATTAATGTTTTTTTATTTTTACTGATGCTGTATTGTCTATAGCCCTTTTGTAATTATTTAACGTGAATGTCTTGGTTATTAGTAGTACTGAGCAACGGCAATATGTGAGTCGGCCTTTGTGCTAATATCTTCACCGTTGAGAAATAAAGTTCAATCAATCTCCTTTTCTCTCTCTCCCCTCTTCTCTCTCCCTTTTCTCTCTCTCCCTCTCTCTCGCTCTCTCTCTCTTATTATATATTTTTTCTCATCTTCTCGAATCAATACCTTTTTCTCTGTCTGTCTGTCTGGCTTTCTATCTCTGTCTCCCTCTCTCTGCCCCTCTTACTATTCTTTTTCTTTTTCTCTCGATCTCTGCATCTCTCTCATTCAGTCTCTCTTATTCCCTGTTTCTCTGTCTCTGTCCCTCTTTGCTTCCCAACCCCCCACCCCCACCCCCCGGTTCTCTCTGTCGAGGTCAGTCTCTCCCTCACTGAGCTATGCTTTAGTGCTCTCCCCTCACCCCCCCCCCCCC
This sequence comes from Alviniconcha marisindica, assembly GCA_018857735.1. Lineage (NCBI taxonomy): Eukaryota > Metazoa > Mollusca > Gastropoda > Provannidae > Alviniconcha > Alviniconcha marisindica. Next base: position 335,732 of record JABMCL010000509.1, on the reverse strand, counting down.
CCCCCCCCCCCCTCAGTCCGTCCCCGGGTCATTCTGCCCTTTCCAGGTAACAAGTTTGTCCTGACAGCTTTCTGTGTTTTCCTTTGAAACCGGAAATCCGGCAGTACAGGAGTGTCCGCTCTCCTGGTTCAAACGAGGACTGTGGTACATTCTGTGAACTTTGCCGGAAAAGTACAGTTTTTCTTGGAACGGAGTCCTTTGCGTACAGTAATTCTGTCAATCCGTATTTCAGTCTGCTTTGTTTGGCGTTCTGTGAAGTGCGTGATGGATACCTTGCTGTTGTTTGTCACAATTTTCTGTTGCACAAGGTTAGTATTTATCACTTTCTTCTTCTTCTTGATGTGTGTGTGTGTGTGTGTGTGTGTGTGTGTGTGTGTGTGTGTGTGTGTGTGTGTGTGTATCAATGTGTTTGTGTGTATCAATGTGAATGTTTGTGTGTGTGGTTCGGGCGGGGCCGGGGCGTGTGGGGCGTGGTGCCTCGGGGTAGGCGTGCGTGCGTGCGTGTTCTTCTGATCAAACCTTTCTCTGGTTCTGTCCCACTTCTTGAACAAGTTTCTTTGCTTCCCCTTTCCTTCTTTCAGTCTGGCCTCTTATCTCTTTCTCTGCCTCTCTCTGTCTCTCTCTTACTCCCTCGATCACCAACCCTCCCTCTCAGGCTCTATTCTCCTGACTTTTCCTCCCAGAAAACTCTCAAGTATTTTTCGTTAAGGATTAGGCATTTTTGTATGGCTCTTGTTAAGCAGCTAGGAGATGATAGTTGGTAGGTGGTATGTGCAGCTTACTGCCATATAGCACTGGATTTGCCATTATGCATTTTTAAAAACATTTTTAATTAAAATTGTGTCTGTCCATTTCTTTTTTATATTTTTCTTCAACCTGGTATCGATAAATTAGACGGAATGGTCGACGATACCAGCATGTTTAGCCTTATGTGCTCTTTTAACGGGGGTAATATTGAGGGGACTAATTCTTCGAAAATTTGTGTCTGATGTTTATGTATGTATGTTTTATGTTTGCGAAGTGATTGGTTTTATAGATGACTTGCTACAGAGGGTTGATATATATGTGAGAAGAGTTTAGAAATGTGTATTTGCTTATGACGTGAGTTTGACTGTCCTGATGTGACCCTGTGTGGTTGACAGGACATTAAAATCCAGTTACTACTACTACTACTCTTTCAGTGAGACCATGTCTCCCTTCTCAGCCCCCCCCCCCCCCCCCCCCCCCCCCCCACACACACACACAAACACTCCCCCCACAGTAGACGTTCTTGCCGCCTTTGCAAGTAACACGTTTGTCCCTACAGATTTCTGTGCTTTGCTTTCAAACTGGAAATACAATACAGGAGTGTCCGCTCTTAATGCAAAGTTAGATAACTATTCATAGTGAGATGCTGTGCACTAACCTTCGTGATAATGGCATGGCTGAACCCAGAACATGGTGTGGTCATGCAAATGGCCGCTCCCAGAAGAATGGCTTACACGAAAATAACTCAACAGCATCCTTTTAGCACTGCAGTGAGTGCCCTTGACATGCTCAGTTTTACGGTGGGGTTAAAATAATACAACAGTGTAGGCAGCACACGGTTGCGTGATCCGATATATGGAATCATGGAAGGGAGAATAATATGGGTCAGTTAAGTCCATTTTTGACCGGCCTGGGTAGCGTAGTGGTTAGCGCCTTTGGACTGCGGGTTGAAGGTCTTGAGTTGGAATCCCATCAGAGTCATTGTGAATTTTCATCCCTGACAGGCTCTTACCTAGAGCTGGGAGTGCTATGGGCCCAATGGGAAGGCTGGGGCCACACAGCCGAGCTTCGTCCACTTCACGGATGCGTTTTTGAGGGTGTTGTTCTAATTACTTGACCAACACTGCAGGTGCCGCACCGTTCCGGCCCGGGCCTGGTTAACACCGGGATAATTAGGACAGTAAGTGTGGTCTGCAGCCCTGCCAGTAGTTATAATAATAATTGATTATTTATGGCGCCCCGTCTCGTAAGATCCCAGAGCACTTACAAAAACATAAGGATACACACATTTCATCACACACACACACACACACACACACACACACACACACACACACACACACACACACACACACACACACACACACACACACACATCCTCATCCCCATCTATCACTACGTAATTTAAAAAATATGTTTTTACCAAATATATCAGCTTCTGTAGCCATTCATGCTATGCTCTCGTGGTGACTTCAGTCTTGGTGTAACTTAATTCGTTGCCCAAAGCAGTTCTGATCAAAGCGCACAACGTCAGAGAGTCCACAAAGGATTGATGGAGGGACGTAGTGGCGGTCTGCTCTCTTGGGGGGACGCTCACTCAATCTGACTCCGCAACTTAGCTAACACTGTCGTCAGCAGGGGGCATACTGGAGGGTGTCCCGCGTACATTGAACCAGAACAGGCATCACTGTACACTACCGAAGTGACTTGGCAGCAGTGCAGTGTCTCCTTCGGATGGCAGCCCACCAGCGATCTGACGTCACTTCTTGCGGACCTCTGGGGTCAGGACCGTGATGTAGAATCAGTCTTGGTGCAGCCGACCAACGATCTGACGTCACTTCTTGCGGACCTCTGGGGTCAGGGCCGTGATGCAGAATCAGGGGGTCAGGGCCGTGATGCAGAATCAGGGGGTCAGGGCCGTGATGCAGAATCAGGGGGTCAGGGCGGTGATGCAGAATCAGGGGGTCAAGGCCGTGATGCAGAATCAGGGGGTCAGGGCCGTGATGCAGAATCAGGGGGTCAGGGCCGTGATGCAGAATCAGGGGTCAGGGCGGTGATGCAGAATCAGGGGGTCAGGGCCGTGATGCAGAATCAGGGGGTCAGGGCGCGTGATGCAGAATCAGGGGGTCAGGGCCCTGATGCAGAATCAGGGGGTCAGGGCCGTGATGCAGAATCAGGGGGTCAGGGCGGTGATGCAGAATCAGGGGGTCAGGGCCGTGATGCAGAATCAGTCTTGCTGTGGCCGGAGGTAGGGATGTCGGGATGAGCGGCGCGGGGCCGCAGTGCTTCTGAGTTCGGCACTGGGAGAGTTTTGTTGTTGATGTTTTGTCTGGACTTTTTGCATTTTGTATTGAAAGAGGGTTTACGGTGTGCTGAAGTCAAACGGTTTATAGCTGTTCTTTCTCAGTGATCATATATTAATAATTGACTCGTTGTATGTTTGTAATTACCCCCATTGTAAAAAAAGGTCAATAGGCCACAGCCTCGCTATTGTGAGTATTTGTTTTACCTGCATTTGCTTTTGCTTTTGCAGACAGAGCGAAACACACACACACACACACACACACACACCCCTCTCTCTCTCTCTCTCTCTCTCTCTCTCTCTCTCTCTCTCTCTCTCTCTCTCTCTCTCTCTCTCTCGCTCTCTGTCTGTCTGTCTGTCTGTTTCTCTCCCTCCTTCCCCTCCTTTCTCCCCGCCTCTCTCTGGTTGCTTTTTCTTCTCTCATGTGTTCGATTCATCTTCATCATCATCATCATCATCATCATCATCATCATCATGGTCGTCGTCGTCATTTTCTCTTTAATCATGATTTGCCTCTTATTTAAAGTCAGCTGTATTATGGTAGTCAATGTCCTTACTGTCTTATATGTAGCCTATTGGCATGTAGATTAATGTAGGACAAATTGTAACTGAGAATAGGCAACTGCCTAAAATCTTAATCTTTGTGTAATACTCTCTCTCTCTCTCTCTCTCTCTCTCTCTCTCTCTTCTTCTCTCTCTCTCTCTCTCTCTCTCTCGCTATGAAGCATTTTCTTGTTAATGACTTGTTTAATCAAAAGCAATCAGGATTCAGACCAAACCACTCCTGCCACACAGCCTTAACAGAACTGATCGACACCTGGCTATCCGAAATCAACATAAACAAATTGTGTGGGGCCTTGTTCATTGACTTTGCTAAAGCCTTTGACGTAATCAATCATGCCCTACTTCTAAGAAAACTAACCCTCTACGGCCTATCAGCGAGCACCCTTAGTTTGATTTGCTCCTTCCTCAACAGCCGCCTCCAAAAGGTTTCCTTGAAAGATAATCAGTCGGATTTTAAGACAGTTTTATTTGGAGTTCCCCAAGGATCTGTCCTAGGACTTCTCCTGTTCTCTAGCTATATAAACGACCTACCTTTACATATCCTTTCTGCACAATGTGACATGTTAGCAGATGACACGACAAGTCACACCTCTGGACAGGATGTACTGCAATAACATCTGTTCTCCAGTCATGTCTCTCTGATGTTGTTGAATGGACACATCTTAATCATATGTCTCTTAACCCGTCAAAAACGAAGTACATGATACTAACGATGCGTCAGAAGCGACAACTACTTCACTCGCCATCTGCGCACCTTTCCGTTGGTAACCAACAAATAACTGAAGTCAGTGATCACAAAGTATTAGGTGTTACAATAGACAATAATCTGACCTGGGGCCCCCACATTCGTGACCTGTGCAAAACTACGGCAAAAAAAGTCTACCAATCAGCAAAAATTAAACATTTTCTTAACTTTCATGCCAGAAAAACGTTTTTCCAAGCACACATTCAGTCAGGTATAGATTATGCTTCAACTCTTTGGGACTCAGAAAAGTGACTCTTTGAAAAAACCCTTGAAGTCACTACACAGGCGAGCAATCAAAATTGTTCTTCTAAAACGAACCAGCCTTACCGATAAAGACTACAAAGCGGCTCAAATTCTCCCGCTATCTACTAGGTTAATGAGTAACAAAGTGCGTTTTGTGCACAAAATTGTATCGGGTAGGGCACCGATTTATCTATTAACAAAATTATTGATTAATCAAAGTTCGAGGAATTCATCAAGAAAGCTAAATGTGCCAATACCAAGGATAGATTTATTCAAGTCCAGCCTGGTTTATTCTGGTCCTGCTCTCTGGAACTCATTGCCCAGCGAATTGAGGCTTCCAGTCAGTCCTTCAGTGTTTAAAAAGCGTCTTACGCTTCATATGTTATCTCTCTTAGGTGTTACGTGAAACCATGATCATATATATATATATATATATATATATATATATATATATATATATATATATATATATATATATCCATGTGCTGCTCCAACCTGTGTTGTGCTGCTTCAGGCAGCCCATACATTTTGTGTGTCTGTGCTCTATGTGCATGTAGTTTTCGATGACAAATATGTTCTTAATCTTATGTGCGTGCGCGCGTGTATATATGTTTACCCCCAGATCAAACTAATTTTTATATGTATATTTTTTTATTTATTTTTATGCTCATTATCTACTTGTTTCTCGGTTAACTGGTGTCCATTTCAACATGGTTTGTATGAATGTACATGTACTCAACATACTGTAGCTCATTAGTTAATTGTAGTTTCCCTCATGGGCGAGAGCTGGATGTAAAAAGACCTCGAGTCTTCTCCACTACCCTCGTAAAATAAAGTTTATTCATTCATTCATTCATTCTCTCTCCCATCATTAGATTACGACTCGCCCTCATATTACCGTTATAGCTGACTGGGTGTTAAAAATCACGTATCTCTCTATCCCATGCCGACTAGGATTGCAATGGGGTACATTTTATGCCGCCATAGTGGGACCGAACAATACAGTGTCTCGATACACCATACCCACCTTGTTGCGAGCGTCTCCACTGGGCCGGCTGTAGATAGCGTGGGCACCACTAGCTCAGTGGTGGGCACGCACGTTGCTAAAATTAAACTGGAGCCATGTTTTGGGAAACGCCTAATGGTGACCCTGAGCACAGTGTGAGGAGGAGAGAGAGACAGCTAGTGAGAGACAGCTAGTGCACGCAGACGGGCTTACGTCGCTGCCTGAGCTTGTGACGGCGTGCACTGCAACACCTTATTGTCACCACGGTCAGCAGCCTATCTACACTCACCCCCCTCAACTTGTGTCAGTCAACGTACGGTGAACACAGGGTGTGTGAAAACAAAGATAACGTCTAGACGTACGTATCACCAGCGTGCAGTTATTGACAGCTAGAGAACTTGTGCAATCACGGCTGGACGGTGAGCTTGAACCCTGCCGTCTATCATTGCCACAAGTATAATTTTTGTTGCGACAAAACTTTTGTCGCGACAAAATTACGTTTGTCGCGACAAAACAAGCATACTTTTGTCGCGACAAATATATTTTTGTTGCGACAAAACTTTTGTTGCGACAAAAATATGTCGCGACAAAAATATGTTTGTCGCGACAAAACAAGAATACTTTTGCCGCGACAAAACACGTCTTTTGTCGCGGCAACACTTTTTTCGCGATAAAAATTATACTTGTGGCAGCTCCCGCCAATGATAAAGGACCAGTATGCCCCGATTCCTTGCGGAACTCACAGCAGCCTACCGACAGAATTCATTCAGTCCTGCCCAAAACAATGCCTTCCCCGCGGAAACCACAGAAGCTACTGCACTTGACTGACACATCTGTGTCAAGAGTCTCCTTACCGCACGGAGTCACGAAATCAACAATACCTTTTATTTCTCTCGCAGATCCCCCCAGAAGTGACAGGATAATCAACCAATTTATTGTGGTCACTAAAACGAAGAAGAAGAAGAAGAAGAAGAAGAGGAAGAAGAAGAAGCAGAAGAAGAAGAAGCAGAATAATAATAATAATCAGGGACTGGGGAGCATATTTAGCACCGGCGGCCACTGCCAGAAGATTCCACAGAATTTACAAGTTGCACCTGCCAAATTCCGCCGCTGCTAAGTGAATATTTCGGTCTGTTTCACAGTTAGTGAGTGATTATACAGATGTGTATATCCTGTCAACAAATCCCATCGCTGCTAAGTGAATATTTCTTTCTGTTTCACAGTTAGTCGGTGATTATACAGATGTGTATATCCTGTCAACATATCCCGCCTGTTTCACAGTTAGTCAGTGATTATACAGATGTGTATATATATATCCTGTCAACATATCCCATCGCTGTTAAGTGAATATTTCTGTCTGTTTCAAAGTTAGTCAGTGATTATACAGATGTGTATATCCTGTCAACCGCATATGGCTACCTCAGGACGACAGATTTGCACCAAAGCTTTCCCACATTCTTTGTTTGCAAACACAAACGTAAAATTTATAATAATAATATTAAAAACTCTTATATAGCGCTGTACCCCGTAAAAAATTACGAGCTCGCGGCGATGTACATTATCAACATCAAAATCCACTTGACAATCAAAAAAGCACAAGTACTATAAATGCATACATCAATATCAACATGACAAAAATCCTGGATGAAACATAGTGACGACTTTATTGTTCTTCTGAAAGGGTAGGAATTGAGGGTGGGAGGGGTGGGTGGGGGTTACAGCAGGAGGGGGGGGGGGGGGGGGGTTACAGCGACACACTGTTTTGCAAATGATGAGTCCAGTTGTCATATGTTACAGTGTTTGTTTTGTTTGTTAAGTTGGCGTCATAAAAACGTGATCCGTTTGGTGATGGCTCCAGTCGTGTGCTTCACACACACACACACACACACACACACACACACACACACACACACACACACACACACACACACACACACACACACCACACACACACATGCACCCGCACACACAAGTATTCTGACTATACAAAGCTGCAAACGTCCGGGAGACTTGGAATGGATAAAGACGCACGGAACAGAAAACAAGGCAGGTCTACAATTTTGGGAAAATAAATGTTTTTAGATTAGATCTGAATGAGTCCAGAGAGGGTTTCTGTCGGAGAGGAAGGGGAAGGTCATTGCATGTTGATGGACCGGAAACAGAAAAGGCGCGGGAACCAACAGTGGAGAGTGTGGTGCCAGGAATCTGGAGGCTGAGAGTATCAGAAGCAGCGCGGAGAGTACTACCAGAGGGCGTGTAAAGCTGAAGGCAGTCACAGAGATCAGACGGAGCAGTGCCCGTGATACATTTATAGCAGAGAGTGTTGATCTTGTACTGAGTTCTTTGTTGGATTGGCAGCCAATGGAGAAATTGAAACAGAGGTGTGATGTGGTCAGTTTTACGTTTTTTTCAGTGTGAGGCGAGCAGCACAGTTCTGTATGCGACGAAGGCTTTGGACAGAGGAAGCAGGCAGGCCAGAAAGGAGAGAATTGAAGTAGTCAAGGCATGGCAGAATGAGTGAGGTGACCAGTTTCACTGTAGCCTCCTCGGTGGAAAGATACAGTACATATAATAATACGCACAGCCGGACCTCACGCACGCACACACGTACGCCGACAGGGAGAGAAAGTTAAACCCAGACAGGGGTATTTATCAAACTCCCACAGACCGCCTGGTTTAAACAGAAAGGTGACCTAAAACACACAAACACATAACAGAACAACCTTGAGACATTGTGTAACAAGGAAACCAAAAGTAACCGTTAGCACAGACAAAAGCTGACGTGTCCAAGTTAGTTACTGAGCTTCAGTTTCTGTGACCTCGCCCCCCCCCCTCCCCCCCCCTCAAGTTTCAACAGAAAAAGTGACCAAAAATGAAACAAAACAAAAACAACAACAAAAAACCCAAAATCCACAACAACCATAGACATTGCGTAACAACAAGACCAAAAGTAACTGTCAGCACAGACAAAAGCTGACGTGTACAAGTCAGTTACTGAGCTTCAGTTTCTGTGACCTCGCCCCCCCCCCCCCCAGTTTCAACAGAAAAGGTGACCAAAAATAAAACGAAAAAAAAGAAGAAAAAAAAAGAAGAAAAAACCCACTGCAACCATAGACACACAAGGAAACCAAAACCAACCTGGCACAGAAAACCTAAGCCAAAACAAAACAGAAAAAAAACTCTCTCGCGCGCGCGCGCACACACACACACACACACACACACACAAAAACAACAACAACAACCACACACACACAAAACAACAACAACAACAACAACAACAACAACAACCAACCAACCAGTCAACCAACCAAACAACAACAACAAACAAACAACAACGATAACAAAAAGAAGTAAAAAGCCCACCTAACATGTGCACAATTCTGGTTTTACAGCTGACAGTTTCTGTGAAATAACCTCTATAATACATATTACTTGGCGACGATGAAAAGAGGAAATGTGACTCATTGTCTCCCTCCCTCGCATCCGTTCTCTCGTAATTTCTGACAGTCTGATTCTCGCTGTGCTTACGTGTAACTGCATTGACCCACATGGGGTGAGCAGTGCTGACAGCTATTTTCACTTTCCTGTCCATTTTGTCGTTTTGCTTTCCTAAAACGGTTTACCCCATTACCACTGTTTGTCTGTGTAACACCGGCTGTTATCTACTGCAGTTTCATCTGGTTTTACTATTTTCCTTTTCCTCTTTTTTTTGTTGTTGCTTGCTTGGGGGTTGGGTTTTTCTGTTTTGTTTTCTTTCTTTTTCTATTACCCCAATAGTTCTTGTTTCTGTGACAACTTTTTACGTATGATTGGCGTGTATAAGAAAAAAGACACAAGACACCTCTAGTTAATTAATCAATTGCGGAAATTATATGGTCTGCCATAAAACGCATTATATAATAAAACATTGCACCAATAACACAGGTTCTCACTCTTGTAAATTACAATCCACTCGCACAGACAACTGCCTCCCATACACTCTCAAACACGTGTATGTGTGGATGGGCTTAGTACTCAGTAGTACGTAGCACTTGACACTCTAGCTCGCTTTGGGTAATAGTTGTATGGTTGTTTTATTGGTGTGACAGTGATGATGAACGGATGAACGAACACAAAGAGCCATTCCTTGTGCTCTACTTGGCGAGAATAAAATTCTTATGTCCCATGGAAAATACCCCATGGAAAAGACGGGTGCTTTGTGTTCCTCTAAGAACGTGTTTTTTTGTGCATGCTGGGTTATTTCAGTGTTTCCATAATCCACCGAACTCTGCCGTGCGTACGTGATCTTTATATATATATATATACATATATATATACAGTCAGGGGACATCAGTTTATAGTCTCATCCGAATGACTGTTATAGTAACAGATAGACAAGACAGGAAATAGATTAAAAAGTGAAATTAAAATTGTAATGAGAAGATTGTACCCGAAGTGTTGGACGGACTGTGAGGAAACTAAAAACGAAAAGATTGGAAATATTGCTACGAGTCTCGGATTTGGCGAATAAAGACGATTGTTTCGTATCATTTTTTATTTTAGGCATGATTTGTCTGTTTTTGACTTGCCGGCTAATTGTACCAAAACATTACCGGTCGTTATGAGTTAAAAATAGATTGGGATAACCTAAATCCCAATAGACCACACCTTATCCCGTCCAATTACTTTTTTTGTTTTTTGTTTTTTTGAACGCTGAAAACGTCACCACAAGTTTACTCCACAAAGATCAAAACAATCGGTGACAAAAATTATTGCAATCCACATGCACTTCTTACGTGACCTGTACGCAAAACTGAGAGCTTCCTGATGTTCTCTCCGTGACGCCAAAGACTCTTTGGTGATGTCAACATGAAGCGCTGAAAAAGATCGCACAACGTGGTAACGACTCATGAAGCAAGTGTTAGACATGTTCAAATATATATAAAAATCATTTTATAAAATCGATATTAAAAAAAATCAAGGGCACGTTCAGTTGCGAAACGTTCACTCAGGACCATGTTCTTTAGCTTGCTCCAAGCACGTGGGAAACATAGTTCTTTTAAATTAAATCAGTACAAAATTTGACCCACAAAGAACAAATGATATCGAAAAGAGCAAAGTCTGACGTATTTGTATGCAAAATTTCATTTGGCTATCCCTTCCTCTCGTAGACATGTTTGATTTCTGTTTACTTCACGGTTGGTTGTCTGTTTTTGTTTTTAACTGTCTGTGTGTTTTGATCTGATTTCGGACCGCTGACACTCAGCTTTGTTTCAGATTTCCACCTCATTTTCTTGCAGGCTTAGGAAACGTTTTGTTAGCGTGGCAACAGTTCCACCTACGTGGTTCATTCGTCTAATCAACAAGCAAGCAAGCAAGACAGAGAACAAAAAGCAAACAAAAATACTACAACAACAGTAAATCCAAACAAGTTCATGAATAAAGGAATAAATCCAAAACCCATCAGAAATGGTTAAAATGAACGCTAATTTAATATAACAGTACAAAACAACAGTTAATCACCATTAAAATGGTAGTAAATAGAAATCAATAAAAAGCGAAACAAATAAATACAACATCAAAACACACAAAAGGTTAAACGTAACACAATCATATTCGACAATAGAAAACGTTTTTTGTTTGTTTTGAGTAGACCTCTTCCTCAAGCAACGAATTGAGACAGAATAAAATACACAAACAGTTTAAACCAAACAGTTGGTAATGAAGTTTTGTTTTCTTTGAACGAATACAAAAACTGAATGAACAAACACGTGGACTGACTTATTCATACATAACAACTAACAAAGATCGTCGGCGCTACATATAAAAAAGGAAAAAAAGGTCAGTCTGCTCGGATCAGAAATCAGTCCAATTGGTTTCCTGTATCCCACTAAAATAAACCACAGTGAATGATTATAATATCACAGGGCTTAACCGAAGAAGAAGAGAAACATTTCAGTGTATTCTAGCTCACATAGCTGACAGGTAATTAACCTGTACTGATAATAAATAATAATTAAATATTTATACAGTGCCAAATCGTGCCCGGAGAGAAGAACGCTATCTATTATGAAAAATAGAACATGTGAATTTTCGGGATAAGCCCCTTTTTCAAACAATATTTAAACGACAGTTAAACGGTGAAAAATGAGACGTAGGCTACTCATCTGCTTTTGATTGAACCGTTTTTGTTTTTAACATTTTATGTGTTTGGATCTTATCTTAGAGACAGTCATCCTTGTTTTAGATTTCTTGTCCAGAGAGACTATTGTGAACACGTGTTCTGAGCCTTTGTGAGAAACTGAGAAACAACTGAGTGATATTTCATCACCATAATAATAATAATATATAACTTTTGTATAGCGTTATTCTCTGGTGTACACAAACTCACTGCGCTTTACATTTTCTAAGTTTCACAACCGTAATACATATAATTATGACAACTAACTGTTTAATATACGCCAAAAAAGAAATAAAATAAAAAAGGAGAAAAAGAAGAAGAAAAAAGAGAGGACATGTATGAGAAGCTGCAATATATAAAGAAAATGAATCATTATATTACTACCTACCCTTAATCGCCTTAATCGTCGCCATCATCACCGTCATCATTTTACCTTCTTCCATCCAGCCGGATGGTTGTGACATAGCTTTGTTACCTCTGTCCGGACCTCCGGTGTCAGTCTTGATCAAACTCTCTTTCCGGCAACCCGTCTCCCGTACGTGTCAGGCTAGCTGCTGTGTCGAGCTCCGTCGACTCACTTCTGTCCGTCACTATCTCACCCACGATGCTCTCAAAACTCGCTGGGTGCCCCCAAAATCTGATCTGTAAACTTGAAAAAGTTCTAAATAATGCTGCCCGCCTCATCTGTCGTTCTGCCCTCAAGTCCCATTTTTTGTCCTCTGGACTCTAAATGCTTTGCGTGTGTGCGTGTGTGCGTGCATGTGTGTGCCATTGATTTCTGTGTGTGTGTGTGTGTGTGTGTGTGTGTGTGTGTGTGTGTGTGTGTGTGTGTGGTGTGTGTGTGTGTGAGAGAGAGAGAGAGAGAGAGAAGAGAGAGAGAGAGAGAGAGAGAGAGAGAGAGAGAGAGAGAGAGAGAGAATGTGTGCGCGCGCGCGATAACGCTCTATGCTCCCACTTTGTTTGGTAGATATAGGCGCTATCGATATCCCCTTTGTCATTATGTTTATTATTATTATTAACTTGCGTCCTCTCTTCTGTCCTCTTTGTCGTCAAGTTGCGGGAAATGAAGTTAAAGTGAACTCCAGGGGCTTCCCCGTCGTTCCCAGTGTAGACGAGAAGCCGGCGATGTATCAGCTTCAGAAACTTACTGAACGGAAACGGCTCTGGGCGGTAGCGTAGGATGGCCGGCTAACCGTGACAGTAAGTAACATGATGAGGTCAAGTACGTATTTATAGAGCACGATTGCTTCAGTCACTTGACCTGATGGCGTGGGCGTGCCTGCTGAAACTAAGTGAGAAATTCAAGGAACTGAAATTAGTCTCCATGGAGTTCTATCTTATCGTACTCAGGTGACCCCGTGTGGCTTCCAAGAGCAAACTAATGAACGATAGTTAGTTTAAAGTCCAGGAAACCGCTTCAGGACAAAACTTAAATAAAGTGGTAGGGCAACGGACTCGTGATCGAGTCCACGCAGGAGCGGCGAGAGAATTTTCTTCTCCAGGCTCAACTTTCTGTGCTGACTCTTACTTCGGTATCCGTTCCACCCCCGGGTTACCGCAGTAGCGCATAAAAGATCCCGGTCATACTGCCAAACGTGCAGGAGGCAGGTTACAGTTAAACACGCATGGACCCTACGTATGCGGCTTCGAATAAAGTAACATTGCAGACTGGTGCATGGATGTAGGGTGTACACAGAACTTGAGCCGAGACGGCAGCAGGTTCACGTGGCACCAGCCATGTAACAAATAAACGGTAACCACTTCGGTGGATATTTAGAACGTGCTGCGTAAAGCTACGGTCACTCATTCAGATCGCATAGTTATGACCAGCGCGCAGCGGCTCTGCTCAGAGGCAGCACTTTAGCTGCCATCGTCAAGCGCTTAGAGCTCATCTCCTGATGAGGCGCTCAGCAAGCGCTCGTATATTTGTTTTTAAAGCGCCCCTCAGCGCTGTCGGTCAGTTGCATAAAAACAAATAGACAGACAGGGAGGGTAATACACTGTAGTGAACAAAACAGCGATTTCCACGTAGCGGCATACTCGGATAGCAAATGGCATGTGAAAGTAAAGGAGATTAGTGACTTTGTAGTAGCGATGTGTTATGAATAAACTGACAAAAAACCGGTTCTTGCGTTAGAAACAAGGAAGACATGTTTGATTTGGTACCTTAATTTATGATTAGTCAACACTACAAATCCGGCAACACTGTCAGCAGGACGCTACGATACTTTATCAGAAACAACCAACTTCCCGCGTCGCGTTATCGCCTCGTGTTCTAGACCAGCCTAACACGAGAAAGAAAGAAACAGGTAAAAGAAAAAAAATCAATTATTGAGAGAGAGAGAGAGAGAGAGAGAGAGAGAGAGAGAGAGAGAGAGAGAGAGAGAGAGAGAGAGAGAGAGAGAGAGACGGACAGACAGACAGACAGACAGAGACAGAGAGTTTAGTGTCCTGTCACTTATGTTCGTTTGCCTCTCTGACCTAGTAAATATCTATTGGCGTCTTTCTGAGAGAAAGAGAGAGACAGAGACAGAGACAGACAGAAACAGAGACAGTGACAGTGACAGAGACAGAGACACAGAGAAAGAAAACAGCAACAAAGAACAATAAAGAATGGTGTAGATAACATTTCAGTAGACATCCCGGTCGCTGAGTTTGTTACACAATTGTGGACACAACGCTGCCAACAACAAAAATATGAAACAAGAATGACTGCTAGCGTTCTAAAATAAACAATTCTGCCAACAACAATCAAGTCAAAATCGTATTTACATTTCACCTGACAGAGCGCTGGGACCCCAAACGATACGCACTGCCTGGAGTCACCGAAACCACAAATATTCACGAAATCACAAACATACATCTGATTCAGTGTTAAAATACACAATCTGATTCAGTGTTATACAATCTGATTTAGTGTTACTGTTACACAATGTTACAACAGACAATTTGATTCAGCGTTATAATACACAATCTGTTTAGTGTCACACTACACACGCCTGGTTCGGTGTTGCAACACACACGTCTGATTCAGTGTCACAATACACACGTCTGACTCAGTTTTACAACACACACGTCTGATTCAGCGTCACAATACACACGTCTGACTCAGTTTTACAACACACACGTCTGATTCAGTGTCACAATACACACGTCTGACTCAGTTTTACAACACACACGTCTGATTCAGTGTCACAATACACACGTCTGACTCAGTTTTACAACACACACGTCTGACTCAGTGTCACAATACACACGTCTGACTCAGTTTTACAACACACACGTCTGATTCAGTGTCACAATACATACGTCTGATTCGGTGTTACGATACACATGTCTGATTCAGTGTCACAATACACACGTCTGATTCAGTGTCACAATACATACGTCTGATTCGGTGTTACAATACACACGACTGATTCAGTGTCACAATACAAACGTCTGATTCGGTGTTACAATACACACGTCTGATTCAGTGTCACAATACATACGTCTGATTCGCTGTTACAATACACAAGCCTGATTCAGCGTTACAACACACACACACACACACACACACACACACACACACACACACACACACACACACACACACACACACACACACACACACACACACGTCTGATTCAATGTCACAATACACAATTTGACATACGTTTTTGCCTGTTGGTATTCTGCGGGCACGAGTCACGATTGGATGATTGTTAGGTCTACTTCATCTACACTCCCCGTTTTCATCAACCACTTCTGTTCACAAAATCTGCTCACGCAGAGCCACTGAACACCGATTTGGGGAGCAGCTAACGAGAGTTTGCCCTGGTACTTTGGTTTCCTCACACCCTCTTAGGTAAAGGTCCACTCACCTGGACTTTGAACAACGTGAGAAGTCTCAGTGTTATGATGACGGAAAGATAGACATCACCTGGACTTTGAACAACGCGAGAAGTCTCAGTGACAGGGTGACG
>JABMCL010000509.1:312500-315000 GCA_018857735.1 Alviniconcha marisindica | reverse complement strand
ATCCGGCCCGACCAGCAATTTGCATCACCCCATGAACATTCCATCTCGAACGGTTTCCTAGAAAGCTTGTATGCCTATAGATAGATACTAGCCGTCATCACAGAGTTAGTTGCACGGTGGGTAACGTACCGGTGACCCGCGAGCAAGCCAATCGAAAAACGCGTAAGCACCAGAAAGCTCCGCCCCTTCTATTCCCCGAAAAACCCCAAGCTGGCTGAAAGTTCTCAGCATACAGCACGTTGGAGCTATCGCCTATTTAAAAAGCCCTCTCTCACCCTGCAAGCATGTGACGTCCACCGAAGCGGCAGCCAGGTGCATATTGTTTTGTTTGTTTTGCTCCTGCATGATCGAAGCTTGCACCATGTCCGTTCCAGTTGCGGTAGGTAATCAGCTGTAAGTGGATAGATAGATAGGGATCAGTGCCCGAGTTTTTACGTCTACAACACACAGAGACTGTGCGGCGTGAGAGAAAGCGCAACGTTAAAGTCAGTCGGGTGTTTGGAGATCGAGTGACCCAAAATGTCGCTGGAAGTGAGTGACAACAACCCGGCTGACCGCGGCTCCTTGCTTGCCGACTTCAACGTCCAGACCAAGAAGTCGATCCACTGCGTGACCGACAGCGCTGCCAAAGTGCAGAAAGACAAAACCAGCGACGATCGCTTGGGCTGCCGGCAGAGCCACAATGTAAGTGACGAAGAAAGCGAGGACAGCTTGGAGAGGCCGTTGGGCTGGCGGGGCTGGCACGGTGATAAGAGGTGCGGTCGTCAGGGTCACCACACCCACTGCCCCTGCCTCCGTTACCGCGTCTCTGTGGCCTTCAGCTGCGTGTGCATCCTTCTCGTCGGCGCTTTGTGTGTGTACACAGTGCATCGCGACCAACAAACGTCAGCAGAAGTGCGAGGCTTGAGAGAGAAAGTAGACGAACTTTACTCGCTGTGCCAGCTGCCAGCAAAGCAAAGGTCCGACTCCAGCCACGGCGGCAGCGGCGAAAGCGTCGTGGCTGGCGATCAGCAGAACGTCGTTGACAGTGACGTGTTCGGGGAGAGGCGGTTGCCAGGGAGACAGGGTGCAGGCGGCCCCTCTGTTGCCAAGCTTCTTGGCTTCGCTGTCGGCGACGGCTGGGATCAGGTAAGATAACGTTTGCTGTCTTGAAACGCGGGTAGCAGGAAGAGTTATCGAACTTGCACTAAGAGAAATTGGGGCAAAAATGATCATAGTTCTAAGTAACCCTTGGTTTGGACAGGATTCGCCGTGATATAACGTAACCCTCATGGTGGACTGGGCGTGAAAAAAAAGAGTCCCTTCCTTTAGGAAGGGTTATTTTTGCATGGGGTGGGGGTGGGGGTGGAGGGGTAGTTGGTTGGCCGTTTCTGAGAAAAAGCAGTAAGCACTCTCGGAAACCGCAGCACAGTAGGTGAAACCTGCAACATCACATGCAAATAATTTTTTGTTTAAACCAACATCACATGCGCTGCTTTTAGAGAAGTGGGTAGAGCTGCTTCCTGCGTGGTAAGGAGAGCGAGAGACCTGGTTTCCTGGAAAGAAGGAATTAGATGTTAACCCGCACTTGCACAGCACCTCCCTCACCTCTGCCTCTTCTTCTTTGTCGATGTGGGATGTCAGACAAAGAGTTGTCTACATCTCACTCCAGTACTGTCGTAGTCCCTTCTTTATCTGACATCTCACCTCTTCTTTGTCCCACATCTCACCTCCAGTACTGTCGTAGTCCCGTCTTCTTCTGACATCTCACCTCCACTACTGTCGTAGTCCCTTCTTTGTCTGACACACCTCTACTTTGTCTGACATCTCACCTCTTCTTTGTCTGACACCTCACCTCCACTACTGCCGTAGTCCCTTCTTTGTCTGACATCTCATCTCTGTGTCTGACATCTCACATCCTCTTTGTTTCACATCTCGCCTCTGTGTCTGACATCTCACATCCTTTGTCTGACACCTCACCTCCACTACTGCCGCAGCCCCTTGCCGGTGGCTAGCATGATGCCAACTTGGGTCGACAGGTCTGTACAGATTTAAATGACCATTAACCAGCAGAGTATGGTCGTACGTGTTCCTCTTCATCGTAAACCCGTCATTTGGTCCCCCCCCCCCCCCCCCCCCCTTTTTTTTTTTTGGGGGGGGGGGGGGGGTCTTTTTTCTTCTTCTCCTTTCTCTCTCTCGGGTTTTGTCTGTCAGTCTGTCTGTCAGTCAGTCAGTCTGTTTGTCTGTCTGTCTGTCTCTCCCCCCCCCCCCCCCAGCCCCCTGTGGATGGGTGGTGAGTGCGGGTGTACTTATTAATCACCAAGGCTTTTTTCCAGCCATGATCTACTACGAATTATCACATCTCATCCCCAACTTCGATTCAACTTGTTCAGATCACGCACGCACGCACGCACACGCGCGCACCCCCCACACACACTCAGAGAGAGAGAGAGGGGGGGGGGGGGGTTAGCGTCCTGTCGCTTATGTTCATATGTTCATTGGAGTCTCTCTGACCTAGTAA
>JABMCL010000509.1:282500-300000 GCA_018857735.1 Alviniconcha marisindica | reverse complement strand
TGTTTTTGATCATATCTCTTATAGTCGCCTATCTGTTTTTGACCGTCTCTCTTACAGTTACCTGCCTGTGTTTGGTCGTCTCTCTAGTTATTTGTCTGTTTTTGATCGTCTGTCTAGTTGCCTGTCTGTGTTTGATTGTCTCTCTAGTTGCCTGTCTGTTTTAGATCGTCTCTGTCCGTGTCTCTCTCTCTCTCTTTCTTTGTCTATGTATCTCTCTTTCTTTGTCTATACTTTTTGCTTTGTGTCTTTGTGTCTGTCTGTCTTTCTTTCTGATTCCGTCTGTATATTTGTCTGGTTGTTATTTAGCTCTCTCCCCAAAGAGGGCTCTCTCCCTTTCTTCCCCCCCCCTCCCCCTCCCCCACCTACCCCCGCTTTGCATTTTCATCAGAGTGTTAATCAGAATGTTCGAGTCTATACCCTACCATTAAATGAATATATATTTATACGAAATGTCCTTCAGGTATTGTAATGTCAGATTGTATAATTATGTGTTGATCACACTCGGAATAAGATCCTGGATCAGATGAGTTGAAACTTGCAGGCATCTGCATGTAAAGTACGTCTACTTTTGTTCTGCAGATAACCCAGTACTTCCGGCTGTGCCTGCCCCCCTCCGTGCTGTAAGTATTCTGGGCTACATCTATTTTTAAGCTGTATTGATATGCTAAGGAGTGTTGGCATAATTATGCTTTTTTTTGGTTTTAGTTTTTGCTTTATTTTTTAAAGAGATAGAATACTTTTACTAGGACACAAGAATACAACGTGCAGATGTTTGACAGAAATGCCTTTTTTTCAAGCGATAACAACATCTGTTTTTTATGAAAACAAAGCAAAGAGCACTTATCTGTGTGGGCGTGGCATGGATCTAAGACGGCAAACAAATATGCTGTACATATAGTTTTGTTGTGTCCTGCTTGCATTCTGTCAATAATTTCTTCTTCTTCTAAATGCTGGCAGTCAATTTTGTTTTCAACCACCCCCCCAAAACAAGAACAACCCCCCCCCCCCAACACACACACACACACAAAAACAACAACAACAACACACCACACAAACAAAATCAAAACAAAAAAACAAAAACAAAACAAGCAAACAAACACACATTTTTGTTAATTTAGTTTTGTATTTAAGGAAAGACTATTCTAGCCCGGCTACATAAATACAGGCCATTCATGTTTCGTCGACTCCTTTTTGTGGAAAAGAGACAAGCCCCATGTGTACATTCCCTGTAATGAGTTCTTACTTACATTGTTGCACTGTGCAGACTTGTATCAGAGAAAAGTACTTTCAAACAAGAACGTTGTTTACGAATACCCTCGTCGAATTATGGATGAAAGCGCTTTACAATTTCCACACCAGTAAAAAGAACAAGTCTCTTACGAATCAAACTGAACCACGTATCCACAATTTCAACTCCACCAACAGTAATAAGCAATGTGTGATGGTGACACTAAATATACAACAAAAACAAATCATAACAAACACCATAACAAATTCCCCCCCCCCCCCCACCCCCACACACACCCCCACACCCCCCAGTCCTCTTGAAACATGAACTGGCGAGTAAGGAACGTGAAGTATGTTGCACTTGTGACTGGATGACTTGTGTATTGCCCTGATATGACCTTGGCGGTTGACTGCATAGCCATTCAAGAAGCAACCAATCAGTCTGGTCTGTATATAATTCCCTGCAAGCTACGTCTCCTTCCGTCCCCCCCCCCCCCCCCCCCCCCCCCCCCCCCCCCCGATTTATTTTAGTTTTAAGAGTTTGTTACAGTTTGTAACTAATATGTCAGCCCGACATCCCAGGACATTAAGCCCCACATCATCATCATCGGTGTCCCTCGTTTTCATTTCTAGACTTGATTTCCTTTCCTTTGCCCCCCCCCCCCCCCCCCCCCCCCCCGCCCCCTCTCGATCTGTCTGTTTCTTTCTGTATGCATGTGTTCATCTGGCGCTGTGAACACGCAAGATTTGTGTGGAAGTTTTTATGCTTCATGTCTAAATTTTCACTCATTCATTCATGCTTCATATATATATATAACATATATATATATAAATATATATATATATATATATATATATATATATATATATATTATATATATATATATATATATGTGTTGTGTGTGTGTGTGTGTGTGTGTGTGTGTGTGTGTGTGTGTGTGTGTGTGTGTGTGTGAACGATGTTGTAATTCTTCTTTGACAAGTTTTGACTGAACCGTAACTGCAATCCTTATAAAGTCTTCGAGTTCGAGTTCTCTCTCCACCCCTTTCTCTCTGTACCCCTCCACCCGCCTTTCTCTACACTCCATCAACTGCAGTGTTCTTTTTCTTTTGTAGCTGTCCGCCTCTTTGTCTGTGCCGGGGCCTATTCTTCTTGTGTATGTACTTTGGTATTACTGTGTGCAGAAACCTTTCACGATCAAGGCAGTCCATTTCATGAGCGACTTCTGGAATAGTCGGAGAAAGGAGGAGTTTGGCAAAGGTACAGTTCACGCACTTGCTGTTTGCATTATTTTTCTCGCCTCCTTTTTTTATTTTTTTATTTTAGATATCAAAATGTTAACAAAAGTGTCATAGACGTGAGGTTTTTCTGTGGATTCTCCTTGCTTAAAATAATCTGTGTTTTTTTTGTTTTTTTTGTGTGTGTGTGTGGGGACTTTTCCTGTGTTTTCATTCTCTCTCCAGCGAAGTGCAAACAAAACTCATCGATTTGACGTTTGGTGTTACAGTGTTACATTGTTCACTGTGTAAGCATGTTAATGGATCTGGCGGTTAACAGTCTGGTTATTCTACAGTTACCGTGATAAACCAGATCCTTGTGACAAAACCAGTGTCTCTTTCCCCATTATTATATACAGTCAAGTGCCTTGAAAACATGTTCATAGGAACTAGTAATTTATAGTTAAGAAGGAACAAGTAATTTATAGTTAATGCTCTACAGAAGGAACAATTAATTTATAGTTAATGCTCTACAGAAGGAACAAGTAATTTATAGTTAATGCTCTACAACAAGTAATTCATAGTTAATGCTCTACAACAAGTAATTCATAGAACAAGTAATTTATAGTTAATGCTCTACAACAAGTAATTCATAGTTAATGCTCTACAGAAGGAACAAGTAATTTATAGTTAATGCTCTACAGAAGGAACAAGTAATTCATAATTAATGCTCTACAGTAGGAACAAGTAATTTATAGTTAATGCTCTACAGAAGGAACAAGTAATTCATAGTTAATGCTCTAAGGTAGGAACAAGTAATTTATAGTTAATGCTCTACAACAAGTAATTCATAGTTAATGCTCTACAGAAGGAACAAGTAATTTATAGTTAATGCTCTACAACAAGTAATTCATAGTTAATGCTCTACAGAAGGAACAAGTAATTTATAGTTAATGCTCGGAAGTACATGAAACAAGAAACATGCAGTAAAGAAATTTGAGCGAATACGGTTTTTGCTTTGGAGTTTGCACCCTCAGCAAAAGAACATAATAGCGAATGTTCACGTAGATAACAGTAAGGTTTGCAAGCTGTTGTATCTTGTTCGTTTAGCAAATTCTCTCTCTTTGTCTCTCTGCCTCTGTCTCTGTCTCAGTCTCCCGTCTCTCTCCGTGTCCTTCCCCTCTCTTTTTCACTCCATCTCTTTCTCTCTCCCTGTAGCCCTCTCTCTCTCTCTTTTCCTCGTGTGCCCACTCTCAGCAGGCCAAGGGTAAATAAAGTCAGAGTGTCACAGGTTTTTATAAGGAAGGAACATTGGTCTTCAGAAGTTAATTATTTGACCCTGAAAGAAAGGGTGTAGCCAGAAGGTACTGTCTTTGAAAAGGGAAAGATGTGGCGAGTGGGAATTCAGACAGGAGCACTGGACGTTGGTTGAGAATTCGCGGAACCAGGCTTTCACAGCCTTGCAGTCAGGAGTCGATTTCACAGGAAATCTGAACTGTACTTGCTGCAAGTTCACTTTGTTTCACTTTTCATGTTAGAACTACTTAAAACCAAACCATTGACTTTGCTTGTAGAGAGTTAGTTAGTTTGTTAGTTGGTGCTTTGAGCCCAATCAACCACATAGAGTTAGAGCAGGGCTAAACTTGCAGAGAGGGAGGAACGGGAAGAAGGTTGCAGAGAGGGGGCGGGTGAGTGGGCTGTGGTGAGTTTGCGACAGTGATCGAAATATGCCTGTTTGTTCCAAACGAAGAGACGGCAGATGCCTGTTTGTTCCAAACGAAGAGACGGCAGATGCCTGTTTGTTCCGAACGAAGAGACGGCAGAGAAATGAAACAGAATGCAAGGGAAGGGGGTGAGGCGGATGTATGAGTTTCCTCTTGTGTCTGAAACACTTTTATAATGACTGTGGGGCTCTGGGGTCGGGAAAACAGTGTTGTTTCCGTCTTTGAGACAACAGTATGTGTCTGTTCCCGCAGAAATGGCCCAGATGGTGAAGGCAGGTACAGTATTAGAGTGTCATGGTGTGAGATACTCTCTGTACTATCAGACTGGGGAGGTAGAGGTACAGTATCAGTGTCATGGTGTGGGAGATTCTTTGTACTATCAGGCTGGGTTGACAGAGGTACAGTATCAGAGTGTCATGGTGTGGGAGATTCTTTGTACTATCAGACTGGGTTGACAGAGGTACAGTATCAGAGTGTCATGGTGTGGAAGATTCTTTGTACTATCAGACTGGGTTGACAGAGGTACAGTATCAGAGTGTCATGGTGTGGGAGATTCTTTGTACTATCAGACTGGGTTGACAGAGGTACAGTATTAGAGTGTCATGGTGTGGGAGATTCTTTGTACTATCAGACTGGGTTGACAGAGGTACAGTATCAGAGTGTCATGGTGTGGGAGATTCTTTGTACTATCAGACTGGGTTGACAGAGGTACAGTATCAGAGTGTCATGGTGTGGGAGATTCTTTGTACTGTCAGACTGGGTTGACAGAGGTACAGTATTAGAGTGTTATGGTGTGAGAGATTCTTTGCACTATCAGACTGGGTTGACAGAGGTACAGTATTAGAGTCTAATGGTGTGAGAGATTCTTTATACTATCAAACTGGGTTTACAGAGGTACAGTATTAGAGTCTAATGGTGTGAGAGATTCTTTGTACTATCAGACTGGGTTGACAGAGGTACAGTATTAGAGTCTAATGGTGTGAGAGATTCTTTGTACTATTAGACTGGGTTGACAGAGGTACAGTATTAGAGTGTTGATCATGGAATAGGAGATTGTACCTAATTTGCACTTGTCTTCGGACTGTTAGTGAAAGTGTTACAGCATGGAATGTTGCAGCTAATTTGCACTTGTCATTAACCTATATAGGGAAACTTGATTAGCATTAGAGGTTGCAGGTAATTTTCACTTGCTAGCAGGCTATTTCGTCAGAGCGTTTTAGCATGAGAAGTTGTAGATTTTCACTTGTCAACAGACCATACAGGGAAAGTGTTTTAGTATGAACGGTTGTCGCTTCACACTTGTCATCAGACTATACAGAGAAACTATTCTAGCATTAAAGATAGCAGCGTTGCACTTGCCAACTTATTATGTAGAGAAAATGTTATGGCGTGAGATGCTGTAGCTAATTTTGCATTTGACATGAGACTATATAATAACATGAATGGTTGTAGTTATAGTGAAAGTGTTAATAGAGTGAGAGGTTGTAGCTAATTTTGCACTTGTCATGAAACTATGTAATAACATGAGTGGTTGTAGTCAAATTGAAAGTGTTAATAGCATGAGAGTTTGTAGCTAATTTTGCACTTGACATCAGACTATATAATAACACGAACGGTTGTAGTCATAGTGAAAGTGTTAATAGCGTGAGAGTTTGTAGCTAATTTTGCATTTGTCATGAGACTATATAATAACATGTATGGTTGTAGTCATAGTGAAAGTGTTAATAGCGTGAGAGGTTGTAGCGAATGTTGCACTTGTCATCAGACTATATAATGACATGAATGGTTGTAGTCATAGTGAAAATGTTAATAGCGTGAGAGGTTGTTGCTATTTTGCACTTGTCATCAGACTATATAGTGAAAGTGTTATAGAGGGAGAGGTTGTAGCTATTTTACACTTGTCATCAGACTATATAATGAAAGTGTTAATAGCGTGAGAGGTTGTTGCTATTTGGCACTTGTGATCAGACTATATAATGACATGAATGGTTGTAGTCATAGTGAAAGTGTTTATAGCGTGAGAGGTTGTGGCGAATTTTGCAATTGTCATCAGACTATATAATGACATGAATGGTTGTAGTCATAGTGAAAGTGTTTATAGCGTGAGAGGTTGTGGCGAATTTTGCACTTGTCATCAGACTATATAATGACATGAATGGTTGTAGTCATAGTGAAAGTGTTAATAGCGTGAGAGGTTGTAGCTAATTTGCACTTGTGATCAGAAATGAAATTGTTATAGAGGGAGAGACTGTAGCTAATTTGCATTTGTCATCAGACTGTAAGTGTATAGAGGGAGAGGTTGTAGCTATTTTACACTTGTCACCAGACGATATTATAACATGAATGGTTGTAGTCATAGTGAAAGTGTTAATAGCGTGAGAGGTTGTAGCTAATTTGCACTTGTCATCAGACTATATAATGAAATTGTTATAGAGGAGAGGTTGTAGCTAATTTGCACTTGTTATCAGACTGTAAGTGTATAGAGGGAGAGGTTGTAGCTATTTTACACTTGTCATCAGACTATATAATGACATGAATAGCTGTAGTCATAATGAAAGTGTTAATAGCGTCAGAGGTTGTAGCTAATTTGCACTTGTCATCAGAAATGAAATTGTTATAGAGGGAGAGATTGTAGCTAATTTGCACTTGTCATCAGACTGTAAGTGTATAGAGGGAGAGGTTGTAGCTATTTTACACTTGTCATCAGACGATATTATAACATGAATGGTTGTAGTCATAGTGAAAGTGTTAATGCGTGAGAGGTTGTAGCTAATTTGCACTTGTGATCAGACTATATAATGAAATCGTTATAGAGGGAGATGTTGTAGCTAATTTGCACTTGTCATCAGACTGTAAGTGTATAGAGGGAGAGGTTGTAGCTAATTTGCACTTGTCATCAGACTGTAAGTGTTAGAGAGGGAGAGGTTGTCGCTAATTTGCACTTGTCATCAGACTATATAGTGAGAGCGTTATAGAGGGAGAGGTTGTAGCTAATTTGCACTAATCATCAGACTGTGTAGTGAAAGTGTTATAGAGGGAGAGCTTGCAGCTAATTTGCATTTCTCATCATAATATTATGGTCAAAGTGTTATATCGTGAGAGGTTGTAGCTAGTTTACAATTGTCATCAGAATATTATTTTAGGCAAAGTGTTATATCGTGAGAGGTTGTAGCTAGTTTACAATTGTCATCAGAATATTATTTTAGGCAAAGTGTTATATCGTGAGAGGTTGTGTCTAGTTTACAATTAGGATTAGACGATAGTCAAAGTATTATAGCGTGAGAGATTGTAGCTAGTGTACACTTGTTATCAGACTATAATTATAGTCTAAGCGTTATAGCGTGAGATTGTAGCTAGTTTACACTTGTTTTCAGACTATATGGGGAAAGTGTTATGGCGTGCGAAGTTGTAGTAGTTTAGACTTGTCATCAGACTATATCATCAGACTATCACGGGGAAAGTGTTATAACGTCATCTTCTAACACCAGTGGCACATTAAAGAGGCGGCCACTTTCTCCCGTTTGTTCTGCTTTGCATTGCTTCACAATCAGTTAGGGCAGCCCCGCCAAGCCCTGAATGATCCAAAAAACAAAAACAAACCTCTCACACACACAGACACACACACACAGACACAGACACAGACACACACACAGACACACACACACACACACACACACACACACACACACACACACACAACACACACACACACACACACACACACCACACACACACACACACACACGCAAACACAGACACAGACACAACGCACACACACACACACACACACACACACACACACCACACACACACACACACACACACACACACACACACACACACACACACACACACACAGTCTGGTGACCGCCTCTTTAAATTGTCAAAGGGTTTAGAGAGTAGGAAGGTGCTGGGCGTGTGTGTGTGTAAGTCTCTGTGTGTGTGTGTGTGTGTGTGCGCGTGTGTGCGTGCGTGCGTGCGTGTGCGTGTGTGTGTGTTGTGTTGTGTGTGTGTGTGTGTGTGTGTTGTGTGTGTGTGTGTGTGTGTGTGTGTGTGTGTGTGTGTGTGTGTATGTGTGTGTATGTGTGTGTATGTATGTGTGGGTGATTGGGTGGGTGGGTGAGTGGGTGGGAGGGTGGGTGAGTGGGTGGGTAGGTGCGTGCGTGCGTGCGTGCGTGCGTGCGTGTGTGCGTGCGTGTGTGTGTGTGTGTGTGTGTGTGTGTGTGTGTGTGTGTGTGTGTGTGTGAGTGTTTTGTAACTGAACTTGCGCTATATAACTGAAGGTATATTTTTTGTTGAATGTACGGCCTGTCATTTCTGGTGAAAATCGTTTCTTGTTTTAAAAAGAAATTCAGTTACTTTGGTTGGGCAAGATTTATTTATGTTGGTTTTACTTTGCTTTGCTTTTTGTGTGTGTATGGTGTTTTTTGTTATTGCTGTTGTTGTTGTTGTAATGAACAGTATTTCTTTAAGCTACTCCCCCCCTCCCCCAATAAAACAACCACAACAACAACAACAACAGGCCCCCATCCCTAATAAACACACCAACAGCAGACAAACAAAACGACCACCCCCCCCCCTCCCCCCCACCCCCCACACACACACCCACCCACACCAAAACAAGGACTGATGAGAGTTCAGGATGCAGACAAGTCCCTTTAGTGAAAGTGGCGCAGGCTATCGAAGTTCTCTGTTACAAGCACTGAGCAAGACACAGTCTAAGTCACTTACCGCCCTCCTCCCCCCCCCCCCCCCCCCGACCCCATCCCCCCACCCAGCCCTCTCCGGGTCTCTCTTCCCACAGTCCCTCCTGCATACCTCTCCTCATTCCTTCTCCTCACACTTCCCTCCTCCCTTCCTTTCTCCGTCACCTTGGCCAAGCGCAACGAGCATGTGGCTGTCTGCATGGAGTTAAACTGCGCTATTCAAGTGGGCATTGACATTGACATAGGGGTTCCCTGTCGAAAGCACTGATCAAGACAGTCTAGGTGTTTTCTATTGCAAGGACTGAGCAAGACATTCTAGGTGTTCTCTATTTCAAGCATTGAGCAAGACCCTCTAGGTGTTCCCTGTTGAAAACACTGAGCAAGACACTCTAGGTGTTCTCTATTGCAAAAATCTGAAACAAGATTTATTTTGTGTTTGGAACTCTATTGCAAGCATTGAGCAAGACACTCTAGGTGTTCCCTGTTGCAAGAATCGAGTAAGACACTCTAGGTGTTCTCTATTGCAAGCACCGAGTAAGACACTCTAGGTGTTCTCTATTGCAAGCACCGAGTAAGACAGCCTAGGTGTTCTCTATTGCAAGCACCGAGTAAGACAGCCTAGGTGTTCTCTATTGCAAGCACCGAGTAAGACAGCCTAGGTGTTCTCTATTGCAAGCACCGAGTAAGACACTCTAGGTGTTCTCTATTGCAAGCACCGAGTAAGACAGCCTAGGTGTTCTCTATTGCAAGCACTGAGCAGCACACACTCTAGCGTACAAGCCTACTCCATGGGAAAACAAATTACGAGATTTTTTGTTTTGATTTGTTTTTTGCGTAAATTGTGTATGCTGTATTGTCCCAAAATGGTATTATGCATACCGTATCGTTCCAAGTGGGTGTTCTGTATTCCACATCGTTTCCAAATGGGCATTCTTTACACCACATCGTTCCAAATTGGCTTTATGTAGCATTCTGTATACCGCATCGTCCCAAATGGGCATTCTGTATACCGCATCGTTCCGAATGGGAACTTTCCTATGGGGAACTGGGGGGTGCTTTAGCGCGGATAGTTCGTCGCCACGGAGTCGCGCCATCATGAATAACGGTTTCTTACCCCTGGTGTACTGTCGACAGATTTGAGCTATACAGAATACAGAACCTTTATTGTCTATAAATAACATACAAATTTGCCTTCCGACTGCATGTATACTTACAACATATTCCGTAAATATACAGATATAGTAAAACAAAGTTTTCTTTTATACGAGTCAGGCATATAACTCGTGTGTTTAAGGTCATGTCATTTTGGGGGTGGAGGTAGGAACTCCGTTCCGCATGCGTAAGACCTGCCAGAAAGCTCCGCTTTGACATTGAAACCAATAGGTGCAGGGTCACCCGAGGACTCAGCTAGGACACGTCTGTAATCAATTAAGGTTACACATTTCGAAAGTAGCGCTCTGCTCAGTTGTACACTTCAGTGAACATAACAAAAAACTGTTCCTTCTTTACGATCTTGTGGTTTGAAAACTTACTTCTCACCTCACAGCAATGTTAATCCCTGAGAGAACATGAATTAATCCGGAAACTGACTGGAAAACATTTTGCAAATGGAACCTGCTTGTCACTTGATGTGCCTTTATTTTATTTTATTTTTTAGTGTGTGTCAGTGTGTGTGTGTGTGTGTGTGTGTGTGTGTGTGTGTGTGTGTGTGTGTGTGTGTGTGTGTGTGTGTGTGTGTGTGTGTGTGTGTGTGTTAAATGTAGCTGAAAAACAAAATATAACGTCTCAACAAAAGCTGATGTGCTGTACCTACTTAACAAACATACGAAACAGAGATGACTGCTAGAGTTGTGAAACAAGATCAAAACACACAAAACGTTAAGAAGAACGCTGATTTTAATTAGAGAATACAAAACAGCAACTATTCTACAACTAACTTCTACACACCCGTTTGTTTGTCGCTTCAAAAAGGTGCTTGCATTAGACGTTGCTGTGCCTACTAACTTTCACTGACAGTTTTGACCGGAAGTACACTTCATCGTCTTTGTTTGGGGATGTGTGTGGGGTTGCACACACGACTTTGAAACAAACTACTTGATGGCCAGTATTTATTGACTGTGTAGAACTAAATGCAGTTTCGAAGTGTTTGTTTGGGTGGTTGGTTGCTGTTTGTGCTGTGAATAAAGAAAACAACAACAACAGCAAATGTAATTCAGTGTTTCTCAGACCACTTTCAGTTGCTCAAACAGTAGGTTAATGCAGATTAAGGTAAATAGCACACTATTACAGAGTGTGCCTCTCCCACTTGCTTCCAGTTACAGAATCAAACAATGGGTTGATGTCGATTCCAATAAACGACATATACTAGTCTGTACGCATAATCTTGGCACTTTGAAAGTGATGGACTGAGGGACTGAGCGATGGATCGGGTAACTGGGCAGCTGAGTAATTCTTGGGAAAATGCTCTGTTTTAAAATGAATTTTGAATATGTGTGCATTGAAATGTGTATAGATAGAATGAATTTATCTTTTTAAATTGTTGTTTTAGGCTAATTTTAGTAACATATTGATGCGTGTTTTGTTACATTTGTTGATCTGTACAGCGCTAAGAGTTCATATAATTGTTGTTGAGACGCTATATAAAATATGTTATTATTATCTCCTAGTCGGGCCGTGTTCACAATAGCACGGTATAGTTTCACCAACAAAGTGAAAATATTTTTTTGGAATAGCGAGCATCCAAGTGTGAGACGCAACATTTGCGAACGTTGTAAGCAGAAGTAATTACGAAATGTGACACCGACCACACACGTTGTCTGTTACCACGTGTTTGTCGTTCCGCGATGCTTGAATGCAAACAGAGTCTAACTGCCTCGGCTTTTATACTTCCTGTATCAGTGCAGTATGCAAAAGACTCACCGTGCATACTTTTTAGAATTCACGCTTTTCTAACTTTAGGTATATACTGCTACTTTGAGCTGCACCTTGCATGAACCGTAGAAAAGCTTCGCTTTAGGTCAGATACTTTCGCTTTTCGATCGAAAATAATGAAACATCCATATTCTGTGCTTTGGTTATACGTAGGTTATTGGTGAAGGAGAGTAACCACACGTTCTTATTGTATCGCTGTACCCAAACTATCTTGGTGCAGCAGTGACCGAAACTTCTTGATGATGCATTGGAGTAAGCAAACGTACTTTGTGTACTTGTGTGCTCTAAGGGGACCAAACGTTCTTGATATATTAATGTAAACAACAGCTCTTGGCGTGTTAAAAGTAACCAAACTTGCGTATTCCTGTAAAGTACTCAAACATTTTTAGTGCACAGAGAGAGAGAGAGAGAGAGAGAGAGAGAGAGAGAGAGAGAGAGAGAGAGAGAGAGAAGGGTGGGTGGGGTAGAAACAAAACTAACAAATAAACAAAACCAGCAAAGAAAACAACAAATAAACAAAACAAGAAGAAGAAC
Source organism: Alviniconcha marisindica (assembly GCA_018857735.1). Classification (NCBI taxonomy): domain Eukaryota; kingdom Metazoa; phylum Mollusca; class Gastropoda; family Provannidae; genus Alviniconcha; species Alviniconcha marisindica. The sequence continues at coordinate 287,660 of JABMCL010000509.1, read as the reverse complement.
AACAAAAACAGTTCTTGGTGCTAGTAACCAAACAACACTCGTGCAACTCGTAAACTTGCTATTGGCTCGGTCTGTGCGTATCATGATACTTAGAACTCTGCTTTTTTCTCCATTCCTCTGTTTGTGCAAAAGGTCTGCTAGTTAGACCTCACTTTTAATAAGAGTAGCAGTATTTAGACAGCACAAAATCGTGTCCGGGGAGACTTCTCTGTATGCGACAATTTTGCATGAAAGCGGGGTGTACCATAATTCTCAAGCATCTATACTTGGTCATTTAAGTAAATTGTTGACAGCGGGATGAAAAGGGGGCACGAGAGAATGCTAAACACGATCCTACCCGTGGATTTTGTTTTTCCTCAGCCTGTGCTTGGGGTTTGTGTGTGTTGATTTGGGCCAAGTTCGTTGGCACGTTCCCAAAGCCCGTCAAGTTGGGTCCGGTTGCATGACATGCCACTAAGACCCATCAAGTTGGGTCCGGTTGCATGACATGTCGCCAAGGCCCATCAGCCTACTATTATGACGGATTAGCAATAGCTATACAACATGAAGACTGGACGCTTAGTGTATTGTAGTAACCAAACTGTCTTGGTGCAGTAGAGCAATGGATACAGTACAAACTGACTACTCGCCCCCCCCCCCCCCCTCCACATACACACACGCGCGAGCGCGCGCACGCACGCACGCACGCATACACACACACACACACACACACACACACACACACACACACACACACCACACACACACACACACACACACACACACACACACACACACACACACACACACACACACACACACACACACACACACACACACACACAAACACACATACAAAAGAAGAAGAAATATTTGTTCGACCAATGCCACTACGTAGAGATATTTTCAGCATAAAAACTGATTAAAAAAATATGAACCAGAGCTGACTACCAGAGTTCTGAAACAAGATCAAAACACACAAAAGGGTCAAAAGAATGTTTGGTTTAACCTGACCTTACAAACATGCGCGAACAGTCAGTGCATTACCTGTGTGTCCGTTGTTTGAAAACGGGGGTTACCCTGAAACGTGCACGTGTTTTGTAGTGCCTGATTATACTAGCGTTCTTTCCAACCTTTTGCGCGCTTCCATCTTGCTGCTAGTTTTAAAACATAATTTCTTCTAGCATTAAATTCCTTAGATGGAGCGACACTGAATCCTGTCTCGGTAATGCTGAATTCCATTTTTTATTTCCAGAGTCAGAGTCAGAGGGATTGTTTTTGGCTCCAGGGGGCAAGTTGTTTTCTATTTCCCATGGCAGCCTCAGAGTGGCCAGTTGCTGCTGAATCGCTGTTTACGTAACAATAGTCATCAGTGTCTGGCAGTGCCCATATCCATGTTTGCGTGTGAAGCACTTTCCCGAACTACTTTCTTTTATGACTAAACTGCTTTGAAGAAAACACTGCGTTTTTATTTATAACGATTTTATGACGACGGATCGGGGTAGAATTAATTTTCTTGTGAAAATACGAAATGCGTCGATTCATAAAGTGTGTGCATAACAATGGAACCCCTTGGAACACCTGAACTGCTTGTTCTGACGCTACTAGAAATAGAAATTAACATTCTATGCATACACCGTCCTTCTGCTTTTTTTTTTTTTTTTTTTAAACAGTTTTAGACCAGGCATCTCTTTCTGCTGACTTGGACTTTTATTTAAAAGCTGAACATGCTTTCTTGACCTGCTTCTTTTGAACCAACAGCGCTTTAACCTACAGTTTTGTAGAACGTACTGCTTCAACATTTGGGCTTGCCCTTTTTTTTTCTTTTTTTTTTTAAATACCTGTCATTTTCCCCCCTGTGGGATTCTTTTGCAAGAAGAAATGTAACAAACGGTTTTTCAGATTCCGAGAAACAAAAGTAATTGCCCCGAATTTTGCCGTTACGAATATTAGACCATTGGTTCCTGCTTTTGAAAATCCCGGCCTTGTATCTTCGACATCTGCAGGACTGATTTTATGCAAGCCACTGGGCACTGTTATTTTATATTTAAGACGCTGGTTTTATTGTGTGTTAAACTCAAACTCGCACAAACGCTTTGAACAGTCCCCAAGTCTATGCAATCTAATGTTTGTTTGCCTGTGCTGTGTGCTCCTTTGTTTTTGCTGATAATTTCATACATAAAGGTGCATTGTATTTTTTTTATTTTATTTCATTAGAGTTTAATACTGGTAAATGCTTTACAGACTTGAGCGATTTTCACAGAATAGTATGTGTCGATATCCCAGCTCTTCGTAAAATAACTTAGCAAATAATCAGTCCAGTCTCAAAATGTTGAAATTCTCTCTTAGTTTCAAGAGCACTGTTTCAGGACTACTGTTCCGAAGATCAAATCTGCCTTAACCTGCTTTAGACAGTTCCTCCTCACATATTTAAAGCGTAATTTTTTCTCCGAAAAGTCGGTTTATAGGCAGGAGAGGAAATAAATATCGGTAAGAACGTAATAATAATAATAATAATAATAATAATAATAATAATAATAATAATAATAAATAATTCTTATAAAGCGCTATTTTTTAACCCGTTTTATACGTACCAGTATAATATTGAATGGTACGGGTTGAAATGTAGGCGGCACTAGATGTTTGCTTGTCCGACCTGCTTTTAAAGTAACCAAAAGTTCCGCTCAGTTAGAATCTGATCACGTACAAATTCCATCATCGCATTTGGAAATTAAAGCCCTTATTTTTTCCCGGAGGAAACAAAATCACCAGATGATTCATTTATAGAGCCATTTTTCCCTTTGTCCCCCCCCCCCCCCCCCCCCCCCCCCCCCACCCCCAGACCCCATCCAGAAACAATCATCGATACCGGCCCTTTAAGGCTGACTGGGAATTTGAAGTTGAAGGTGCAGTAACACGACTCCTTTTAATCTGTTTCAGATGTGTGTAAATATATCGAGGAGTGGAAAGCAACCGCTTGCAGAAACAGAACTGTTCGGATCCATGATCATAGTACTGAGCAGTATCCCGATTTTTGTCAAAATATTACCTTGACTTAAAAACATATAGAACACACTTTATTCACTAATCAACGATTGGCTGCTTTTTGTTCTTATTGATGTTGCTTTTTCGTGTTTTTTCTTTCGTTTTTTCGTTTTTTTCTTCTTCTTCTTTTCGTATTTTGTTTTGTTTGTTTGTTTGTTTTTAGTCGGGTAAGGCTTTTTTTTTTTTTTTTTGCATTTTCTTTAACCCCATCGCCTTTTTTTCCGACCAAGGGAAGCATGCTAGAGGCATGGACACTGCTTTACTTTGGCAGCAGTAGAGTGTATATTTTCCACGCTTTGCACGCCCTGTGATAATCTCCTTTTGAAACTTCCTCTTGACGCTGCTGCTTTTTAAAACAGATGATTGATAAAGATGCTTTTGCTGCTGATACTTAAAAATGAATAGGGAAATGTGTGCTGTTATGTCAAGGAGCCATATGGAACAGAACACTGCAATGCTAGTCTTTTTTGCCATCAAAATCGGACTTAGATATAACTAAGAATAAAGGGAATTAAAGAAATAGATCTAACTGCAAAACATTGCCAAAGCCTCTGACGACCCGTATACGCTTTGAAACAGGCGCGCGCACGTGCCTTTTGTGTGACACTTGTGTATGTGTTTGACCTTACGTACGTACGTGTGTGTGTGTGTGTGTGTGTGTGTGTGTGTGTGTGTGTGTGTGTGTGTGTGTGTGTGTGTGTGTGTGTGTGTGTGTTGGTGTGCGTGTGGTGTGTGTGTGTGTGTGCTGTGTGCGTGTGTGTGGTGTGTGTGTGTGTGTGTGTGTGTGTGTGTGTGTGTGTGTGTGTGTGTGTGTGTGTGTGTGTGTGTGTGTGTGTGTGTGTGTGTGTGTGTGTGTGTGTGTGTGTGTGTGTGTGTGTATGTGTGTGTGTGTGTGTGTGTGTGTGTGTGTGTGTATGTGTGTGTGTGTGTGTGTGTGTGTGTGTGTGTGTGTGTGTGTGTGTGTGTGTGTGTGTGTTATTTTTGATTTCGTTATGTTGTATCATAGTTCTAGGTGCCATGCTGTCTTTGTTGCTCTCTGTAGTTGCATATACACGTAATGGAGTTTGAGGACTCTGTCGAAAATTTCCTTTATGATGATTAGTGTGTGTTGCGGGTAGGGGAGAAGGATGGGGGCTGAGAGAGAGAGAGAGAGAGAGAGAGAGAGAGAGAGAGAGAGAGAGAGAGAGAGAGAGAGAGAGAGAGAGACCGCCCTTCCATCGACGGTCAAATAATATGGTCAGTAAAAAACGATGAAACGTTTCATTTCTGCTGGTCTTGTTTAACTCTCAGACAATCAGGTTTTTTGTTTGTTAAATGATTGATATCTTTCCTAATAACTATTCGCAATATTTCAATATAATTATCTTATTCAAATGTTAATACAATGTACAGCAATACAGTAATAATTATTACAGCAAGGCCTGGACAGAAATAAGCATATAGAAACATTAGACGTAGCAAGAAAGATATTGGGGAAAGCAATCTGGGGGGCGGTGAGGGGGAGGGGGAGATGGGGTGGGGGGCGGGGGTATGGTGGGGGGGGGGGGGGGGGGGGGTGATAGGAAGGGCGGCACATAAAAAAGAGAGAAGGAAAGAAAGCAGTTGTAATCGTTTCAGTCGTTAATCTCGTTCAGATTTTTGGACATTAGCCAGATCATTTGAATGATTATTATCCTGATCTACCTACTAATTTTCCTGTGGTGTGATAAGTCTTCGCCCTGATATAAGCGTCATGGTTGACTTAGTTAAAAACGAAGGTTCCTTTCCTTCGTTGTAATAACTCTGTTGTTCTTTCTCTCTTTCCTTCCCACCCTCCCCACTCTATCTCTGTCCCACCCTCCCCACTCTATCTCTGTCCCACCCTCCTCTCTTGCGTGTGTGTTTACTGCTGTTACTAATTTTCTATTTTTGTACATAGTGTGTTTGCAGTTTATTATATATGCGGGTTTGAATATTATTTTTGCCTACCCCAGCCATTGTTGACTGTTGTCAACAATCTCCTCCAACCTCTCTCTGTTTCTGTCTCTGTCTCTCTCTATCTGTCTCTGTCTGTCTGTCTGTCTGTCTGTCTCTGTCTGTCTGTCTGTCTGTCTGTCTCTCTCTCTCTGTCTCTCTCTCTCTCTGTCTCTCTGTCTC
>JABMCL010000509.1:275000-280000 GCA_018857735.1 Alviniconcha marisindica | reverse complement strand
TGTAGATTGAACCGCTGATATTTCATGACATCAGAATGACAGCGACTGGTGTAGACTGAACAGACCATGTTTCATGACATCAAAATGACCATGGCTAATGTTAATTGAACAGGTGATGTTTCATGACATCAAACCCCGTCAGTCGCAGGCGGTGGTTGTGAATGGACACAAACTGTTCAAGTGTATGGACAGCGTGGACTACATTGATACAGACCTGCCCTCTGGGAGCAACCAGGCCAAATACAAAACCTGTGCCATGACTGGTCAGTGCCTGTGTGTATTTCTGTGTGCTGTCTGTATGTCGGTGTTTCTGTGGGTCTGTTAATCTGTCATACTGACAAAGGTCACCTGCTTTCTATGGCAGCAAGCAGACCAAATACAAAACTTGTGCCGTGACTGGCAAGTGTGTGCAAGCATGCGCGCGCGCGCGCGCGCGCGCGTTGTGTGTGTGTGTGTGTGTGTGTGTGTGTGTGTGTGTGTGTGTGTGTGTGTGTGTGTTTATGTAGGTGTGTATGTATTTGTGTTTGTCTCTGTTTGTATATGTCTGAACGTGAAACGTAATTCCAATCGGAACGCATCCTTCTTTGTATTCGCGCCAGGAAGGCAGAGAGAGATGGACGGACGGATGGAGAGAGAGAGAGAGAGAGAGAAGAGAGAGAGAGAGAGAGAGAGAGAGAGAGAGAGAGAGAGAGAGAGAATATTTTCAACTTGAACGTACATTTATCTGTTTCCGTACTGAAAACCCAAATATTACCCTGAAAAACCTGTATCTAACTTCGTGCAAGGGATACAGGGAAACACAAGTTAACCTCAACACAGCCCTATATCTGTTTCCGTGCCGGGAACGCAAAAACTAAAGAAAACAAAGCAAAGCTAAACGTGTCTAACTTGAAGGCGCATCATCCATAATTACCGCGTGAAACAAGGTGGCACGAAATTGAACGCATCCTGGTTGTCTTTCGCGCCAGAACCACCACCACCACCAACAACAACAAACAAACCCTTAAGCACAAGAACACTCTAGTTTGACGATCTTCTGGACTGTTTCAGGTGTGACTCACCTGAAGGCCGGTGACCGACTGGAGGTCCAGAACCTGTACGCCAACACGGAAATCGACCTGTCCACGGACGCCACTTACTTTGGGGCAGTCCTCTTGTCCCCAGGGGAAATCAAAGAGTAAGGATGTCACCCCAGGCCATCGTCAACGGGCATCGACCAGAAACAGTACCGATCCCACAGGAATCGACCGTAGCATTTTGACCGATGCAAAGACGTTTCTATCAGTTTTATCTCCTTCATTTTCAATTGACCAAAGGTTTCGTTGGTGTTGAACTTTAGCATCACGTGCTGATACAACGGCAACTCCAGGAAAGGCTTTGTCAGCGGCACGTTGTTTTGTTTGTTTTGTTTTGTTGTAAAGAGTCATTGAGATTTGTTTTTCTCACTTCAAGCACAGCGTTTTATACATAATATGGTATGTGACATGCGTTCAGGTGTTTTACAGATTTGAATTGTTTGTGTATAGTATTCACCCAACAGTTCTGTACGCACAATCCCAGAACAATTCAGGACACACTGACGTGTTTTCTCATCGCATACGATTCTCCGAAATGTTGATTGTCAGCTTATTTGACACGTTTACAGAAGAACGATCCGTAAGCGAGACACGAGTGTGCATACATGAGAACAGATTAGTATAGCAGGTTATTTGTCTGAAGGATACTACGTCTGCTATCGTATAACACAATTGTTAGCATGATGTTGTCCACCTGTTGTTTATAACTTCTATACTTTCCACTTCATATTTTCCACCATTGTGTGAACATTCTAACTGAGTGTATCAGGTTTTTTTAATCAGTCTTGGTAACATTTACCAGCAGCTAGTCTGATAATTGAAAACACTTTCTTTAATAACAATGGAAGAAATTCCATTCGACTGCACTTGCCTTAAAACAAATCGAATCGTCTGTTGCGCTGGACTTTGAAATAGGCGAGTGGGAAAAGGAACGACATTCTTGGAATGTGGATTAAAATGAGATGTTGAAATATTTAATTGTATTTACGATTCAGACAGCAAGGTCATTTGAATGTCACACGATGAGAGTTATACTGAACCACATTCAAATGTATGTGTGCCTTACTCTGTTAACAATGCCAACAAGAGCTGTTTCAGAATGTTTACATTGCTGGTATAATCCTGGTTAGACCGGCGTTCATCCGATGAATTTTGTTTGTTGACAGATTGGTTAAGAGAAGCAGTGATGTATGCATGAGTGGTGGAACGACCATGTTTGCCGAAGTTTATAGTTGTCAAAAAAAATCTTCCTGTAAATCTGAAAGAAAAAGCAGTTTTGTGGTCGATATATTGTATGTGGCGGATTTGCTATTTGGTCGTGTGACAAAGTAAGTTGTTACTTGGTCGTGTTTTGTTGCATGGTCGTGTTACAAGTTTTGAATTTGGACTAGCTGTCCACAGAGGGTAGGTCTGCATCAATGTAGTCCACTAATTCATACACTTATGAACAATGAGTCAGATTTGAATGTTCTTCGCGAGATTATACGAGCGCAAACTTAGAATGAAAAAACAACATACGAAACACACTGATATTTTAACAGGACGAGATGAGGGCTGTTCACAATGATTGCAGTCCTGTTTCCAGTGACCTGTTTGTTTATTTTGTAGAAAAAAGGTTACTAGTAACTTAATGGAAAGCATGCTACAACATTAAACATGGTTAGGTTAGACAAGAATCGACAAGATTTAGTCTATGTTAGCGAGTACTGCTGAGAGAAAAAAGAAAGAAAGAAAGAAAGAAGGTATGGCCATCAGTTTACTTTACGTTGCATGGTCTCTTTGCTGACAGCGATTTCCGGAGTTCTGTATACAAGCTCAGGTTAGAATAATTTATTAGAAACGTGGAAAAGATAAGCAAATGTTCAATAAAAAGCCAGGGAATGGCGCTCGTGAAAACGACATTTTTAATGATAAAAAATGCTGATTACCACAGTTACACAATGAAGTTCAAAGTAACACCGGTTCTTTTTTTGCACAACGTTTGCTGTGTTTTGTCCTAAAGATTTAGTAAATTTTCAAACACAATTGTCCATGAGTTTTACTCAAACATTTGTCCTAGGTGTACTAAGTTTTGTATTAGATTTTGAAGGCTGCTAAGTTTATCTACATCAGTCAAAAACTTGTTAAATGCAAATTTAGACTGAGTGAGTGGGTTCGTATAATTATCGCACAAGTGACAGCGCAAGAGCAATATTTGTTAGAACTCAGATGTGTACCCGTAATTAGACATATAAAACGAAACCATTCCCTGAAATAGTTTTAAATGCATTTATAGATTAAGACTAGTTAAGTAACACTAACTTTGCAAAACATAATTATTTGAAAATCTTCAAGCAACGCCTGAATTGAGTGTTGACCTGACTACCAATGCCAGTGCCTGAAGAGGCCGCTTCCTGAGTGCCAGTCCCAGGTTTTCATGTGCCTGTTAATACTTTTCTGTCTACAGGCACTTGTAACTAACTGACAGTCGTAAGAATAGATCGGTGCAAATTCCAAGTGCCTGTCACGTGCTTTTAGTTTCTATAATATGCACACGTAAAGTTGTATATATATATATATATAATTTATTTTTTAACCGGTCACACTCCAAGCCTCGCTTTCGGGTATCCTTCCTCCAAACTCTGCCGTAACTGGTTACGTCATTTAAGGGACACTGCTCTCCTTATCTCCGAGCATCTGTCTACCAAATTGCCCCTTAAATTGTCAAGCTGTCAGCGCCCTCTACACAATTTGCGGACGTTTGGGGCACAAAGACCGTGGAAGCAACCTAGCGTGGAAACACGCATTAGGCGGGCCCGGCCCGCGTAACAGAATATTTCTTTCTCCACTGGAACGATGTTTTTATTTGTGCTGTTGTAAGCTTTCTTAACGATCATAAGAGAAACGCAACCTGATATCGTTGGAGTTGTCCTTGTGGTTACAAATTTACTGACATTTGAACACCAACGTAAATTTAGGTGATTTTTTTTTCTTCCGGAGTACTTTGGCGTAACCATGCAGTTATGACACTGGGTGGAGGAAGGTTATGGTAAACCCACCCTTGGAGTTTGGGTTTAGGGTTTGGGTTATATAAATACACAGGGTAAAGATCAGAAAATCAAACACCCTCAAGCATTTTGAGGTAGAAGCTGTCAGAGAACATTTGAGGGTTGCACATGGGACTGGTACATGGCGAGAGTGAGACACAATGGAAGTGGTGCGTGTAGGGACTGAGGTGGACCTGTGTCCCACACAGCCTAACGGAAATGGGACACAAAGGGACTGCGACATACGGAGACGGCCCTGTTTTCAAAGGAGTTTTACGGGTGGTGCGTGTGCTGTGCTGTGTGTGTGTGTGTGTGTGTGTGTGTGTGTGTGTGTGTGTGTGTGTGTGTGTGTGTGTGTGTGTGTGTGTGTGTGTGTGTGACGTTGTTTCTGTTCCTTGTACTCGTTTTCGAGTTTAAACAGTAAAGGTTTGTTTTTGCTTTCCGAAATAGTGTCGTAAAATGTCCTGCATATTTTGACCACAATGTACAATCGGTCTTAAATGTGCGTACGTGTGTGTGTGTGTGTGTGTGTGTGTGTGTGTGTGTGTGTGTGTGTGTGTGTGTGTGTGTGTGTGTGTGTGTGTGTATGAGAGAGAGAGAAAGACAGACAGACAGACAGACAGACAAAGAGAGAGAGAGAGGGAACTAGAGAGAGAGAGAGAGAGAGAGAGCATTGTTGTAATTACTTCCACTATAGATTGCTAGTTGTTTTGTTGTGGAATGTAATGGGATTTGAACCGCAGACACCATTGGTTTGCACGGGGCAGATACTACCATGGGACTGGCATAATATATGTGAGAATTAAGTTCAGCTACAGGCACTGATGCGACTATGGGGCTGGACCTGCTTTGTCCAAGTTTTTCAAGTGCCTGTTATATATTTTTTCCGTCTACAAGC
>JABMCL010000509.1:250000-265000 GCA_018857735.1 Alviniconcha marisindica | reverse complement strand
GTACATTGGGATCTTGCTTTGGCACGCTAGCAGTCAGTCCTCTCTCATACTTTCGTTTTTACCTGCATTTGATGAACTTTGTTTGTTCTTATAGGGGGGCTTGATAATTTCAAGTCTTGCACTTTTATTGGACGATTTCCGAGTGACGGCGTTGCAAGCATGGCAGTGAAAGGGTTAAATCCCCCCCTCCCCCACCCCCCACCCCCACCCCCCACCCCACCCCACCCCCTCATGTTGTGTACTTATGCGCCAAAGCACTGGAAAACTAGAACACATACAGCAGATTCCACCACCACGATCATCATCAACCATCATCACCAACCATTATCGTCAGCCACCATCACCAACCATCATTATCAGCTATCATCATCATCAACCATCACCATCCATCATCTTCATCATCTTCATCATTAACAGTAGCAGCAGCAGCAGGAGTCGGCTGGCGGTAAACTGTACACGTTCTTGGTGCGTAGGTTTGCAAATGAGAACAAAAATGGAGTTTCAAGAGAGACAATGTGGGTTTATGTATGTGTGTGTGTGGGGGGGGGGGGGGGGGGGGGTGGGTGTGTGTGTGTGTGTGTGTGTGTGTGTGTGTGTGTGTGTGTGTGTGTGTGTGTGTGTGTGTGTGAGAGAGAGAGACAGAGACAGACAGACAGATCGTCTGGCGGCAGCCTGCCAGAGAACGTAAAATCTCAACATTTTATATTTCCGGCAGTCTTTGTATGTTATAAAACAAAGTGTATTGATTTTTTCAGAACAAGACTGACACTTTTTCCGCTAAAATAAATAACCAAACATTCACTACACGACATCCCCGCAAGTGAAACCATACGCAATATAAGAGGGGGGGGGGGGGGGGGGGGCAGGAAGAGAAAAAGAGGAGCATAGCATTAATGAGCTATGGACAAGAGTGCCCGTCACGGTAACCTTGTTATACAAGGAGAAACAGAAGCAGAGACAAATGTACCAGAATAAAGAAAAAGTCAGCTCCAAAACGCAGGAAATTAGGGAGGAAAACAACCCTGAAACTTACCTGGAAAGTCCCAGGCACTGAGCCGAGTGGGCGTTCAACCATCTTCTCCACGACCTTCTGCGGTTCCGACTGTACACCTCAGCAAACCCGACTACAGTCCAGATACTGTATAGTCTGGTCCGGCAAGTTAGGTGTCTCCGAAAATACTTTCATAAAAGCCACGTACGCTCATTGATTAAGATTTATCCTTCACACAAAACCAGCACAAAGAGTGGACTCTTACCTGACAATCAGGTAAGCCAGGTAACCGTTGCGTGTACTCCCGATATAGCCTCTCTCAATCAGTTTAGCTGGGCTCCAAAAATAATCGAGTAGAAAGCCAAGACGACGCCTGATTGCCAATAGACTGGTGCGGATTTCCCCCTGGGTTTCCCACTTTCTGTCACACGCCAGCCCAGAGCACTCGAAGTAGCAATTCAAATTACTTACTGCTCTGTATTGTGGAGTCTGGTATTCCCGGTGTGTCCTAGGTGCGAACGGGGAAAAGGGAGGGGGGCGGGGGGGGGGGGGGGGGAGAGAGAGAGAGAGAGAGAGAGAGAGAAACAAAGAGGAGAGAGAGAGAAAGAAAAAAAAAGAGAAAAAAGTGAGAGGAAAAGAGGGTGGCTATATTTACCTGGGGACTTTCCCATGCTGTGGCCCACACGTCAATGCTGCAGCAGCAAAACTTCCGCAAGTCGATACGATTGCAGCCAATCAGGGCTCAGAAACTGGACTTTCTTGCTGTGGTTTTACCGCTGGAGGAAGTATATCTGGCTTGGCGTTAATTTTAAACCTGATCCGTTTTCTGTTAGCTCGAGAACGAAGCTACTTCGTTTCAGTTAACGTTGTGAACAGTATTCACGAGTATTTCAGCGACCTCTCAATCATTTCACCTGACAGAAAAAGAGGCCTTTCGCTATTGCAAGTAGCCTAGTCTGAAAGTTGTTGGTTGATGATAATCGTTATTTTGACTGTCATGCATCTGAGGCAGCTGTGGGGCCGGTGCTTTCACCTCCGTGTTATTGCTTCTTAGATGCATGGAACAGAAGGGGGGGAAATGAGCAATGCTGTATTTATCTTGCTTTTGTTGTTACCTTGGAAAAAAATCGGGAATTCATTCCAACTCTGACGTCAGACTTAAAGACGCAGGTAAAGAAAAATTAATGACTGTTTGCTATTTCAGAGACAATGGAGGATTTGCGCACCGCAAAGTTGCATGGTAAAAGAAAACAAAGAAATGTTAGTATGGTGTGAAAACAAAGAAAAACAAAGCAATCCTGGTACGACAAGAAGATAAAGAGAACACACACACACACACACACACACAACACACACACACACACACACACACACACACACACACACACACACACACAACAACGACAAGCAATACTGGCACGATGTGAAGATAACACAGAAACAAAGCAATGCTGGTACAACGTGAAGGTAAATGAAAAATGATGCAATGGTGGCACGATGTGAAGGTAAAGGAAAAACAAGGCAATGGTGGCACGATGTAAAAGTAAAGGAAAAACAAGGCAATGGTGGCACGATGTAAAAGTAAAGGAAAAACAAGGCAATGGTGGCACGATGTAAAAGTAAAGGAAAAACAAGGCAATGGTGGCACGATGTGAAGGTAAAGGAAAAACAAGGCAATGGTGGCACGATGTAAAAGTAAAGGAAAAACAAGGCAATGGTGGCACGATGTGAAGGTAAAGGAAAAACAAGGCAATGGTGGCACGATGTAAAAGTAAAGGAAAAACAAGGCAATGGTGGCACGATGTAAAAGTAAAGGAAAAACAAGGCAATGGTGTCACGATGTAAAAGTAAAGGAAAAACAAGGCAATGGTGGCACGATGTGAAAGTAAAGGAAAAACAAGGCAATGGTGGCACGATGTAAAAGTAAAGGAAAAACAAGGCAATGGTGGCACGATGTGAAGGTAAAGGAAAAACAAGGCAATGGTGGCACGATGTAAAAGTAAAGGAAAAACAAGGCAATGGTGGCACGATGTGAAGGTAAAGGAAAAACAAGGCAATGGTGGCACGATGTGAAGGTAAAGGAAAAACAAGGCAATGGTGGCACGATGTGAAGGTAAAGGAAAAACAAGGCAATGGTGGCACGATGTGAAGGTAAAGGAAAAACAAGGCAATGGTGGCACGATGTAAAAGTAAAGGAAAAACAAAGCAATGGTGGCACGATGTGAAGGTAAAGGAAAAACAAGGTAATGGTGGCACGATGTAAAAGTAAAGGAAAAACAAAGCAATGGTGGCACGATGAGAAGATAAAGAAGAGACAATACAATGCTGGTGCGATATGAAGACGAACTTCTAAACAACGAAACCTCCAAAATAACAAAAATAATTTCACAAAAGCTTGAAAATAGAATTCAGAAGGCCAAAAATTGTACCGATACCTACCAATTTCAGCGACTCTGCTCAACATGTTTTCTTACATATTGCAAGTTCTCGCCATACCACTGTCTGCGTACCATGCAACTGAAATGAACACAGTATCATATTTGTAAAAACACCTGAACTCAGGATACAGGCCGCAGACTCATAGACAGGCTGCAGCCAGGAAAGAAAGGGAAGCGAAGGCAGTCTGAAAACCACAAGTTTGTCAGCATTACAGTTCATCACATATCAGGGTTGTGTAAACGATACAACAAACCAAAGCAATTGGACTGCAGCATTTAAGTGGTACTCAGTCAATAATTACGACTTGAATGATTTACCTTACATTTCCAAAACAACAACAACAACAACAACAATAAAAAATAAAAGGAACTCGTTTAGATTAATGTTACCAGACCAAATCATCTCATTACATGTAAGCAAACATTCAAAAGACTCACCTCTGTGACGGAAACGTTTTGCATATTAAGCACACTTGCAAAAATAAAGACTCAAACTCTCGATCTACACGCTTACCCAAGGAAACAATGTGGAGAAGAAAAAAAAGTAGCAACACCAAGCGAACCGAGTCGGTCGGTCTCTTGGAAGAAAGAACGATCAAACAGTCGCACTTTCAGCCTAGCAAGCCCCTGTTGCTAAACCACATTCGGGGGGACGGTATTCCCGGGTGGCCAGAAATAAATGGTCGTGCATTGGACTTCCCAAGATGGGTAAATCAGGAGCTCTAATGCTGACCCCATGTCGTGACCCCTGGGGAATCCCCGACGCAGATGGTTTCGGAGGGTATAAAGTTCTGAGTCTGAAGCCAGATCATTTCCACAGTATTTGCGCGGCTTGCGTGACTCTCAGTCAATTTTGGCGTCTGGGACACATTTTGTGGACGCCTGACCAGGTGAGGTTTTCCGCGTGCATTTTACTACTTTAGCTGCAACGAGGCTATCTGTTGCATAACTTGGTAAAAATAGGTCATCGACTGACTTTATGAAGTCGGTCGACTATTCAAAATTTATTTTTAAAGAATGTAATGGAGAAAAAGGTGGAGTGCAGATATTACCCAGTTCGCAAGAAGAACGTTTTTTGCAATGCAGAATAACAAAGAGTGGTGCATTGATTGATATTGTTGATGAAAACAGTCCGATTATGCAGTTAGGAGCCATATCTCATAGTCAGGGTGTATGCAAGCAAATTCGGTTCAAATGCTTAAAGTCACAGATAGTTTTTCTCATACATATACCAGCTGTGGATATATGTGGCTTTCAACGTGGCGTTCGACAGATGGTTTATGCTCATACCAGTTAGGTATCATAACCGGTTTTGCAAGCCGAAAAGCATAAGGGTGTGTGAAGCTATACACGTGAATCCGACTCAGACTGCAGTAGTTTTCATTAGTTTAAGTGTACTGTTAATGAACGTTAACGAAGGCCATCAGAGACAGAATGAGACTCGCAGTGAGCAGGTAAAACGTAAGTGCAATCATTTCTGGATTTTACCATATGCACACACGTATAACTCATCGGTTTGTGTATAACACAGGTCTACGTTACGGTGAAGTATTCTAGATTTCATCTGAACGCACGAGTGAAGTATTTATTTTGTGCAAGACAAAAAACAATTTAAACGCAAAATAAACCGACTTTAGACCAAACACAATGGTAAGGATTTAAAAAATGTCACTTGAACAATGTAAACAGCGGCATACACAGAGTTACGCAACAGCCCGACTGATCACAAAGTGGGGGAAATGAAACAAGAAAACAGCGCATCTATGTTTCTCAGCATTAAAAACACGAATTCAGAAACTTGCGTCTTTGAAATGACTTGCACACAACACAGACCTATCGATGCCTGAGCATTCCGATGACCTGTGCCTATGTTTGCTTGGAACAGTGTGTTGTTCAGTATTGACTCCACGCAGCTGCCACGACGACAGGGAAAAAAGTCCATTGTTATGGCGGGCGCCAGTGCAGTTCATTTGAAGAAGGCACCGAAGAGCTTGGACAAATCCATATGCGCTGCTCCCCTTCTCTCAGCTGCGGTTTTCCTGTCACATCTGAAACAGTTTTATGTTTTGCATGATTGACAGTGGACCTAGTCATGTCATGTTTTTACGGTAGGTTGCCCATGCCTTTTTTTAATGCCTCTCTTCTCCACACAGTTGCTGGTGCGGTCCGTGTCCTTGATGATATGATCATATGCCAGCACCCTGTGTTTCAAGCTCCTCAGCACTGAAGATCTTTTGAGATGCAGGCCTTTTGTGATGACTATAAACTTTGCTCAGACCTTTAGTTAATCTGCTCGGTCATTTCACTTGACTCGTTTCAGCGGTGACTAAAAAAGGCATTCACGTTTTCAGGTTGTTGACGACCACATTGTTCCATGGAACCCAAGCTTGACATCTGGAGGCAGAGACGGAGGCAGAGAGGCGTCTTCGGCACACCGTGGAGTATCTGCCATAACAAATGTGCAACATTAGTAAAGTTATGCAATACAGCCTGAAGTATCTGCCATAACAAATGTGAAACATTAGTAAAGTTATGCAATACACCGTGGAGTATCTGCCATAACAAATGTGCAACATTAGTAAAGTTATGCAATACAGCCTGAAGTGTCTGCCATAACAAATGTGCAACATTAGTAAAGTTATGCAATACAGCCTGAAGTGTCTGCCATAACAAATGTGCAACATTAGTAAAGTTATGCAATACACCGTGAAGTATCTGCCATAACAAATGTGCAACATTAGTAAAGTTAGTCAATACAGCCTGAAGTGTCTGCCATAACAAATGTGCAACATTAGTAAAGTTATGCAATACACCGTGAAGTGTCTGCCATAACAAATGTGCAACATTAGTAAAGTTATGCAATGCAGCGTGAAATGTCTTCCATAACAAAGTGCAACATTAGTAAAGTTATGCAATACAGCCTGAAGTCTCTGCCATAACAAATGTCCAACATTAGTAAAGTTATGCAATGCAGCGTGAAGTGTCTGCCATAACAAATGTGCAACATTAGTAATGCGTAAAGTATAGTAAAGGTATACAATACAGCGTGAAGTATCTGCCATAACAAATGTACAACATTAAAGTTATACAATACAGCCGGATGTGCCTGCTAAAAACACAATTATTACAACATTATTAAAGTTCTGCAGTACAACGTGAAGTAGCTGCCAAAAAATGTACATTATTAAAGTTATGCAAAACAGCGTGAAACATCTGCCATAAAACATATACATTATTAAAGTTATACAATGCAGCGTGAAGCATGTGCCATAAGAAATATGTACGACTTTATTAAAACTATGCAATACCGCGAGAAACAGCTGCCATCAAAATAATTTACAACATTATTAAAGTTCTGCTAGGCATCCTGATATATTTGCCGAAGCACCTTTATTAAGTTATGCAATACATAGTGACGTAATACAGCGTGAGCTATCTGCTATAAGAATACGCTCAACATTAGTGAAGTAATGCAATACAACGTGAAGTATTTCTAATGCAAACATGTGAAACATTATTAAAATTAAGCATAAAGTATTTGCAGTAAAACGTGTACAAGAGTGTGAAGTATTTGCAGTAAAACGTGTAAAAGAGTGTGAAGTATTTGCAGTAAAACATGTACAACAGCGTGAAGTATTTTCAGTAAAACATGTACAACAGCGTGAAGTATCTGCAGTAAAACATGTACAACAGCGTGAAGTATTTGCAGTAAAACATGTACAACAGCGTGAAGTATCTGCAGTAAAACATGTACAACAGCGTGAAGTATTTTCAGTAAAACATGTACAACAGCGTGAAGTATTTGCAGTAAAACATGTACAACATGTATTTGCAGTAAAACATGTATTATCAAAGTTATGGAATACGGCTGGGGACACCGGCAGCTTTTTCATGGACTTTGTGCAGGGAATATTTTCGAGATGAGATCACCAAGGTAACCGAGATCGAAAGAGAGGCCCAGGAGTGTATAGGCCCTGCTGCGGTCGACACTGTGTATACACGTTCTCACCATATTTGCATACCCCAGCCTCGTTTCCAGTCTCGTTACCCGCCGTGACCTGCTAGCTCGTGAAAATGGTCTATTGCAATTTTGCAAAGTCAATGTCAAAGTCTTCCACAAAAATCCCAAACGAACACACACGTTCCCAGAAAATAAAGCCATCTTTTAAATTCGATTATTGATGAAATGCACGAAAGTAAAATGATGATAATGAAGCTGACTGGCATATTTGAGTATGTTTGTCGCCCTTTTGTTCTACATCCTTAAATTTCTGCATAGTCTTATTAACTGTCGTGGAAATTAATGTTGAAAATTTTAAGGCGTTTTTTTGCGTGTTGGACTTGCACTGTACAAAGAACAAAACAATAAACAACTATTTCCTTCTTCTTTTTCTTCTTATATACCTGAAGGATCACTGCAGGTCAGGATCAGACTGATGAAGGGGAATCCTTGGAGGAAAAGTATATGCCTGACCTGTTGGTTTGTGGATGTGCATTTGGGTGGAGTTTATGTATTTTGTGTTTACTCGCGGGCCAGATGAGAGTTACCGCAGGCGATTCAGGTCTTCGTTGTTGTGTTCACATGACGTCATTTGTTAATTCCAGTTAACTCCCTTTGTTTGTTGATTCTTGGTCAGGAATGATGACTTCCAGCTTGGATGAGGATGATGAGTGGGTGCAGTCCAGACTAAGGATGATGAGTGGGTGCAGTCCAGACTAAGGAGGGTGAGTGGGTGCAGTCCAGACTAAGGAGGGTGAGTGGGTGCAGTCCAGACTAAGGAGGGTGAGTGGGTGCAGTCCAGACTAAGGAGGGTGAGTGGGTGCAGTCCAGACTAAGGAGGGTGAGTGGGTGCAGTCCAGACTACGTCCTGCTCGTTAGTCAGAGGGCGCTGTCAGCCTCCCTGCGGCTTTGCAGACACCTTGGAAACCACAGAAAACTAACCACACAGGTGAGGATAATTCACACTGATCAAGTAGGTTACCTTGCTGAGAAAGTGTGATAGTAGTTCAAATACTTTGCTTTACGAGCAGGATTACCTCCAAAAAGTATTCTGGATATTACCTTTGTTGAATTTGAAGTGCTGAAATATGTTTGTTTTCCAAGCGTTGTAGATGTTTTGATTTTTTACGTCCCTTCAGCCGCACAGGCTCACCCCAGGACAGATCAGACATTGACAGTTACCTCTATTCCATGTCTAAGCTCGTCACCAAAATACAGCAGAACGATGACTCACAGCTCTACACACAACACTGTCAACTGCAAACACAGCCAAGCCACAGCAGTCAATAATAATTAGCACATCTGAATATTTACATCTGAGGGAAGGTGAGATATACGGTTGCCGCCCGAACCGAATTTGAACTCGTATTCTCTCGATCCAAGGTCCTGTGCCTAATCCGCTCAGCCCTGCGGTTTTATTGACAGAAGCAATAACTGTAGTGATAAGAGTAAACACTGTAAACAGAAGAGCTAGCAGACGATCCAAGGGAGATCATTCCCTCCTTGTTACACGTACAAGGGTAGTCGAGAAGGTGGCATGGCAGCAATGCTGTCTTGCAGAACAATGTTGAGAAACGGTTTCCAGTTTCTTGAAGGAATTATGAATGTGCCTTACATGAAAGTTAGCGCATGTTTATGGTAAATACATAATGCACTCCACGCAACCATGTCCTCACTGTTGAGAACGCAGATGGTCTCCCGTTAAGGCCTGGGGTAGGTCAGAATATAGCCATGCATGCTTCTCCCACTGTCAGGAATTTCTCCTACATTCACCTTCCTCCCCCCAACCCTAACTAACTAGCCACGCAACCATTATAAACTTCTACTACTATAAATCGCTGAGTAACGGGATTGGATTGACTGGATTGTCACTCCTGTTCGCGGACAAGTGTCTGGGAGCATGAACTGCGTGCGCGGACAGAGATGACGTCAGCAGTTTAGCCTGTGACGGCGACGGGTCCAGTGTCTAAAATAAATATCTCAGGTAGTATGCTTACACTGATATTGAGCCGGTTTGGCCCAGCGGTAAGGCGTCAGACTGGTAAGCGGACGACGTCGGTTTAATTCCCTGCTTCGGCCCTCTAGACTCTTCAAAAGTTGTGGTCTGTGGACAACACAGCGTCTCGTGACTTTGCTCCACACAACGAACGAAACATTAAAATGGCTTCCATCGATGTCCATCTTAATGCAGACATCAGTTTGGTGGAGACAGTGTAGCGTTAGGTTAGGTTAGGCTAACCTCCACCCCACCCCCCTAACTTCCTGGAATCTCCCCCCCCCCCCCCCCCCCCAGGGAGGCAACTCGGCGTTAAACAAGGGTAGAGAAGGAACCTGCACTGATCTTTGTCTGTGCTTTCTCCCTTGTGTTGATCTCTTGTTTCTGCAGCTCGGTGGAGAACGTCACATGGTGAGGACTGACTGTCGCCAACGTGGCATTGTGAGAAAGTACTGATTGTTGCCAACGTGACACGGTGAAAAAGGACTGACCGTGACTGTCGCCAACGTGACCGTCACTGCTTCCATCTGCGCACTGTCCAGCCTCAGGTTTGTCTGTTACTGCTGCGTGTTTAAAGCATGGGATGCTCTCGTCTGTTCCTGTCCCGAAGTATCACAGGCCCCACAATGCTAGATGACCTCATAGTGACCCACTGGTGAGAAGGGTCTGTCTGAACCACACACAGTCAGCAGTGAACGTTCCGTTTCGGCAAGACAAGGCAAACCCAACACTGGGCAGTTTCACCCCACTGGGCTACGTCATTCGAGAAGCGGGTCCATAGATACATGTACCCACAGCTCATTGTTTCCTCGTGACTCGCACGGAGGAAGCCAACTTTAAACTTCACACGTAAACTCGTCGTAAGTTCAGAATCAATAAAAAAGAAAAGGAAGTTAATTAGCGCTCGAAATACGTAACACAAGTACAGCAACAAAGACCTGGGTCGCCTACGGTAACTCTCACCTGGCATGCGTGTAAATACAAGGTATATAAACTCCACCAGAGATACATCCTTTGTTATTGTACCTCTTGTATTTGCACTCATACCAGGTGAAAGTTACCGTAAGCGACTGAGGTCTTTGTGTGTACTCGTGTTACGTATTTCGAGCGCTAGGTAACAAACACCCTTGCTGGTTGATTCTGCACGAGCGCTCTGGGCCTCGTTCTGTTTCAGATTCGTCGTAAGTCGTTAATTTCTTAGCAAATATCACTTTTGCAAGCGACATATGGACGGAAGAGCATATTTTACGAAACCAAATTTAAACAACAGCAACAACAACCACAACTGCAACAAATACAAACACACCACCAAACGATTGTTTTTGTTTTTTTCTGGCGACAAATTTTGGTGATGTTTATTCGGAGTTAGGGTAAGATAAGAGTTAGAGGGGTAGGGAATAGCTGTGGCCTTAAGGTTAGGTAGATTTATTGTTAATTTACGGTTATTAGACGGTTAGGATAAGTTTACGGTTCGGCTTAGGGTAGCACTATCGTAATACTGGGGTCAAAGGGCTAGTTTTGAGGGTTAGGATTAGTGTTGGGTTAGGGGGCTGGTTTTGAGGTAAGGCTTAGTGTTGGGTTAGGAGGCTAGTTTTGATGTTTGGGCCTAGTGTGGGGTTAAGGGCTAGTTTTGGGGGTTAAGCTTAGCGTAGGGTTAGAGGGCTAGTTTTTGAGGGTTAGGATTGTGCATAGTTAGAGGGCTAGTTTTTGAGGGTTAGGACTGTGCATGGTTAGAGGGCTAGTTTTTGAGGGTTATGACTGTGCATGGTTAGAGAGCTAGTTTTGAGGGTTAGGATTGTGCATGGTTAGAGGGCTAGTTTTGAGGATTAGGCTGACCTTGGTGTTAGAGTGCTAATTTTGAAGGTCAGGCTTAGTGTCGTGTTGAGGCCTAGGGCTAGGATTAGCGTTGGGTTTAAGGACTAGGTTTGAGGGTTATGCTTAGTGTTTGGCCAGAGGGATGATTTTGAGGGTTATGCTTAGTGTTTGGTTAGAGGACTAGGTTTAAAGGTTAGACAGCGTAGGTTTAGAGGGCTTGGTTTGAGAGGATCACCGCAACCCTGACAAATGACGCACAAGACAGCCGTTAAATGACACATAATTATAACTGCCAGACAAATGATACACAGCAGTGTCAGGCGTATTCCAAAAACAAATAGGGCACATACAAAAAGAAAAGGAAATAAAAAAAATTAAAAAAATCGCAGTTTTTTAAATTTTTATTGTGATCAGTGTTGTTGTTCAGAACTGCCCGGAATTGGAGAACCGATGTTAATTCCCGTTTAATTATTATTATGATCTGTGCAGGATATATATATATATATATATATATATATATATATATATATATATATATATATATATATATATACTGGTTTCGTGATGTCTTGAGATTATTCTACCTCATATTATCGATAGTACACACAGTGTACAATCACACAGTGCCCAATCACACAGTGTCCAATCAAACTGTGTACAATCACACAGTGTACAATCACCACAGTGCACAATCACACAGTGTACAATCACACAGTGTACAATCACAGTGTACAATCAGACAGTGCACAGTCACACAGTGTACAATCACGCAGTGTACAATCACACAGTGTACAATCACACAACGGTGAGCGTATCCTTGCCGACCATCGTCAACTGTAATCACAAGGGAAGCAACTCCTTAAAACTCCAGCTTTTGAAGTGTTGCCCTTTGAATATCACAGCATCAGAAGTTTAAATACTCTCATTTATGTTAAGTCAAATGCGAACAGGGATTTAAATCATTTCATAAACTTGAAATGTGCATTGATAGGGAAAATACGAGTGAGTGATTTTTTTATCCAAACCTTGCAGTTGGATGACCAGTGTACAAGTATACAACCGCACATCACATTCACGGTGGGATGTGTAGGTGTAAATTTCTCTTTCAGCCACAGAAGTACTTAACAAGCAGCCAGAGAGGGGGAAGAAAGACGGGAGAAAAAAACGAACAAGGTTCCT
Organism: Alviniconcha marisindica; assembly: GCA_018857735.1. Taxonomy (NCBI): domain Eukaryota; kingdom Metazoa; phylum Mollusca; class Gastropoda; family Provannidae; genus Alviniconcha; species Alviniconcha marisindica. Next base: position 252,581 of record JABMCL010000509.1, on the reverse strand, counting down.
CAAAAGGTAGTGGTCTCACAGCAGGAAAAATACGGCACAGTGTGTGTGTGTGTGTGTGTGTGTGTGTGTGTGTGTGTGTGTGTGTGTGTGTGTGTGTGTGTGTGTGTGTGTGAGTGTGTTTGTGTGTGTGTCCGCACGCGCGCGCGCACGACGTGTGTGTGTGTGTGTGGATGTGTGTCCGGGTACATGTCATTACACACGTAGACACGGGTATGCAGTCCAGCCCTACCCTACCAACACTGTGTCAGTTTTATGCATATTCTTCCCCTGACCCCAAACTTGACGAGCAATAACTGGAGGAATAACCGACCAAGGGAATGCTTACAGCAACTTTGTGTTTAATATCAGAGCCCAGTTTACAGACGGGTATTTTGCTGCTGAGTAAAGCAGCCAGTTGCTTTGAGTGTGTTGTGTGCTGAAGATCCGGCCTTCGTTGTGATGTCAAGTGCAATCCGGCCTTCGTTGTGATGTAAAGTGCAATCCGGCCTTCGTTGTGATGTAAAGTGCAATCCGGCCTTCGTTGTGAGGTAGAGTGCACTGCTCATGTCTCCATGCTTTGCTCTGTTTACTGTCCTGCAAACTATCCCTCGCGAAGCAGACGAGGGTATCTATCAACAGAGGGGAGAAGGAGGAGGAGCTGTGGACATTCAAAAGGTGACACGAAGGGCCAAATACCTGATACAGAGTTGAAACGAGTGCAGCCTACGTCACTGTCTGTCTGGTGGCAAGTCAGCGAGGTATTTATACAGTCCTTTCTCTGCTCAGCTAGCAGACGTTGTCACACTAGATTTCCAAGTCTGAGGCCTACGGTGAGAGGGTTAAGCACACCACTGATACCCCCACCACCTTTAAAAGGGGGTGGTACCTTTAAAAGGGGGGGGGGGGTACCTTTAAGAGGGGGTGGTGGGGTCTTGTCGGGGGCTGGAAGGTTGTGCATGTATTCTTGGGTCGAATCCAGTCACGTTGACACTTCCTTTCAAAATGGACCTAAAGTCGTTTGCGTTGAAGCGCATAGTTCTCCCGAACTTGATAGCCTGCTTATAGTAATGTGTGTGTGTGTGTGTGTGTGTGTGTGTGTGTGTGTGTGTGTGTGTGTGTGTGTGTGTGTGTGAAAGAGGGAGGGAGGGAGGGAGGGGGGAGAATGGGAATAGTTTTGATAAAATTTACTCGCATTTTCAATGTAGGCGCCTTGCGCGCATTTGAGGAGAGGCGCAGATAACTATTCATTGTTATAATTTGTTGCATTAATCTGTACACAGCGGTATTAGATCAGCACAAAATCCGTGTCATTACAAATGTTAAGCACACAAATGGAAAACAGTTTTCAAATGGTTTCAAATTGCTTCTCTTCTTTAAGTCAAGCGCACTGACAGTCATGCGCCCAGCAGTCTAGTTGTACCATGTGAATATTCGGACAAAAAGTGTTTCGGCCTGACAAAGCCGTCATGGCTGGCTGTGAGTAAAAAACACAATGATATAATTATCTCGGTCTGCAGAGCTCAGGAGCTGTGTGAAAGTCGAGGTGGCCGTCCTGAGTTCCCCGTCCCTAATAAGCCTGATCGTTTATATGGACGTAACGCAACACTGAAACGAAACTCTGTTTATGCTAAAGATAATCACCCTGAGGTAACCTTGTGCAGTTGAATGGATGTTGAAATCCAACAGCTGTAACCACCTCTTACATACCACGTTCACTCTGCCTTCTAAAACTGATTTGGCAAGTTGGGTAGGCAGTTAACTCTAACGTAACTGGGTTCAGTCGGTTACCCTCACCGGGTCTAACTCGCCAGTGGAAGCAGTTTGCTCTGTTCTGAGTATCCGGAAGAGAGGCACTGACAATAAGCAATCGGAAGCGGATTCTGTGTACACTGAGCAATCGGAAGCGGATTCTGTATACACTGACTGAAAAGCGCTTGAAATCCGGAAGCAAATTCCAGCAACCAAACAATTCGCTACTTCAAAAACGGAAGGAAATAAAACTACGGCCCACTCTCAAGATGAGATGACCCGATTTGACATTTGGGGCTATTCCGTCATTGTAGAATCTCTAAGGAAAGTAAGTAACGTTTTATGAACCAATCAGTTGAGCTGAGTTCTTTACGATGGTACATACACGCTCGGAAAAGCCCGCAATGCGCTTCATCACACGTCTCAGAAGTGTATCCAGTGTTGTCTTTCAAATTATTGCAATGTTAGTCTGACAAACTATTGTCTCTTCAGTGTGTGATTAAATCGTCGAGCACATTCTAGCTCAACGCCTAATCGTTCATACGTAACCAGGGACCAGAAACAGAATGGATACCGTAGGAGTTTCACCCAAGCCATGTTTTCACCGACTTGCTGTTCGTTTTGTCAGAAAGTGTCTGTTCCTGCCCCCAGGCTGTTGAGGACCACCCCTCGGGACCCCACATCCACCTCTCTGCTCCCGTGACATCAAGGTCACCCAGCAGCTTCACGCGCTCCTCACGTGACTTCCTGGATCGTCAAGGTGGTTGGGGTGGTGTTACGGTGGACGGGTGGTAGAGGTGTTGGGGGTGGAGGGAGGGGGTGGTGGTGGACGGGAAGGGTGTCCGACGAGTGC
>JABMCL010000509.1:237500-240000 GCA_018857735.1 Alviniconcha marisindica | reverse complement strand
AGTGTTGATACAGACCCGAACCCCTGCATTGACTTTACCGCTGACCACTCCTTGTCCTATTGTTGTCCGAGGATCAGGCCAACACCACCGCACATGCAACAATTACCACTTAGCACGCATGTCTCGTGTGTGTGGTGTGTGGGGGGGGGGGGGGGGGGGTAGGCTGGGAGAGCACGGAGCCAAACGTTTCTGAGAAAAGGAAACCGACAGACCAAACAGGGTTCGAGTGTGTTCGTTAATGACTATTGCCATGGCCTCGGTGTTTTCATTGCCGTGCGCTGAAGGCTGTGTGTGTGGTACGTGGGAAACAAGGAGTACCGCTGGTACACGCTGCCTTTGAGTGCAGCGGGGATGCTCTTTTGCTGTGTGTTTGCTCATGAACAGGTGAGTCATCTCGATCCGTTAAAAGCGGTGAGTTAAATCTCCGTCACAACAGTTGAATATACTGTGCGGTTAGCCGTAGACACAAGCGGCGTGTCGATTCCTGTTGGCAGGGTCAGTCTAGTATCTGTCCATTCAGTTACATTGCTGTCTGCGTCACTGGCCTCAAAATCGGAACCGTTTTAAAAACTAACTGTAAGCTACGTTTTTTGTTGTTGTTGTTGTTGTTTTTCTTGTTTTTCTTTCTTCTTTTTCTTTGACTCTACGATTACTTAGTCCTTCTTCTTCTTCTTCTTCTTCTTCTTCTTCTTCTTCTTCTTCTTCGAGAGAGAGAGAGAGAGAGAGAGAGAGAGTACAACTGGACAAAATCTCTTCAAGTAAGATCTTTGTCCTCCTCAAATAGTCAGCCTGAGCTGATACAACAAATAGACATAAATTTATCTATCCTGTCTCCAGTTTTCTGAATAGTTAATGGAATCAACACACAAGTGAGTTAATTAGCTCTCGAAAGACGTAACAAATACAAGAACAAAGACCTGAATCGCCTACGGTAACTCTCACCTGGCATGCCTGTAAATACAAGGTGCATAAACTCCACCAGAGGTATATCCTCTGCAGTTAATGGGTTTTCGTTATTGACAGATTCTCACCACATGTCTTCAAATGGATCATTTTCTTAAGAATAACCACGAGGAAAGTCACGCCGGGTCACGAGATCGAAAGTGAGGCTGGACTGTGCAAAATTGGCAATTGTCAAGTATGCAGACGCCAGCGTTTTGCCAAGTGTGCAGACAACAGGCATTCTGCCAAGTATGCAGATAACAGGCGTTTTGTCAAGAATACAGACACTAGGCGTTTTGCCAAATATGCAGACAAAGGGCGTTTTGCCAAGCATGCAGATAACAGGTGTTTTGTAAAGAATACAGACACTAGGCGATTTGCCAAGTATGCAGACAAAGGGCGTTTTGCCAAGTATGCAGACAACAGGCGTTTTGTAAAGAATACAGACACTAGGCGATTTGCCAAGTATGCAGACAAAGGGCGTTTAGCCAAGTATGCAGATAACAGGCGTTTTGCCGAGTGTGCAGACAGCGGACGCTTAACGAAATATGCAGACAACAGGCGCTTTGCCAAGTATGCAGACAGCAGGCGCTTTGCCAAGTATGCAGACAACTGGCATTTTGCAGACGACAGCTAGGAAATGTTAAAGATACCCCTTTGAAAAATCTTTACCAACTTTTCAAAAAATCGTTACTGTTATTTGATAAGAATATGAAACGTATGAGACTAGACGCTTACCTCTTAAAGCTGCTTAACCGTTTGGTTATTCTACATGGCTTACACTAGGCTTTAAAGGGAGAAAATCTGTAGCTCCGAGATTTTAAGAAAAACAGTGAACGACTGCTGGTGAGAAGAAAAAGACATATTTGTCGAAACGTCGGATTTCTTTGTTTATTTTTGTTTTGTTTTTGTTGTTGTCGTGGTTGGGGTTTTGTATGTGTTTACCTTCTTCTTTTGGTGAGTATGTTTAACTCGTTTTTTTTTTTATTGGAGATTTTCGTTTTTGCTTCCGCGACACACAGATGAGATAGATGAGTAAGGAAAAGAAGGACAACATAATAACTTCTATAGCGCCAGAGATAGGGAGAGAGACAATGACAAGCACACCTCGCTTTACAAGATCAACAATAATATAGACATTAAAACCTCAAAAATAACATATAAACATAACATTATATTTATTGCTCACCACGACCACGCGCGCACGCACACACGCACACGCACACACGCACACACACACACACACACACACACACACACACACACACAAACACACACACACACACACACACACACACACACACACACACACACACACACACACACACACACACACACACACACACACACACACACACACACACACACACACACACACACGCACACACATGCATATTAGAAGCAGAAAAGAAAAAACTAAAACCGACACGCACACAAATGTTTTTAAATAATAATAATAATAAATAACGACAACATAGTAATATGATATAATGATAGATTATTCATGGCGCCCCATCCGGAAAGAGCCCGGGGCGCTTACAAACTGATTATTAATTCT
>JABMCL010000509.1:220000-232500 GCA_018857735.1 Alviniconcha marisindica | reverse complement strand
ACGTTAAGCACCATGTTTACTTTACTCTGTCTCTGTCTCTGTCTCTGTCTGTCTCTGTCTGTCTCTGTCTCTCTGTCTCTCTCTTTCTCTGTCTGTCTGTCTGTCTGTCTGTCTGTCTGTCTGTCTGTCTGTCTGTCTGTCTGTCTGTCTCTCTCTCTCTCTCTCTCTCTCTCTCTCTCTCTCTCTCTCTCTCTCTCTCTCTCTCTCTCTCTCTCTCTCTCTCTCTCTAGACAGAGTCTTCCGGTGTCTCTCCATTTATATAATATCTGCGTGCGAATGCGTGTGAATGAGTGCGTACATGCATGGGTGCGCGTCTCTCTGTGTGTTTATGTACATGTGTGTTTGTGTGCATGGATGTGTGTTTGCGTGTGTGTGTGTGTGTGTGTGTGTGTGTGTGTGTGTGTGTGTGTGTGTGTGTGTGTGTGTGTGAGCGCGTCCAGTTATTTTGTATAAAGTGTTACATACAGATGAAATTCTTGCCAGAGCGTAGTTTACATGACTTGCTAAACGCCGAGGTCTCTTCCTGGAGATATTCACAGCTGTTTTATCTGCATGCGTCTCTGATGCATGGGCACGGCCTTGCTTATTCTTGGCTGAACTCTACCTGATAAAGGGCCAGCTTGTTTTTGTGTCAGAACAGAGCGTTGACCGTCACCAGACTGTATTTCCTTTCCTGTGACCCCATTTTTTACACAGGTGAACGACTGCGTTGAGTCGTGAAGTTAGGACACCCTCTGGCAAAATAAGTGGCCAGTCGGTTTAAAAAAGTCTGTCAGTTGTCTGACTCTTTTTGCTTGTTTGTTGTTTGCTTGCTTGCTTTTGTTTTTGTCATGCGTCGTAATAGTTTCGCAAAGGCCACCACATTAACGAAGCGACCTTGGGTTTGTGTACTGTGCTGTTTCTGTTTCTGTTGGCCAGTGGCATCGGCCACGTTTGACAACTGCAATGGTTGGAAGTGGTGCTGACGCCTACTGCTTTTCTGTGATCAGTCTTGAAGCTTTCCACTGACGGAGCATGCAGTGCTGACACCTATTCCAGGCTGTGATAGGGTGTTGAAGCTCTCCACTGATGGTATACGATGCAGTGTTGTCACCTAGGCCAGGCTGTGATGAGGATGTTGAAGCTCTCCACTGACGGAGCATGAACCTAGGCCAGGCTGTGATGAGGGTGTTGAAGCTCTCCACTGACGGAGCATGTAGTGCTGACGCCTACTGTCTTTCTGTGATGAATCTTTTGAAACTCTCCACAGATAGAGTATGCAGTGCTGACACCTACTGTCTTTCTCTGACAAATCGTTTGAATCGCTCCACTGTCGGAGCACGCAGTGCTGACGCCTAGACCTAGCTGTGATGAGGGTGTTGAAGAGCTCCACTGATGGTACATGCAGTGCTGATGCCTATTGTCTTTCTGTGATGAATCTTTTGAAGCTCTCCACTGACGGAGCATGCAGTGCTGACGCCTAGACCTAGCTGTGATGAGGGTGTTGAAGCTCTCCACTGACGGAGCATGCAGGGCTGACGCCGACTGTCTTTTTGTGATGAATCCTTTGAAGCTCTCCACTGATGGAGCATACGGTACAATGTCTGGGAGTTGTTTAGAATGTGGTCGTGGGCAGTCTAGCACAGTCACCCCACTCACAGCCCGAAAATGTCACTTTGCCTTCACCAGGCCACACGGTTTCTGTCTCGTTAGGAACTCGGAAGGTGGTGCGGCCGATGCCAACCCCTCATCCACCAGTGATGGCCTGGCTAACGGTGATGGTGATGGCGATAATGACGACGATAATAATGATGTGGATGAATATGATAGTAAAGGTAATAATAGCCTTGAGGGTGATGCTTATAGCATTTACCATGTTGCTGCTGGTGCATTTGAGGATGAAGAAAAACACACGAAGAAAACAAACGATAATGATAACTAATGATAATGCGGAAGAAGACTTGTAGAGCACACACACACACACACACACACACACACACACACACACACACACACACACACACACACACACACACACACACACACACACACACACACACAACCACACACACACACACACACACACACACACACACACACACACACACACACACACACACACACACACACACACACACACACACACACACACACACACACACACACACACACACACACACACACACACACACACACACACACATTCACCACACGCCACAGTGTCACATTAATTTTGGCTGAGATTGTTGCGGACCATTTTGAGGGTCGGGGCGGGGGTGGAGGGGTGTGTGCCGGATACAGGACACAATAGGAACAGCCTTTTGACACAAGCCTCTCAAAAGACAAACTTAAAGAGCATACCTGTCTGCAGACGTGCTGTTATCTCACGAAGGTTACACCTTCGCAACATATACACCTGGTCTTCACGTCAGACATAAAAATGTCCATAATACAATTTGTATCAGTGTCTACCAACGGTTGTGCGTCTTAGAGCAGATCTAGGGAATGTATTCACCAATGCGACGAAACACAAGGAAACAAGAGCATACAAGCGCTTTTGACAAAAAATGTCTTCTTCGGGTGTAAGAAGAGAGACAGATAACAAAAGAAGGAGGAAGCAAAGAGGAGGACAGACAACAAAAGAAGGAGGAAGCAAAGAGGAGGACAGACAACAAAAGAAGGAGGAAGCAAAGAGGAGGACAGACAACAAAAGAAGGAGGAAGCAAAGAGGAGGACAGACAACAAAGAAGGAGGAAGCAAAGAGGAGGACAGACAACAAAAGAAGGAGGAAGCAAAGAGGAGGACAGACAACAAAAGAAGGAGGAAGCAAAGAGGAGGACAGACAACAAAAGAAGGAGGAAGCAAAGAGGAGGACAGACAACAAAAGAAGGAGGAAGCAAAGAGGAGGACAGACAACAAAAGAAGGAGGAAGCAAAGAGGAGGACAGACAACAAAAGAAGGAGGAAGCAAAGAGGAGGACAGACAACAAAAGAGGGAGGAAGCAAAGAGGAGGACAGACAACAAAAGAGGGAGGAGCAAAGAGGAGGACAGACAATAAAAGAAGGAGGAAGCAAAGAGGAGGACAGACAACAAAAGAAGGAGGAAGCAAAGAGGAGGACAGACAACAAAAGAAGGAGGAAGCAAAGAGGAGGACGGACAAGTAGGAGCTGAGTTAAAAAAGATAATTTAAGAATGAATAGTTTTTTTTAAAGTAATATTTTTAACACACACACACACACACACACACACACACGCACACACGCACACGCACGCACGCACGCACGGACGCACGCACGCACGCACGCTCGCACGCACGCACGCACGCACTCACGCACGCACGCACGCACGCACGCACGCACGCACGCACACCACACACACACACACACACTGTTATTGACCATGCAATTATGAGCGAACCCTCACGGAACACAAAGCAACACTTCAACGTCGGTCATCAAAGTCTTCTAAACTATGAATAAATGATACGAAAATAATGTGTTTACACGGTAAACGCATTATTTTTGGTATTATTTATTCATATTTTAGAAGACATTTATTTGTATTTGACAGGCACAGTGACATGAATTGTGAAGGCGCAAGAATTCTGAACACAGCCTGTGCCTGAATTAAAATGTCATTACCCATTGCCATCTAACACAATGATTTTTTTTAGAAAATGTCCGCCATTAAGATGATGATTATTATGGTGAAAATAGCAATAATAATAATGAGGAGAAAGAGGAGGAAGAGGAGGAGGAATCGAATCTAAGTGTTTCTTTCGATAAAAGGAAGAAGAAGAAAGGATAAAAAAGGAGAGAAAAAGAAGAAAAAAAGGGGGAAAAAAGAATTGTATATTTAGGAAGTAGAGTCTGCAAGCTCAAGTAGGTTTCTTCTATTTATTTTCTTTTTCACGTCTGGTGCGCACCAGATTGTTTCTTGTAGGACAGCAAGCAGCCCCAGCGCAGCTCCAGTTCTTGGCATGCTGTAAATCATTAATGACTTTATCAACAGTTCAATCAACATTGATAAATCGAACAGCCACAGTGCAGTGCCAGCTCCACACTGTCGCTACATTGTAATGTTGTCTTGGTATGTCTGCTCTGGTTTATTTGTGATCTCTCTGTCATGGCAACATTCTCTGAATTTTTCTGCTTATGTCAAACCTAGACCAAAACACATAAAATATTAGAAAGAACGCTGTTTATTATGACATAAAAAATGCGAATTTTCTGGGGTAATCCACTTTTTTCAAGCCACAAAACAACAGTGAATCGGTGAAAAATTAAGTGTATAAAACTTATCGGCTTTTGGTTGAGCTGTTTTCTGTTCATGTCCAGTGCTTTGAAACAGAACAGAAAAGGAATATTCTGAATTTAAAAAAAAGAAAAGAACTGGTGGTCCGATCGATTAGTTGGTTTCAAAGATTTTTAAAAATATGTTTTCGTTTGAACAGATGCGAGATATGTATTTTGGGAGAGGGGCGTAAAAATCTTTTTTTGTTTGTTTTGTTGTTGTTGTTTTTTTGGGGGGGCGGGCTGTTTTTTGTTGTTGTTCTAACAGATATTAAACCGTCCGTTAAATTCATTTAGATTTAATTAGACTTTTACTCCTATTTTGTTTAATTTCTTGTCGTCTTCGGATTTTTGGGGAAAGCTGACAACAGGGTTATAGTAATTCTAAAGAAATGATATTGCGTAATTTTGTAGTCTAGGATATTCTTAATTTGTTACGGGCTTATGTTTCATTTTGATTTTAATGTGAAGTTGCATGTAATATTTTCATCTTGTAATCTACACGGTTTAGAATCAAGAATCAAGAATATTTATTCGTCCTCTGTAACCACAGAAAATTTAAATTACGGACACGAGCAAAATAAACAAATCTATATATTACCGGAATTAAATATCAGATAATAAAAACACTCTGTCTTCAATTCTGAGCCGATGCAAATGAGTGGCACCTAGCATTTAAAAAGCGTAGATAGAAGGCGGCGTTTGTTTGAAATAGGACACAAGCTTTCTTCCTCTTGTTTTCTATGCGCTTTTAAATTTTTAAAAAGTACTATTATTTCGTATTATCATTATTTTTTTATCTGTTTTGTTGATTTTTTAAAAGTACTATTATTTCGTGTTTAAATTTTTTTGTTGTTGATTTTGTTCAAGAGTTACACACACACACACACACACACACACACACACACACACACACACACACACACACACACACACACACACACTCACACACACTCACACACTTACACACACTCACACACACTCACACACACACACTCACTCACACACACACACACACACCACACACACACACACACACACACACACACACACACACACACACACACACACACACACACACACACACACACACACTTGCACATCGTCATTACATTGCTCGGTCGTGTTCTATGTAGTTCGGTTAATTCTGATTATTTTTGCCGTGTTTTGAATTTGTGCTGCCATTGCTTGGCGAATAAGCGCCAGACTTAGCACGATGTTGCATCAGGAACATTAATGTTTATATTTCACTCCTGAGAAAGCCATCGTGGTTGAGAAGACGATGAAACCGATTTACTGGCTAACGTTTTATATCAATGGTAGTGCCACAGATAAATATTATGTTGGAACATTTCAGACAGACAACAGTTACAGACTGTATATCAGTGTACTCACTGACCGTGTACTAACTGCATACCACTGTACTCACACATCGTATACTAACCGTGCACGAACTGTGTACCAGTGTACTCACAGACCGTGCACTGTGTACCAGTGTATTCACAGAACGTGCACTGTGTACCAGTGTACTCACAGAACGTGCACTGTGTACCAGTGTACTCACAGACCGTGCACTGTGTACCAGTGTACTCACAGACCGTGCACTGTGTACCAGTGTACTCACAGAACGTGCACTGTGTACCAGTGTACTCACAGAACGTGCACTGTGTACCAGTGTACTCACAGACCGTGCACTGTGTACCAGTGTACTCACAGAACGTGCACTGTGTACCAGTGTACTCACAGAACGTGCACTGTGTACCAGTGTACTCACAGACCGTGCACTGTGTACCAGTGTACTCACAGACCGTGCACTGTGTACCAGTGTACTCACAGACCGTGCACTGTGTACCAGTGTACTCACAGACCGTGCACTGTGTACCAGTGTACTCACAGACCGTGCACTGTGTACCAGTGTACTCACAGAACGTGCACTGTGTACCAGTGTACTCACAGAACGTGCACTGTGTACCAGTGTACTCACAGAACGTGCACTGTGTACCAGTGTACTCACAGAACGTGCACTGTGTACCAGTGTACTCACAGACCGTGCACTGTGTACCAGTGTACTCACAGACCGTGCACTGTGTACCAGTGTACTCACAGACCGTGCACTGTGTACCAGTGTACTCACAGAACGTGCACTGTGTACCAGTGTACTCACAGAACGTGCACTGTGTACCAGTGTACTCACAGACCGTGCACTGTGTACCAGTGTATTCACAGAACGTGCACTAAATAGTGTACTCATAGACAGTGCAATAAATTTACACCAGTATTTGGTCCATGCTCAGTGTTCTTGCACACAGCTGTGATTGTGTGCGGGCGAAATTAACCCTTTCGTTCCCATTAGGACGCCGTATGCTGTAATTGGCAACGTGATTTCCATATGCTTGTACGATGCTGTACAACTTCCTGTTTGAATTCCATCTTCTAGTCAATTATTACCACCACCACCCCCAAAAATAATAATAAATAAAACAAAAAAGCGAAAGCAAGCAAACAAACAAAACAAAGAACAAAACAACAACAACAACAACAACAACAACAACAACAACAACAACAAAACAAACAAACAAGCCTTACAAAGTCCTCAAAGCAGCATTTTGGGGTCAGCTGAACCTTTTCTCAAGACTGTTCCTGGAAGAAAACTGCACCAAACAATTTGCAGCATTACTGGCAGTAAAAGTGCATACGCGTTGCAGTTGGCAGCAAGGGGCCAGTCACTCAAACGTCAGACAGTCGTGACTGGCATGTGTCGTTACTGCCTTATTTGGCAGTGTTTGAGGCGGGGTGCAATGTTAATCTACACCCCGCTCCTGACCTTGGCGGCTGCTTGCTGCGTTCACGCTCAGTGCGTCAGGGTCAGCGCTGGGGCACGTCACTGATTAGGAAAGACCTGACTAGTTGGCCATTACGAAACCAAACCAAAAAGATCTTGCCAAACATTGCGCGAGTATGTGAAAGACGTTTGAGTATCTACAACTATGCGAATCCAGCCAGCACAAGACAGTCTGCCCCGCCCCTTCCCTTCCCGCCACCCCCCCCCCCCCCCGCCCCCCGCCTCCCTCCTCTCCCCCTCCCCCCCCCCCCCCCGCCCTCTCCAAACCACGTGCAGAGTTAAGCCAACGCCCTAATGCATACAGCTCCCTCCCCCTCCCCCCCCCCTCCCCACCCCCCAACTACTGCAGACGTGTGAGTGCCTTTTTTGCCCAATGTTTAGCTCCCTTCCCCCACCTTCCTTCTTCTCCCCGCCCCTCTTCTTCTGTAACCCCCCTCCCCCCCCCCCCCTCCCCCCTTCCTCCCTGCTCCTTGTCCCCTCCCTCTGCCGTTCTCTGCCACTGGCAGGGAGCGCGTGGAAGGCTGGAGGTCCACTTGGCGCTGTGTTGTCAAGCTCACGCTGTCCATGCAGCAGTCGCGTCCTCAAGGCCGCGCGGCAACCGACCTTTGCCACCGGGTCTGGAACTCTTCCAGCCGCGCAGTTCCTGCAGTCGCGATCTAGCTAGAAGCCTATAGCCTAGCCTAGCCTAGCCTAGCCTAGTCCTAGCCTAGCCGCCATGGAGACCACTCCGGAGTCTGCGCGTCCTCCTCGCGGCGGTGGAGATGCGGTGATGCCGGTGGATGAGGAGGATGCCGCCAGCGATTTCCAGCCGTCGTCGGTGCAGATCAAAGGGTTGTGCTCTTTGTTGGCGTCGTCGCCACGTCCCTGCAACGGCGCCGTGCCTGTCTCCCAGCAAGAGGCCCGCCGCTCAGTGACCATGCCGCAGACCTGTCTCCTCCCATCTCCGGAGAGCTGCAACGTGAAGGCGGAACACCTTCCAGCGGCGGTTCTGACCAACGTCCAGTCCAGCGCGGCTCCTTGCGGACAGAGAGCGAGGGGACTACACAAGAGGCGTTATGAGGCTTTAAGCTGCCCACCGGCGCTTGGCGATAGCAAGAGGACGCTGAAATGGAACAGCTTCGTGTGCCTGTGGTTGTTGGTGGCGGTGTTGGCGTGCTTCAGCTCCGCCGTCCTGGCGTTCTGCCTGCATCTGCACAGCAAGGTCAAGGACCAGAGCGAGGCGGTGGAAACCCTCATCAAGGACTGCCGCAATCTCCACAGAGAGCTGGACACCTCTAAGAAGTTCGTACGGAATCAGTATTTGAGTAGTTTGCCTGGTGGGGAGGGAGGTCATTTTCCTGGAGGGAATTTGCAGGTAACGATTTCGCTTTCCTGTTTTTCCTTCTTATTTTTTTCTCTCTTGATTTTTGTTTGTTTCCCTTGTAACCGAGCATATTTACCATCTGACGTTTGGCGCACTACGCACATCCATACACATTACCAGCATACACATTACCAGCATACACATTACCAGCGGAAGACCATTACCTCGATTTAGCACCGACTAGTATCAAACCAGTAGAAGCCACATGGTAAGCCACATAAAATAATACAGTAGGTCAAATTACCAAGTTATGTCAGGTCAGGTCAGTAAACCGAATTACCACTGTCAATTCAATACCTTTATATGATTATATCACACACACACACACACACACACACACACACACACACACACACACACACACACACACACACACACACACACACACACACACACACACACATGACAATGATGTGGCAATGAATGTTCTTATTAGCACTGCGATGATAACAATATACTAACACTACTACCGCTAATACAATGAACTGAAACTGGAAAGATAAAAGGAATAAAACGTCATTTAAATAAATATTTTGTATACTTAGCACAGAGCTGGTATACAATCAAGACAAGAAATGTACCTCATCATCCATGGAAAACATATCCATACGCTTAAAATAAAATTGCACGCACACGCTTGGTCGTGCACACACGCTTATACATAAACACATAAAATGCCAGGTGTATCAAACATTAGGAAACTAAATACTGTACGGTTCAAGACTGAAAACGTCTGTGTTACATTCAGTACGAAAATGTTGAAGAGCTTCAGATCTGAATGTGCTAATTGAGCATGCTATTTTAAGACTTTTAGGTAGCGCATTCCAACAAAAGGATCCAGAATAAGCAAAACTCATCTTATAAATGCCAATTTTTGTTTTGGGCAAAATAAGAATGCTGTTCCGTGAACTATGGTCGATGCGCGCTCCAGTGTCCGATACTGGGGTGATTTGCCATGGATAACTTTGTGCACTAAGATACATTTATTACACCGAAGATGCTCTTTTAAAGGTAACAGACCATATGAAATGGGCCCTCGTCCAGTTAGCATTGGCGAAACAGCACAAAGAAGACTGCACGTTTGTGTACAGATTGAAGTTTTTGATATGTACATCACTGCAGCCATCCCATACATTAGAGACATAATTAATTCCGGACATAATGTGCGCGTGAAAAAAACGTATTACAAGCTTCACTGTTACAAAAGTGTCTGAGGCGAGAGAGCAAATACAGAGACAGACAGACAGACAGACAGACAGACAAAGAGACAGACACAGGCAGAGACAGGGAGACAGAGAGACAGAGACAGATAGAGACAGACACACAGACAGACGCACAGACAGACAGACAGAGAGGGGGATAATGTTATTATATAAAGGCCACAGAATGCAGGTGCAAGATGAAATACAATGAAAGGTTCCGCAGTGAAATTGCTGACCACTCTGTGCTTAGGGCAAGGATCACTTAGTGCTTAGGGCAAGGATCACTTAGTGCATAGGGCAAGGATCACTTAGTGCATAGGGCAAGGATCACTTAGTGCATAGGGCAAGGTACGAAACTGTATCCGTGCTGTAAACAGACTATTCTCTTAGTCACTGAAAACAGGTTAGCCAAGCAAAACAGCTGTAGTTATTGTGTTTTTCCAAGAAAGAAGACCATATACTAAGCCGTGACCGCGTTTTCAGATGTAGGCTTTCGCTTCAGTTACAGCGGACGGTGTGCAAGTGAATTACAGGTGTTTTTCAACCTGCTGCATTTGTACGCGTACACTAAACCCATGCTTTTTGTGGTCATAATCACAATAATCATGATTATCATGACGATGATGAGGATGAGGATGAGGATGATGATATATTGTTTTATGTGCTATTTCTCCAAATTTTAACACACTGCCCCTCACAAAGCAAAGACGAAACAATCAAAACACAGTATAACAGACCGCCACGGTGTCCCTCCATGATCCACGCGCGCGCGCGTGTGTGTGTGTGTGTGTGTGTGTGTGTTGTGTGTGTGTAAGAGAGAGAGAGAGAGAGAGAGAGAGAGGGAGAGAGAGAGAGAGAGCATATGCACACACACAGACACATACACACACACACACACACTCAACCAGGCTCCTGTCCGCAATGCCGCCCTGCCACAAGAATACAGAACGCAGGCAGGCTACCCTCCGAAGGAGATACCGCGCTGCTGCTGAGTCCCTTGGTGGTGTTCGTAGTGATGCCTCTCCTAAGTCAATAAATGAGGACACAGCCTACCACGCTGTGTGTGTATAGGCTGCAGCTCCCTGCTGGCGACAGTGTTCACCAAGTTGCAGAGTCAGGCTGAGCGGGTGTCGCATTCCTTCCCCCTCTTCCCTCACCCCCCGAAAACAGACCGCCACGGTGTCCCTCCATGATCCACCAATACCTCCAGTGGGGTACCTGACGCTGAAGGCGTTGGCCAGAAGGAGAGCTAGGAAGGAGGCGGAGGGCATAGACCTGTGTAGATATAGGTCCATGGCAGAGGGTGCACCAACTTGAGCGTCCTGTTTAAACAGCGTCCTGTTTAAACGTTATTTTCAACTTTTTTGTGTTTTTATGAACGTTAGCAGTCAACGTCTTTCTTCGTGTTTTTTTCCCCGCAGTTTTTAGGTCTGAAACAGGTTGTGCCAGACAGGATCTTGGAACTCCTGCAGGTCCACAAAAGACGAAAGAGAAATGGTGAGGTGTGGCATCAAAATGTGTCTGATACGTGTGATTTTTGGGATGTGATAGTGAAATATATCCGGGCCCGTATGTATGAGGATCAAATAAAGATAGCCCCATATACCAGTTTGCTAAAGTGTCCGTAGGTCCGGTTCTCCTTCCACATGCACGCTTCGCCAGAAGGCTCCAAAATAGCTGTTTCTTTGTGTTTATCTTTAGATCGGGAAAGTCATGTGTTTTCTCAATAATGCGACGCAAGTGACGTAGAAAACATGAAACCGACTGGACACCGCATGACGATAGTCAATTGCCAGTAGGAGTCAAAGTTCAGTTTGAACTACTGTCGTGTCGCGTACAGTACTATTCTATTCTGACAGCTTATATTTACGGAAAAGTGTACGAGATATCTAGAACTTCACTTGGGTAGTTCTGCTTACAAATGATAACCTATTATTTTGTCGCAGACTGTTTTTGATGGAACAAAGGATCTTAATATAATCCCTTCTGTCTTTGAAGAAGCCATTACCATAAAAAAGCAACAACAAAAAACAACAGTTAAACGTTAATAAACGAAAATGTGCTTATCCGGTTGCGGATAGGGTGTGTTGAATGTCTCAACATTTTGCCGCCAAACATACCAAGTGCATCATTTCTTCTGCGTCCTGGCAGGGGCGTCATTTGATCGAAATGTGAGAAGCATTCCCGGACTGTAGCAGGGGTGTCAGAGACCCAGTGACCCCTTCCCATTCGAGATTTTCCTGTCCCTCTCTTCGTCGTCTGTGTTGATTGTGGTGTGTCTTGATGCTGGAAGGCAAACTGCTTGAATAGTTTCTGATCTTCAGTTGTGCGTGCGATGGGGTTGGTCTGCAGCCTACAAAAGTTCGTTTTCTCTCCCCCAGTAGCCACTGTCGGTAAAGGCAGCATGTTGCTTAATGTCCTCAGATGTCAGCTGACATATTAGGGACAAGCTGAGACCAATGCCGAAGCGGCATGGTTCAATAAATCTTTACGTCCACGGAAACCAGAAGGCTCGTTAGGACGGACAGCCCAGGACGGCCACCTCGACTCTCACACACCTCCTGAAGTATGCCAAAGATAGCATGCCACAGCCGCCATTTTTATACGGTGTTTATACTAAACGTAGAAAGAAAACAATCACACAAGGGAGTTAATTAGCTCTCGAACTAGATAACCACAAGCACAACAACAAAGACCTGAGTCGCCTGGCATGCGCGTAAATTCAAGATACCTAAACTCCACCAGAGGTACATCCTTAATAGAAATTTGTAGAAAAAAGTCCATGCCTTTAAACTCGATTGGGCCGGCCGGATAGTCCTGTT
>JABMCL010000509.1:212500-217500 GCA_018857735.1 Alviniconcha marisindica | reverse complement strand
CTTTTGTTTTAGTTTTTTCTTCTTAATCTATAATGCGCAGAACAAACTTCCGCGCCAGAAAATACGTGCTCACAGGCCAGGTCACAGCTCATTGTGTTAATGATCACAGGTCACAGCTCATTGTGTTAATGATCATACTCACATCGCAGGTCACATTTCATTGTGTTAATGATCATGCTCACAGCACAGGTCACAGTTCATTGTGTTAATGATCATACTCGCATCGCAGGTCACAGTTCATTGTGTTAATGATCATGCTCACAGCACAGGTCACAGTTCATTGTGTTAATGATCATGCTCACAGCACAGGTCACAGTTCACTGTGTTTATGATCATGCACACAGCCCAGGTCACAGCTCATTGAGTTAATGATCATACTCACAGCACAGGTCACCGTTCAATGACTTAAAGATCATGCTCACAGCACAGGTCACAGTTCATTGTGTTAATGATCATGCTCACAGCCCAGGTCACAGTTCAATGACTTAATGATCATGCTCACAGCACAGGTCACTGCTCATTGTGTTAATGATCATGCTCACAGCCCAGGTCACAGCTCATTGTGTTAATGATCATGCTCACAGGTCATTAATCATATGTTAATAATAATGCTCACAGCACAGGTCACAGCTCATTGAGTTAATGGTCATGCTCACAGCCCAGGCTACAGTTCATTGTGTTAATGATCACTCTCAATATGCTCATCTCCAGGTGGATCGCCACCATGAAAACATTCCCAGGGTGCACCTGAAGGGCATGTCGGCGGGAAGCACTGAGCACCTGGATCAAATGAGTGAGACAGAATTTCATCTAATTCCGGCAGTTAGTTGATCAAATGAGTGAGACAGAATTTCATCTAATTCCGGCAGTTAGTTGATCAAATGAGTGAGACAGAATTTCATCTAATTACGGCAGTTAGTTGATCAAATGAGTGAGACGGAATTTCATCTAATTACAGCAGTTAGTTGATCAAATGAGTGAGACAGAATTTCATCTAATTACAGCAGTTAGTTGATCAGATGAATGAGATAGAATTTAATTTAATTACATCAGTTATTTGATCAAATGAATGTGATAGATTTTAATTTAATTACTGTAGTTTGTTTATGAAATGAATGAGACAGAATTTCATCTAATTACGGCAGTTAGTTGATCAAATGAGTGAGACAGAATTTCATCTAATTACAGCAGTTAGTTGATCAAATGAGTGAGACAGAATTTCATCTAATTACAGCAGTTAGTTGATCAGATGAATGAGATAGAATTTAATTTAATTACATCAGTTATTTGATCAAATGAATGTGATAGATTTTAATTTAATTACTGCTGTTTGTTTATGAAATGAGAGAGATAGAATGTCATCTAATTACAGTAGTCAGTTGATCAAATGAGAGAGATAGAATGTCATCTAATTACAGTAGTTAGTTGATCAAACGAGTGAGATAGAAGTTCATCTAGTTCTTGCAGTTAGTTCATCAAATGGGCGTGATATTATTTTGCATAATCATAGAAATTTTAAGAAATCAAATGAATAAGATAGAATTTCATTTAATTATAGCATTTAGTCGCTCAAACAAGCCAGATAACATTTGGTATTTTAATAGTGGATTGAAGGGGTGAGATATCGTCTGATATCCTATCAGCAGTCGATGTCGAGAGTTTGCGTTTTGTTTATATGAAGAGCAGGTTAACTCTATCTCGATATCGATGTAGCTGTGCATACTAATTATCAATCACTCTGTCTCTTTCCCTGTATCTCGTTTTGAGTGTGTATGTGTGTGTGTGTGTGTGGGGGGGGGGGGGGGGGCGGGTGGGTGTGTGTGGGGGGGGGAGGGGGGAGGGGGGGGATAAAATGATGCACTTATATACTTGTCTCACAGACCAGTACCTCGAGGAATGATACAAAATGTGTTTGTCTCGAAGACCAGTATCCAGTGGAATGATATAGATGTGCTTTTCTTACGGACCAATACCCGGTGGAATGATACAATAAATCATGTGTTTGTCTCACAAACCAGTACCCAGTGGAATGATACATAAATATGTGTTTGTCTCACAGACCAGTACCCAGTGGAATGATACATAAATATGTGTTTGTCTCACAGACCAGTACCCAGTGAAATGATACAGAATGTGCTTGTCTCACAAACCAGTACCCAGTGGAATGATACAGAATGTGCTTGTCTCACAGACCAGTACCTCCTGTGGCAGCAAGACCCAGACACGTTCCAGCGGAGAGGAGTGAAACTGGTGCACGTGCATCACCAGCGCGACAGGGTCAAGGCCATCGAGATCCAACAAAGCGGTGTCTACCTCATCTACTCTCAGGTCGTCATCAACGGCTCAAGGACCAGGTAAGCGTCAGCCGACGACCCACTCTGTCCAGCGGAGGTTTCGTTGTTTCTTTTGTAGCGCTCCTCAGTCAAACACAATGTGGGTCACAGACTACCCATTCTATACACAGTTTTTTTTTGGTGTTCCTGTTTTAGCGCTCCTCAGCTAAACGCTCTGTGGGTCCCAGGCTACCCACGTTATCAGTGTTAGTTTGGATGGATACGTTATCAGTGTTAGTTTGGATGGATACATTATCAGTGTTAGTTTGGATGGATACATTATCAGTGTTAGTTTGGATGGATACGTTATCAGTGTTAGTTTGGATGGATACGTTATCAGTGTTAGTTTGGATGGATACGTTATCAGTGTTAGTTTGGATGGATACATTATCAGTGTTAGTTTGGATGGAAACGTTATCAGTGTTAGTTTGGATGGATACGTTATCAGTGTTAGTTTGGATGGATACGTTATCAGTGTTAGTTTGGATGGATACATTATAAATGATGTAGGCGGATGAGTGGATAGACCTGCTAGTGGGTGGATGAGTGGAAAGACGTATCAGTGAATGGATGAGTGGATAGACATATTAATAGATGGTTGAATGGAAAGACGTATCAGTGAGTGGATGAGTGGACAGACGTATCAGTGGATCTGAGTGGATAAACGTATCAGTGAATGGATGAATGGACAGACGTATCAGTGGATGGATGAGTGTATAGACATATTAGTGGATGGATGAGTGGAAAGACGTATCAGTAAATGGAAGAATGGATAGATAGACTCACGTTCAGACAGGTCGATGAATGGAAGAGCGACTAGGCTGACTGGGTTGGCATGGATGAATGGATGCATGGACGGATTGATCAGTTGATGAACATGTGGGCTGACAGACCAGTGGAAGAGTGCTTTGACTAGCACATCAGTGGGTATTTCATGGATTGACAGACCAGTAGAAGAGTGCTTTGTCTAGCACATCAGTGGGTATTTCATAGACTGACAGACCAGTGGAAGACGCGCATAGATGCACATGTCTATATTCACCCGCTCTTTATCTCACGCACATGTCTGTATTCACCTGTTGTTTATCTCACGCATATTTCTATATTCACCTGTTGTTTATCTCACGCACGTGTCTATATTCACCTGTTGTTTATCTCATGCACATTTCTATATTCACCTGTTGTTTATCTCACGCACACGTCTGTATTCACCTTTTGTTTATCTCACGCACATGTCTATATTCACCTGTTGTTTATCTCACGCACATTGCTATATTCACCTGTTGTTTATCTCACGCACATGTCTGTATTCATTTGTTGTTTATCTGACGCACTTGTCTATATTCACCCGCTCTTTATCACACACACACACACACACACACACACACACACACACACACACACACACACACACACACACACACACACACACACACACACACACACACACACACACACACACGATGTGTAAGACTCGACCCTTATTTCATGGCACTTTCTCCCTAATTAGCCTGCGAATGAAGTGTCAGATTGAAACTGATCTATTTCGTGATGCATTTCTCTTTCAGAGCGTACAGACGTGACTGCACCCACGAGACGGTGGTGCTGGGTTACCATGACGACAACAACCGTGACGACGTTCCTGCACGCGAGCCCCGGGTGCTGATGAGGGGCTACCTCACGCAGGATGGAGAGTGAGACGACACTCACTCACTCACTCACTCATTTCTCTTCCTCACTCACTCACTCGCTTCACTCACTCACCTCACTCGCTCACTCATTCACTCACTCGTTTGACTTGCCAGTCACTCACTCACTTACTTCACTCATTTCACTTCCTCACTCACTCACTCGCTCACTCGCTAACTCACCCACTCACTCATTCACTCACTCACTCGCTCACTCATTTACTCTCTCGTTTCACTTGCCCAGTTACTCACTCACTTACTTAACTCATTTCACTCACTCGTTTCACTTGCCCAGTCACTCACTCACTTACTTAACTCATTTCATTCACTCACTCAATCACTCTGACTTCCTCGTTCACTCACTCACTCGCTCACTCACTCTCTCACTCACTCACTTCACTTCCTCATTCACTCGCTAACTCACTCACTCACTCACTCACCCACTTTCTTACTTCACTCATTTCACTTCCACGTTTTCTCACCTCACTCATTCATTTAATAACCGCTTGGTGTACTCTTTTTTTCTGTCCAATCTTCCGGATTTCGCCCTGATGTAACCGTCATGACTGACCAGGCGTTAAAAGTCAGTTATTAATCATGCATTGCCTTTTCGAGCGTACAGAATAAGTACACATCATTTTAATATATCTATTTACGGCTCGTAGTGTTGTTGTTTTTTAGCCTTGGATACAGACGAAGAAGGATGCGCAGCACACAGTCTATATATATATACATGCACGCAGGACCATGTATACACCTAAACAAGCATACACATTACGTATGTGGCTTTGCGTGAAGTGACATGTGCATGGTTGTATGGTGTACACAGAACTTGCGCCGAGACGGCAGCAGTTTCATGTGGCACCAGCCATGCCAGCACTGTAAGTACACCACTTCGATGGATGTTCAAAAACGCGCTATAAAAAGCTAGTCACTCATGTAGAATCACATGCGAGCACAGTGAGTCTGCTCGAGAGTG
>JABMCL010000509.1:207500-210000 GCA_018857735.1 Alviniconcha marisindica | reverse complement strand
AAAAGAGAGGGGGTGATCTCGTGTGTGTGTGTGTGTGTGTGTGTGTGTGTGTGTGTGTGTGTGTGTGGTGTGTGTGTGTGTGTGTGTGTGTGTGTGTGTGTGTGTGTGTGTGTGTGTGTGTGTGTGTGTGTAGGAAGGAGATATCTTGGGTGGGGGGACGTAGATGGAAAAGTAAACTAAAACAAATTACACTTTAACAGTTAATTCCCCTAGGTGAAAATAGGAACGCCTTACCTTTGTAAGCCGCAATCAATGTTTTGTTTCATGTCTGTTCACGGCAAGGTGATATGAGACCAAAAAATCAACAAATGAGAATAGTTAATATTACTAAGTTATATTAACCTATCAACAAGACTATGAACAATCAATTTAGCAATAAAAATTACAATATCAGTATTATTCAAACGTCTTTTACGTTATTACATACAGTAAAGCTATAGTCATCTTTCCCGAATAACTGTAATGGGACACTTGAGTCGTATGTGGTAAACCGATAGTGGCTTCGTACAAATTAATGCATGTCACATTCTGTGAATATCTAGTGTCATATGAATTTTGGCGAATCTGGCATATTACTCTTGCAAAGTTCCTGAAGGAAGAAACTATCGGAGGTTTGTTTTCTTCAAGACCTTTATACATTGAAGTGCTGGATAAATAAATGATGCGTTTTAAGTATCGTAATCCCTTTGTAGCAAAAACTTTCAAAAACAGTTAAAGTGCTCCCCAGCTAAACGCTAAGCCCGGTGTATGCAAGAGTACACTGACAATTAGCACACTGCATAGGGTGAGGGTACTGCGTGTGTGGCATTCAATGTTTTTGTTACCCCGCCACATGGCCAGTCATACTCCGTGCTCGGAGGAGTTATCTCCATTTTTGGAGGGTGGATGCTGTTATGCAAAGAGCTTGTGATGGATGGAGATAGCCCCAACATAGCTATGTGGTGATGATGATGTAGAGCTTAATGTCCTCGGATGTCGGGTTGACATAATTTATTAGGGACAAACTATGACCAGTAGGCATTGATGTTGCTTTACGTCCACAAAAACCATAAGCTCTGTTTGGTTTGCGTTAGAGGGGTGTTAGAAGTGCGTAGGCTAAGGGCAGTGTTTGTTTGGTTTGCGTTAGAGGGGTGTTAGACGTGCGTAGGCTAAGGGCAGTGTTTGTTAGGTTTGCGTTAGAGGGGTGTTAGACGTGCCTAGGCTAAGGGCAGTGTTTGTTTGGTTTGCGTTAGAGGGGTGTTAGACGTGCCTAGGCTAAGGGCAGTGTTTGTTTGGTTTGCGTTAGAGGGGTGTTAGACGTGCCTAGGCTAAGGGCAGTGTTTGCTCGTCCTGAGATGGGCCTGTACAGGGGACAGAACATTTTATTCCGATCACTCTTTCCTCTTTCCTCTTCGTCAGTCGGCAGCTGGGCTTGGATGAAGTCGGAAATGTATGATGTATTTCTCGTGTGAAGAAATTCCCACTGAACTCCTACGGGGATCGACAACTCGGGCAGTAGTTATAGAACCCCCCCCTCCCCTCCACCCTCCCCCAATGTGTACACGCTAAAACTTATCACACATACACACACGCACACACACACACATATATACACACACACACACACACACACACACACACACACACACACACACACACCACACACACAACACACACACACACACACACACACACACACACACACAGATTTGGGCGAGGAGCAGAGAGCCTAGTCCTTTCGGTGAGACGGGGAGAAGACCCCAGGATGGAAGACCCAGGTCCGGGCAGCTTATACAAAGAAAAAAAAAAGAGAAAAGAAAAAGGCCGAAAAACATCTGGAGCAATCTCCCCCAAGACACTACTCTCTCTTCTTTCAAAAGCAAATTCTAGACATTTTTCTTTTCAGAATATTTCAACTAAGCTACAATGTCCTTTCACCCCTATCAGTCTGTACAATGTGTGTGTGTGTGTGTGTGTGTGTGTGTGTGTGTGTGTGTGTGTGTGTGTGTGTGTGTGTGTGTGTGTGTGTGTGTGTGTGTGTGTGTGCATCTTGCACATAGTTATTCTTGAACCCTTGTTGATGTGTACATTATGTGTTAGCTTTTGTTAAATTGCAGATAACATTATCCATCTCGATGTACATTATGTGTGCTATGTTTGTTCAGCGCTTTGAGCCGCGGGGCAGGCGCTTTACAAGCTTCCATTATTATTATCAATAGCAACATGCAAAACAACAACAGCAACAACTAAAATCATTTTATGTGGACACCACATTAAAGCTTAACAAAACGATTATGTTTAACTTTTACACAGCCACAGTGAAGGGGAGGGGGTGGGGACCATAACGGAGGAGAAAATCTTATTAATATTGTCCTGACAGCTGAGAATAATAATAATAATTAGGGGAAAATATTGTCAATATTGTCCTGACAGCTGAGAATAATGATAATAATAATAATTAGGGGAAACTCTTATCAATATTGTCCTGACAGCTGAGAATAATAATAATAAGAAGAAGAAG
>JABMCL010000509.1:182500-190000 GCA_018857735.1 Alviniconcha marisindica | reverse complement strand
GAGAGAGAGAGAGAGAGAGAGAGAGAGAGAGAGAGAGAGAGAGAGAGAGAGAGAGAGAGAGAGAGAGAGAGAGGATGAGTGTGGGCTTTGTGCATTTAGAATTCAAGATTCAAGATTACTTTATTATCTCATTTGAGAAATTAAAACGTGGCTGAACATTAACCACATCACAGTACACAATAACACATACTGTATATTTAAAAACTCAAAGATTTTAAATGGTTCTGCCGGATAGGATTTTGCGCTGTACTAATACTGTAATCATTATTAGTTATTATAATTATACTTTACATCTTGTAAAATAAGGCCGATGCAGGATGCTATTTAAAAATGAATGATGAGTTTTGCACATCTCAGCCTCGCTTTCCGTCTCTGGACCCGCAACGACTTATCTCGATTTTTGACTTGTTGAACATTTTTGCGTTGAGCAGTTTTCTCAAAAATAAATGAACGTTTCCGAATTTGGTTAACGTCTCTTCGTGGCTTTGGCAAGAAGAGAGTTAGATGGATACTGACCTTGCAGTTTACCCATCTCGTCGGAGCGAGAACCAAGCGTGACTCACACACTCACCTCCCCCACCCCCCCACCCCCACCCACCCCTCCCACCCCACAACCCCTCCACCCCACAACCCCTCCACCACGTCCCTGCTCAGCACAACAAATCTGCCATTTCGTCCCGTGTTCAAGGCAATTTTCCCAAAATACCGGCCAATTTCAGTCCGGGTTTAAATGACATCGGTCTAAATTTACCCGTGTATGGGCCTCTGATCAGATTAAGACTTGCAGCCAGTGACGCCCACTGCATGGGACTGGTTGTTGAAAGGCGAGAGCAGGAGGCGTTGTGTAAAGCTTAATTGCTACTGCTTCTAACGGAATCGTTGCCTAATTACCTCAGCAGCCGCAAATGTGATTCAGACAGAGATCAGCTGGCGGTAAAGATAGCATGTTGGATTGTCGGGTGACGGTGCGAGAAATAATTCCGTTCTGTCACTATACAGACTGAGACGCGAAAAACGGCGGTGGACGAGCAGCCGGAACCCCGTCCGCAGTCTGCCAATCCCAGCAGAACGCGAGGGTGAGAGCAGAAACAGCAAGGACCATACTTAATGACCTAGGTCACGCAGGGTCATGAGACTGAAAACGAGGCTGAGGTGCGCAAACATGCCGAGAACGTGTAGCAGTCTACTTGGATGCCTGCACGGTTTAGTGTCAGTACGTAATCATGCGCTGTTTTGTTGTTGTTCGTTTTTGAGTACGGGTACGGTACGAATTTTATTTTTGAAGTACTTTTTTGTCCCTTGCGGGAAATTTGGATGGCCTTACCTGAGTAAGGCACAGCGGCTGCAAGAGCAGCGCTACCCATTCCTATCAGTGTGTGCAGTATTTTCGTGGGTCCAAACAATGGTATGGCTGCCAGTGTTTGGGATTTTTAACGGGCACACAAATGTTGATGCCTGCGACTGCACACTGGATGGGGGAAGGGTGGTGGGGAGGGGGGGAGCGGGGGGGGGGGGGTCGGCGGGAGTGTAGGTACACTGTGAGAGAGTCTACACTGAAAGTTGCCTCTGGAAGCAAAATCCCTTGCGGCATCGGGAACTCGAACCCGCGTCAGTATCGTCCCTGGCTTTTCAGTCGGACGCTCTACCAGCTGAGCTATCCCCGGCCCCGGTGCAGAATTTGGTGACTGCATGCGGCCTGGAAATGGAGGGCAACAATCAGCGTTTAGCTGAGAACCACTTGTATTTTATCACTGGTGTTAACACAGACTGAGGCTGCCTCACAGACATTAAAGTCTGCATGGCGAATGGGGATCTGTCCGATTTTCTGTGTAAAGCATAACAAACAAACAAACAAACAAAAAACGACCTTCCTTGAAGGGACAAGACAGGCCGTCGTCAATAAGATCAACACTTTGAACTCTTTCAAAGGCAGTGTTCTGGAAAACAGAGATCGGGCGGAGCGCATGCGGGTTTACCCGAGCTCGCGTATACCAGCTTGAGTTGAACTGAAATGAACAACAAAACTCGCATGACCTGCACGGTCATTGCGTCTCAGTATCTGTATGCGCCAACATCCGCACAGATCTTTGACGTTAATGATACTCCCTGACTCCCCAACACCTAAAAACAGCCAGCCGTAACCACGTGTCGCCATGGCGACTCCTCGTTACCGATGAAAATCGAGAATTGATGAAACGACAGACACATTGCTCGCTCGTTTTTATTTTCTGCCTTGTTTCTGAGCCGCATATGACACACGCTGGAGACTGCATAAGCAGACGTGCGTGAAAAGTATTTGCTAGCATCCAAATACATGTTAAGCGAAAACCCTCTTTCCAAACTACACTGCAAAGTAAGCAAAGGTGGTCTCAAAACCAGGGGTAGACTGACCTTCGTCGGTTGGGGGGTTGGGGGGGGGGGGGTGGGGAGGGGGGTGGGGGGGGGGGCACGAGTCACTCACACGGAAGAAGTATTTAGGGAAATGTTTCAGAAAAAAAGTGCTTTTGAAACTATTCCTATCCTCGTCGTAGACTTTTTTTCTTTTTTTTCTCCGTCTATTCCGAGCTGCCAAGCAGGTTCAGCGAGTCAGAACAAATGATACTCCGCTCGAAAAATTTGAAAAGGTGCTGTCATTTTTGCACCACAAGCTAAAGCAGGGCAACAGATCGAAAGCCTGGTGGATTTCGAGGAAAAGAAGAGCGGTATATATCTCAGCTATAATCAGATAGGACGAACTGCATGAATTTGAATGCTCGAATCAGGTTCAAAGCATCGTGCATTTCCACTAGTCAGCACAGTACATCATGGGGTAATATCATCGTGCATTTCATCAGTCAGCACAGTACATCATGGCGGTAATATCATCGTGCATTTCATCAGTCAGCACAGTACATCATGGCGGTAATATCATCGTGCATTTCATCAGTCAGCACAGTACATCATGGCGGTAATATCATCGTGCATCTCATCAGTCAGCACAATACCACATAGTGGTCAGATCACCTAACATTGCACCAATCAACATAGTACCACATTACAATAGACAGTACCACATGGTGGTCAGATCATCTAACATTCCACCAATCAACATAGTACCACATTACAATAGACAGTACCACATGGTGGTCAGATCACCTAACATTGCACCAATCAACATAGTACCACATTACAATAGACAATACCACATGGTGGTCAGATCATCTAACATTCCACCAATCAACATAGTACCACATTACAATAGACAGTACCACATGGTGGTCAGATCACCTAACATTGCACCAATCAACATAGTACCACATTACAATAGACAGTACCACATGGTGGTCAGATCATCTAACATTCCACCAATCAACATAGTACCACATTACAATAGACAGTACCACATGGTGGTCAGATCATCTAACATTGCACCAATCAACATAGTACACATTACAATAGACAGTACCACATGGTGGTCAGATCATCTAACATTGCACCAATCAACATAGTACACATTACAATAGACAGTACCACATGGTGGTCAGATCATCTAACATTGCACCAATCAACATAGTACACATTACAATAGACAGTACCACATGGTGGTCAGATCATCTAACATTGCACCAATCAACATAGTACCACATTACAATAGACAGTACCACATGGTGGTCAGATCATCTAACATTGCACCAATCAACATAGTACCACATTACAATAGACAGTACCACATGGTGGTCAGATCATCTAACATTGCACCAATCAACATAGTACCACATTACAATAGACAGTACCACATGGTGGTCAGATCACCTAACATTGCACCAATCAACATAGTACCACATTACAATAGACAGTACCACATGGTGGTCAGATCATCTAACATTCCACCAATCAACATAGTACACATTACAATAGACAGTACCACATGGTGGTCAGATCATCTAACAATCCACCAATCAACATAGTACCACATTACAATAGACAGTACCACATGGTGGTCAGATCATCTAACAATCCACCAATCAACATAGTGCCACATTACAATAGACAGTACCACATGGTGGTCAGATCATCTAACATTCCACCAATCAACATAGTACCACATTACAATAGACAGTACCACATGGTGGTCAGATCATCTAACATTCCACCAATCAACATAGTACCACATTACAATAGACAGTACCACATGGTGGTCAGATCATCTAACATTCCACCAATCAACATAGTACCACATTACAATAGACAGTACCACATGGTGGTCAGATCATCTAACAATCCACCAATCAACATAGTACCACATTACAATAGACAGTACCACATGGTGGTCAGATCATCTAACATTCCACCAATCAACATAGTACCACATTACAATAGACAGTACCACATGGTGGTCAGATCATCTAACATTCCACCAATCAACAACTACAATAAACAGTACCGCATGGTGGTCAGATCATCGGGCATTCCACCAGTCATCACAGTACCACTTTGCTTTCAGATCATTGCGCATTTCACCAAGATGCTCATATAGTAAGAAGATGGGTAACGTAAAAGGACTGAAGAGGTTGTTCCAGCGGAATTCAAACACACAAAATGGAGTGTGTGTGTGTGTGTGTGTGTGTGTGTGTGTGTGTGTGTGTGTGTGTGTGTGTGTGTGTGTGTGTGTGTGTGTGTGTGTGTGTGTGTGTGTGTGTGTGTGTGTGTGTTGGGGGCTGGGGGGGGGGGGGGCAGGGATCACACCACCAGTTACTGCCGTGGGATGATAATCATGGCACCCACACATCGAAAGCAAAGAAGACCAACTGACTAAGGAGTATGATGCAAGCAGAACGGATAATATAATAACTTTATTACCACTGAGCTGAGGCCCCTGATACCGGCCCCAAACGGTCTGTTACTCTATCCGAATATGATTCAGCGGCTTCGCAGCGTCCTTATGTAACTGGAGGAATGTCCAAAGTCCTTCAAAAATGTCAGCTGATGACAGCTAGAACAGCCAACTAAATGATCTGCTGACGTTCTGCCCTGGCAGAGTCTCTGGTGCCGGAGGTTTCGCCATCGACAAAGAGAGAGGGGAAGAGAGATACAGGGTGGTTGAGTGTGTGGAGAGAGAGGGGGAGGGAGAGAGATGGGGGGGGGGTAGAAGAGGGGAGAGAGAGAGATGGAGAGAGAGAGCCCACTTGCGTGGATATTCCTCTGCAATGCAATAGCAGCCAGCTTGTCTAATTCAAGCGCGAACAAGCTGAGAATTTCTCGGAAGGCCTATTGCCGAGCTTTTATCTAATAATAATAATATAATAGATAAACATTATAATAGATAGCGCGCGCACACACACACGCACACACATACACAGGCGCGCGCACGCACTCTCTCTCTCTCTCTCTCTCTCTCTCTCTCTCTCTCTCTCTCTCTCTCTCTCCTCTCTCTCTCCTCTCTCTCTCTCTCTCTCTCTCTCTCGCACACTGAAACAGACTGAAACAGACACACACAGAGACATAGCCAAAGACAGACTGACAAGGAAAGAGACAGGAACCGAGAGGTGGACAGACAGACGGTTAGACAGGCAGACAGACAGAGACATAAGACGCACAGAAAAAAAGAGAGACTGTCAGACAAAATTAATAGGATAGATGTTATGAGTTATCTTGGTTCCGACTACCTCGGGCTGTGTGGTCGATACTCTATTACTTAACGGACAGAGAAAAGCAAACAGCATTGTTTGGCCAGGCATCAGATAACTGAAGTCTACACCAGACGGACTTAGCCCCAGACAGCCCGCATTGTGACGCCCATAGTCTGATGTAGAGATGCGTGTGATGCAGTGATACTCTGATGTAGAGATGCGTCTGATGCAGGGATACCCTGATGTAGAGATGCGTGTGATGCAGTGATACCCTGATGTAGAGATGCGTGTGATGCAGATCGAGATACTCTGATGCAGAGATGCGTGTGATGCAGAGATAGTCTGATTTAGAGATGCGTGTGATGCAGAGATACTCTGATGTAGAGATGCGTGTGATGCAGAGATACTCTGATGTAGAGATGCGTGTGATGCAGAGATACTCTGATTTAGAGATGCGTGTGATTCAGAGATACTCTGATTTAGATATGCGTGTGATGCAGTGATACCCTGATGTAGAGATGCGTGTGATGCAGAGACACTCCGATTTAGAGATGCGTGTGATGCAGTGATACTCTGATGTAGAGATACGTGTGATGCGGAAATACTCTGATTTAGAGATGCGTGTGATGCAGAGATACTCTGATGTAGAGATGCGTGTGATGCAGAGATACTCTGATGTAGAGATGCGTGTGATGCAGAGATAGCCTGATGTAGAGATGCGTGTGATGCAGAGATAGTCTGATGTAGAGATGCGTGTGATGTCGAGATGCGTGTGATCAGAGATACTCTGATGTCGAGATGCGTGTGATGCAGAAATACTCTGATGTAGAGATGCGTGTGATGCAGAGACAGCCTGATGTAGAGATGCGTGTGATGGAGATAAACTCTGATGTAGAGACGCTGTGATGCGGGGATACTCTGATGTAGAGATGCTTGTGATGCAGAGATACTCTGATGTAGAGACGCTGTGATGCGGGGATACTCTGATGTAAAGACGCTGTGATGCGGGGATACTCTGATGTAGAGACGCTGTGATGCGGGGATACTCTGATGTAGAGACGCTGTGATGCGGGGATACTCTGATGTACAGATAAACTCTGATCGAGGTTACCTTCCCAACAATCAGACAATCAGTACTATGCCAGGTCCAGCATTTTAATGTCCTTTCAACTTTAGGAGCTAAACACCCAGAATTAAGTTCAGAATCCAGACATTTTTTGTTGCTAAAAGAGAATAAAAACAAAACAATAAACAGTTTCCTAAGACTTGTCTTTGACGAGCAGCACAACGTAAAGCCCAAAACTGGTTCATCATGTGCGTGCGTGTGCGCGGTTTGGGGTAAATTAACCATTTGGCTCAAACTCAAGTTCAGGATGCACACAGGTTTTATTGACAAAATGAAACAATGCGCATGGTTTGGACAAATTTGCCTTTTGGGCTTGTGCCAAATGGAATTGAGACAATCAGTCTGCATGAAAACGATGGATGACTGGTCGGTTTCTCTGAAGGGACAGACAAAAATCAGCATGAAGATGATGAACAAAATCAGCATGAAGATGATGAACAAAATCAGCATGAAGATGATGAACAAAATACAGCATGAAGATGATGAACAAAATCAGCATGAAGATGATGAACCAGTTTTGGGCTTTACGTTCTTGTGTTGCTCGTCAAAGACAAGTCTTAGGAAACTGTTTATTGTTTTGTTTTGTCTGTATTAAAAGTGTCTATCTTTAATCGTGGGCTCGGGTGTATGTTGTGTGTGTGTGTGTGTGTGTGTGTGTGTGTGTGTGTGTGTGTGTGTGTGTGTTTGTGTGTGTGTGTGTGTGTGTGTGTGTGTGTGTGTGTGTGTGTGTGTGTGTGTGTGTGTGTGTGTGTGTGTGTGTGTGTG
>JABMCL010000509.1:105000-177500 GCA_018857735.1 Alviniconcha marisindica | reverse complement strand
AAAGTCAATGATAATTACTACACGACAAAAGCACCAGCTCTCAGACATGTCATTGAAACTGTCATTGGATAGTCAGAAAATTTAAAATGTAACTGAACATCGCCTACTAGGTCTCATCGTCGACAACAAATTCCGATGGCAAGCCCAGTTTGAACACATATGCAAAAGCATGTCAAAAAAAACTACTTTTTCTTCTTTCTCAACTGCAATATATCATCAACATCGATACCAGAAAATTCTTCTACAACGCTCACATAAAACCTCACATCGATTATGCGTCAGTAGTGTGGGATGGCTGTGGCGAAGTACACTTGAAAAAATTTAACTCCCTACATGGAAGGGCAGACAAATTGATCCTCCCTGATCCTCCCCTGTCTACAGAGGAAAGGATGAGTGCGCTTGGAATTTTAAACCTACCGCAACAGCTCGTTTACAATAAAGGAATTTTATGCCTAAAGTTCTTAATAATAATTCCCCAAATTACCTGGCACAACTCTTTATTAGTCACCAGTCCCATTACACTAACTCCAGGAATAACCTCTACGTGCCAAGGCCAAGGCTGGACTTATTTAAAACTAGCATATCCTTCGCTGGAGCATCCCTCTGGAACTCCCTGCCTCAAAATATAAAATCATGTATTTCCCTTCCTTGTTTCAAACGTAATCTGCACAAATACATGTCTGAGAATAACCTCTCGTCAAATTTTGACGGATTTGTTTGAATCACACGTTTGTATACATGTGTGCCCATGAAAGAACTGCACTTTTGTAGGAACTGTGAAACAGCATTAATCAATTGCTTAATCGTGCTTATAATATTTGTTTGTGGTACTGTCGTGTTTATTTGTGTTTGTAGTATAGCAAGGACTGGCTGTTAGATAGTGTCCTTGAGTATTAAAGTTTTCGAGTTTTTTCGAGTTCGAGTTCTCTCTCTCTCTCTCTCTCTCTCTCTCTCTCTCTCTCTCTCTCTCTCTCTCTCTCTCTCTCTCTCTCTCTCTCTCTCTCTTTCTTCCATCCTTCCTTCCTTCCCACTAGTGTTTCGTTCCTCACTCCTTCACGATCCATGCTGGACGCTATATGTCCTTGTGACCTCAGCTGAGAGATGGTGGCGTGATTGCGACACGCCGTGTGTGTGAGTGTGTGTGTGTGTGTGTGTGTGTGTGTGTGTGTGTGTGTGTGTGTGTGTGTGTTGATGAGTGTGTGTGTGTGTGTGTGTGTGTGTGTGTGTGTGTGTGTGTGTGTGTGTGTGTGTGTGTGTGTGTGTGTGTTGTGTGTGTGTGTGTGTGTGTGTGTGTGTGTGTGTGTGTGTGTGTGTGTGTGTGTGTTGTGTGTGTGTGTGAGTGTGTGTGTGTGTGTGTGTGTGTGTGTGTGTGTGTGTGTGTGTGTGTGTGTGTGTGTGTGTGTGTGTGGTTTAGCAGACATTGTACTTGTAGATCCCTCTCGTGATTCCAGACTGTTGGCCGCGCGGCGGACAGAACATTATCTACAGGCAGCGACTTCCAGGCAACAGGTCCTTGAAAACAGCAATTTTGTCTGCGCGCGCGCGCGCGCGCGCGCTGTGTGTGTGTGTGTGTGTGTGTGTGTGTGTGTGTGTGTGTTTGGGGGGGGGGGTAGTGTGTGGGAATGTGGTGGGAATGTGTGGGTTGGTGGGAGTATAGGGGGACTGTGTGTTTGGGAGTGTGGGGTGTAGGCCTATGTGTGGATGGGTGGGTGTGTGGAAGTGTGGGGTGTGTGTGGAGGGGGTGGCTTGGGGTGGGTAGGAGTGTGTGAGAAGTGTGTGTGTGTGTGTGTGTACGTGTGTGGGCGGGGGGTGGACGGGGGGAGGGAGTATGTGTGTGTGTGAGCTCGCTTGTCAAACACACCACTGTGGGGGCGTTTATATTTAATTTTACAGAACATCCAGCCACACATTACAATAGTAATTGCACTCTGCTATTCATTTTTTCTTTCTTTCTTTCTTTCTTTCTTTTCTTTCTTCGCAAACTAAATTATTACATATCCATCTCTTGTTTTCTTTTAAATTTGATTTGGATGAAGAAAAAATTATCTAAGACTGCCAGCTTTCTGAACAAAACCACAAAAAAGGCAGTGCCCACTGGCTAAGGACGGTTAAAACAACAACAACAACAAACAACAACAAACAGAAAACAATTGCACATTCTCATGTTCTCGCTTGATCTTGGCGACATCCAAAAATCCCTCGTTATATCCTCGCAAAATAACTGTCTGCTAGTCCAGTTGTACTTGAAAGAGGCTAGTTGCCGTATAAATCCAGGTGTTTAGTATTTCCCCATAAGAAGCTTCTTTTGAACCATTTATGACTGTGTGTTTTTACCTGTTACGGTTTTGTTTCGATGCAGATTACCTCACACTGGTATGGTCAGATCAGGTGAGGCGAGTCGAATCTGAGCAGCTAGTAGAGTGCGTGTTGAATAGCTAAATGTGTGATTGTTTCTGTCTTCTACGTTACTCTTGTCCTTGTCAACACCTTTTCTGCTTCTTCTTCGTAGTTCAAGTTTGGCCAGACAGTTGTAATATATATACAGAGAGAGAGACAGAGACAGAGAGACAGACAGAGAGAGAATGTATGTATGTATGTATTGTATGTATGTGAACGTTCACTTTGAAAGCGTTAACAAAAGATGTAGCCGTTGAATGCAACATAGGTGTTTGCCTTTGTCCACGTAAGAAATGAAAAGGAAACCGTACGTATAGTATAAATGGTGCTGTTTTCTGGCGCCTGTGCCTCAGATACTAAACAGTCTAGGCATGATTGATTCGCGACAGCTTTCGGTTTGGGTGACAAATTTCACGTCCAATTTCCTCCCCGTCTGCGACATCCACTCTCCTCCCATTATGCTATCCTCCGTCCACTCGCATCTTAGACTGTGGTGTCTGCTGCTGCCTCACTCTGTCACTTCCAGTTTCCTCTGCAATCCAGCCTCACTCTATCGCATTAGACACTCCCCGGTTGTTATAGCCTCTGTATCTCCTGTCCTCTCCCCGGTTATCTAGCCACTCTTTCTCCTGCCCTCTCCCCGGTTGTTATAGCCACTGTTTCTCCTGCCCTCTGCCGCTCTCCCCGGCTATCTAGCCACTCTTTCTTCTGCCCTCTCCCCGGTTGTTATAGCCACTGTTTCTCCTGCCCTCTCCTGCTCTCCCCGGTTATCTAGCCACTCTTTCTCCTGCCCTCTCCCCGGTTGTTATAGCGACTGTTTCTCCTGCCCTCTCCCCGGTTGTTATAGCCACTCTTTCTCCTGCCCTCTCCCCGGTTATATAGCCACTGTTTCTCCTGTCCTCTCCCCGGTTATATAGCCACTGTTTCTCCTGCCCTCTCCCAGACAGTGTTCCTACACCTAACGTGACAGACAGTGTTCCTACACCCAACG
The DNA here is from genome assembly GCA_018857735.1 of Alviniconcha marisindica. Taxonomy (NCBI): domain Eukaryota; kingdom Metazoa; phylum Mollusca; class Gastropoda; family Provannidae; genus Alviniconcha; species Alviniconcha marisindica. The sequence continues at coordinate 174,112 of JABMCL010000509.1, read as the reverse complement.
TGACAGACAGTGTTTCTACACCCAACATGACAGACAGTGTTCCTACACCCAACGTGACAGACAGTGTTCCTACACCCAACGTGACAGACAGTGTTTCTACACCCAACATGACAGACAGTGTTCCTACACCTAACGTGACAGTGTTTCTACACCCAACATGACAGACAGTGTTCCCACACCTAACGTGACAGACAGTGTTTCTACACCCAACATGACAGACAGTGTTCCTACACCCAACATGACAGACAGTGTTTCTACACCCAACATGACAGACAGTGTTCCTACACTTAACGTGACAGACAGTGTTCCTACAGTGTTCCTACAGTGTTTCTACACCCAACATGACAGACAGTGTCCTACACCCAACGTGACAGACAGTGTTCCTACACCCAACGTGACAGACTGTGTTTCTACACCCAACATGACAGACAGTGTTCCTACACCTAACGTGACAGTGTTTCTACACCCAACATGACAGACAGTGTTCCTACACCTAACGTGACAGACAGTGTTTCTACACCCAACATGACAGACAGTGTTCCTACACCCAACATGACAGACAGTGTTCCTACACCCAACGTGACAGACAGTGCTCCTACACCCAGCATGACAGACAGTCTTCATATACACAACATGACACAGCCTACAATGTTCCCACATCCACCATGACAGTTACTGTTCCTACATAAAACGTGACAGTGCGCCTACATCCAACATGACGCTTAGTATGCCTTCACCCAACATGACGCTTAGTATGCCTTCACCCAACATGACGCTTAGTATGCCTTCACCCAATATGACAATTAGTATGCCTGCACACAACATGACGCTTAGTATGCCTTCACCCAACATGACGCTTAGTATGCCTTCACCCAATATGACGCTTAGTATGCCTTCACCCAATATGACGATTAGTATGCCTTCACCTATGCCTGCACACAACATGACGCTTAGTATGCCTACACCAAACATGACTGTTAGTGTTGTTACACCCAACATGACTGTTACAGTGTCCCACACCCAACATGAATGTCAGAGTTCCTACAACAAGCATGACTGTTAGTGTACCTACACCAAGCATGACTGTTAGTATAGCTACACTCAACGTGACAGTTTGTGTCCTGAACCCAACATGACAGACCGCAGGAAGTGAAGGGGCGGCCGGGAAGACGCTGCTGGTCAATTGAACAAACGGATACCGCCCCTAGGGGGTCCTTGAACATCAGCACCAAGAACCCTCTGACATCCAAGAGGAACATCCGACACTCCCATTGTCTACACAAGCAACTCCTCCACACACCTTAATAACGCTAAGTGCTCCCCACTCCCCACCCCCCCCCCCCCCCCTCTTGCCAACCATGCCGAGGGGATGCCAACGGAGAGCGGAACCCACAGAGATCGCAGCAGGCAGCTGTCTGATGTCCAGGCTAGTCTCTCCGTGCTTCTACTGCTACCAGGAATCCTGTCTTAATTTCTGTGTTCTCCCTTCCTGGTTCACTCACCTGCATTTCCCTTCCATCCTCTTCACACAATCAATTGACTATTGTCCATCGGAAATGAACCCGACTTTTACCCGTCATTAATTTGTTCGACTGTCTTTGTGCTGGCCGCCTAAAAATGCACGCTTGAATAGTTAAGACTCTCTGTTGTTGTTAGTTGTTTGTTGTTGTTGCTGTTGCTTTCTTGTTTGTTGATTGGTTGGTTGTTGTTGTTTTGGGGTTGTTGTGTTTTTTGGAGGGTGGTGATGTTTGTTTTGTTTGTTTGTTTTCAAACTTTAAGAATGCACGATGATCTGAGTCTAATTTAATATTTAAATGATCGTCAACGCCTATTCTCTCCTGGCATCATTGGACGTGCACCGTTGCGTATTTTGAAGATGTAGTTCGGAGTCAACCAGTCTTTTGCACTGTTGAAATGCTTTACGTTTTGAAGAACATACGGCGGCCACTCTTCGAGGTTTTCTCGCAGACTATACGTTGTGACGTTCTGATTGGCCGAGGTGCTCGAGTGATTGGCAGCTCCTAATTAACCCTCTATGAAAGAAAAGGTAGGAGTGGCATATGATTGTAGGAAAGAACGAACGAAAGAAAGGAAGATAGAAAGAAAAGAAAACGGGAAAAAAGGAAAGAACGGGCTCAAAGAACCAGTTACCAATCATAAATAGGTAATCAGAAGACAGCGTACTTGGATGGGAAGACGATGTGTCACGACAGAGGTGAGGGTAAGGTGGGAAGCTATGCGGGTGGGGTGGGGTGGGATGCGGGTGTATGTGTGTGTTGGGGGGGGGGATTGTTAAGGGGCTATTTGAGGAACAAATAGAGAATTGCAGAATGCAGAAGGGTCGGGGTGATTACAATGTGTGCCTCCAAGCTAACAGAATGTAATACAACAACAAAACGAGAGAGAGAGAGAGAGAGAGAGAGAGAGAGAGAGAGAAAGAGAGACGAAGAGACAGAGAGAGAGAGAGAGACAGACAGACAGACAGACAGACAGACAGACAGACAGACAGACAGACAAAGACAGACAGACAGACAGACAGACAGACAGACAGACAGAGACAGACAGAGACAGAGGTAGAGGGAGAGGCGGGGGACGGGCAGATAGACAGAGACAGACAGACAGGGACAGAGAGACAGAGACAGAGACAGACAGACAGACAGACAGACAGACAGACAGGGAGAGACAATTAACAAATCTTTTCATTTCTCTTTGATGTCAGCTGATTAAAGGTTCGGTGAGACGTCAACAACAGAAGACGACAGTTGCAGAAAGACAGACAGATAAGCAGACAGAGACAGAGAGACAGGGAGAGAATTTAAAATCTTTTCAGTTCTCTTTGATGTCAGCTAAGTAAAGGTTCGTTGAGACGTCAACAACAGAAGACGACAGTTGCAGAAAGACAGACAGAGACAGAGAGACAGGGAAAGAGAATTTAAAATCTTTTCAGTTCTCTTTGATGTCAGCTGATGTCTTTGATGTCACTTGTTCGTTGAGACGTCAACAACAGAAGACGACAGTTGCAGACAGACAGACAGAGACAGGGAGAGAGAATTTAAAATCTTTTCAGTTCTCTTTGATGTCAGCTGAGTAAAGGTTCGTTGAGACGTCAACAACAGAAGACGACAGTTGCAGACAGACAGAGACAGAGAGACAGGGAGAGAGAATTTAAAATCTCTTCAGTTCTCTTTGATGTCAGCTGAGTAAAGGTTCGTTGAGACGTCAGCAACAGAAGACGACAGTTGCAGACAGACAGAGACAGAGAGACAGGGAGAGAGAATTTAAAATCTCTTCAGTTCTCTTTGATGTCAGCTGAGTAAAGGTTCGCTGAGACGTCAACAACAGAAGACGACAGTTGCAGACAGACAGAGACAGAGAGACAGGGAGAGAGAATTTAAAATCTCTTCAGTTCTCTTTGATGTCAGCTGAGTAAAGGTTCGCTGAGACGTCAACAACAGAAGACGACAGTTGCAGACACTATGGAGCAGACAGACTGGACAGCTGCCCCGAGGGACGGGGTTTAGGGAAAAGGCTAGACTGTGCTAGACAGCATGGCCGCTACCTTTCCGGGTGTTTCCATCACTTGTATGTGGCTGTACTTTCCTTTGATGTAAATTCGCTCCGTGGTGTCTTCCCGTACCCATAGTAGAAAAGGCGACAGAAAGAAAGGAGGACAAAAGCAGAGAAGGAAATGGATGAATCACACACACACACACACACACACACACACACACACACACACACACACACAACACACACACACACACACACGCATGCACGCACGCGCATGCGCACACACACATACACATACATACGCGCGCGCGCGCGCGCGCAAGCGCCCGCCCGCACACACACACTACACGCACACATCCACGTGTGCATCCTTAACGGAGTGTGCCACTTTGAGCACACGCAGCTTATTTAAAACATTAAGCAACAGTGTCTGGACTGATTAAACCTGCAAGAATCTATTCCTAAGAGACCAAGAAGAGGCGTCGTGACGTTGACGTGGATTAGCCTAATAAACCAAAGACCTCAAAGCTAGAAACGGCTTTGGCTGAAAGAAGCAAGAATTAAGAGAGACGTCCTTTGGTGTAGGCTGCACATAAATTATTTATTTCTGAGCTAGAACAGACAGCAAAAGATTTTTTTTCCGAAGGGAAAGGCAAAATGGATTGATATTTCTTGAAGCTTTCTTTGGCTGAAAGAGGCAAGAATTAAGACAGACGTCTTTTGGTGTAGGTTGCGCATAAATTATTTATTTCTGAGCTGAAACAGAGAGCAAAAGATTTTATTTTTATTTTTTTCGAGAGGAAAGGCAAAATGGATTGATACTTCTTGAAGCTAGTAACGTCTTTGGCTGAAAGAAGCAAGAATTCAGAGAGACATCGTTTGGTGTAGGCTGCACATAAATTATTTATTTCTGAGTTGGAACAGACAGCAAAAAATTGTTTCCGAAAGAAAGGCAAAATGGATTCATATTCCAAGCTTCTTATTCAGGAAAACAGCAAACAGCAGAACCTCACAGTGCATACACTTTTGGCTCAGTCACCCAAGACCAGTCAGGCCGGGGTTTCATTGTCGAGAAAGGTTAACAATCATCCAAGAAGAGAGTGCAGCCTATTCGGTCTCAACCTTCAGCTTAACAATGGAGATGGAAGCAGTTACACATGCCCTGCGCTGGGTTGTCTCAAGAGATGGCAGTCACACCAAACGGTCATGCCATCATCCTCACAGACTGCATGAACTTGCTACCAACAGAGAAAGTAAAATGGGAAGCCCAGGCTGACGTGAGAGAATCGTGTACTTCACGAATAGAGATTTCGAGATTTAAGACACTTTTTCCACAGATACTTTCCAAAAACTCCTGTTGATGCGCTGCCCCGAGCATGCCGGAGTGAAGGGAAATGACCGAGCAGAGACTGATGGGGAAAAAACAATTACCATTGCATGAGGCTTGTGTGACGGATGATCTGAATTGTGTGTGTGTGTGTGCGTGTGTGTGTGTGTGTGTGTGTGTGTGTGTGTGTGTGTGTGTGTGTGTGTGTGTGTGTGTGTGAGTGTGTGTGTGTGTGTGTGTGTGTGTGTGTGTGTGTGTGTGTATGTGTGTATGTGTGTGTATGTGTGTATGTGGGTGTGTGTGTGTGTACGTGTGTACGTGTATGTGTGCGTGTGTGTGGTTCTGAGGCTATGACGAGACGCACCGTGGGAAATGTACGGTTCTCTACGTGTGTACGTGTATGTGTGCGTGTGTGTGGTTCTGAGGCTATGACGAGACGCACCGTGGGAAATGTACGGTTCTCTCCATTGCTTCAGGGATTCCGACCAGCTGGCTGCATTTGACGGAGGGTTTCGATTTGCAAAACTCAGAGTCTCTTGTTTTTTTACGTTTTGTAGGCAGAAAATGGCCTGTACGTTCTGCGTATGGAACTATCCCAGCAAGCGGAATTATCCGTGAGATCGATGATACTTTTCAATACTGATTTAGTGAACAAAAAAGTGAAGCGAAACATTCCAACTGACAAGAAGACGGAGAAGGGAACGGCTGGTGTAGCTCTGATTGAAAGGTTTCTTCTTCTTCTTCTTCTTCTTCTTCTTCCGTAGAGTGACCCCTTCATCATATTGAAGGTTGTGTCACTGTTAGGTTGTGCAGTGCAAAAACTAAAACCTCTTACAAACCAACATTGAGTTTTGAGTGTCCCATCGGCATTTCACGTCTCCAACTAGGCCAGTCCGGCTACCGTAGCTATCACCGGGGACAAATCCCGGCCAGCACAGCCATCGCCATCATCAACACTGCTTACCGATGGGGCAGGGACCTACTCTGAGGGTACTGATTTCGGAAGACGTGAACGGAAAGTCTCAAGGGTGGGTGCAGCAGCCACATCCTCAGTGAGGTCATCTTGAAACGGAGAATTTCCTATACTTAGCACGGCAGGTTTAGACTACGTTTGGGACAAAAGCTCGGAGATACGTTTGCTCCGGTCGACCATTCCAGCAGAAGTTAGCAACGACAACAAAACTGATGACTGCATGATGATCGATTCTTTTACCTTAACTGAGGGCAAGAGAAAGGTGGGCGAGGAGGAGGGTGTGACGTGGGATTGAGTTTGAAGGCTGATCCAGATCTAGGCTACTTACTGTCTGAAACAGTCACCAAATCAGAACTACTGTAAAGAATTCAATTACTGTGTGATATGATAATGATCTGGCAAGTAAAAGTTGGTAACAAACAACTTCTGGCAATATTGGCACTTCGTTTTGGAGACCAATCTCTTTGCATATTTTCGCTTGTGGTCTGTGTCTACTGGCTGCGTCACCATACTGACGCTCATATTAGAAGGAAGGGACTTCACTCTCGGAACGCGCCAGAGACCATTCAGGAGTTTGAGACACTACCTGCGGGCACAAAGCCATCGATTGACATCACACCCTCCATCGCCTGAAAGAAAGGCGGAGATAGATGCCGCGCTCGACGATCTTCCTTGAAAGAAGCGGAAAATGATCATCGTCAGTTAGACGAACATTGTAACTGCATGTTTCAGAGACAGTTTGGAAAACGCATATAAAACGGGGTGAAACGCATATGGGCGAGAGCATAGACATAGTCTGAAACTGAGCTGGCGCAATCCGAACAAGCAAGCTGTTAGCCAGCGTTAGTTTCCCCAAGAAGAAGAAGAAGAAGAAGGAGAAAGAGAGAGAGAGAGGCACCAGGCAGCAGCCGCGGCTAGCGCAGAATTACAGGGCAGGGTCATGGAAACTGCTGTTTGATTACTTGGTACTGTATAATCCACTGGGCTCACTGTGGCGTGCTGGTGATTGGCTGACTGATGTTGAGGGCAACGTCCCATTCTTTTCTTATCCTTCAGCAATTCTCCTCCTCCTCCTCCCTCTTCCTTTTTGTCCCCACGTTTCTGTTTTCTGTTTTTTTCTGCTGTCTGTCTGTCTGTCTGTCTGTCTGTCTGTCTGTCTCTGTCTGTCTGTCTGTCTGTCTGTCTTCTTCTCTCTCTCTCTCTCTCTCTCTCTCTCTCTCTCTCTCTCTCTGACATATCCGTCATGCCTGACTGGGCGTTAAAAGCCAATATCCAGTTTACTTCACTCTCTTCAACTCGCTCTCTCTGATCTTCCCTTTCTACCTCGCACTCTCTGATCTTCCCTCCACTTCCCTCCCTCCATCTGATCTTCCCTCTCTCTACCTCCCTCCATCTGATCTTCCCTCTCTCTACCTCCCTCCACCTGCTCTTCCCTCTGTCTACTCGACTCTCTGTCTTCCCTCTCTCTACCTCCCTCCTCTATCTTCTCTCTCTACCTCCCTCTCTGACTTCCCTCATCCTCTCTTAACCTCCTCCATCTGACTTCACTCTCTCCTCGCTCTCTCTGATCTTCCCTCTCTACCTCGCACTCTCTGATCTTCCCTCCTCTACCTCCCTCCATCTGATCTTCCCTCTCTCTACCTCCCTCCATCTGATCTTCCCTCTCTCTCCTCTCTCACCTCCCTCCATCTGATCTTCCCTCTCTACCTCGCACTCTCTGATCTTCCCTCTCTCTACCTCCCTCCATCTGATCTTCCCTCTCTCTACCTCCCTCCATCTGATCTTCCCTCTCTACTCTCCCTCTCTCTACCTCCCTCCATCTGATCTTCCCTCTCTACCTCGCACTCTCTGATCTTCCCTCTCTACCTCGCACTCGCTGATCTTCCCTCTCTCTACCTCACTCTACCTCGCTCAGTCTGATTTTCCCTCTCTCTACCTCCCTCCATCTGATCTTCCCTCTCTACTTCTCCCTCTCTCTACCTCCCTCCATCTGATCTTCCCTCTCTACCTCGCACTCTCTGATCTTCCCTCTCTACCTCGCACTCGCTGATTTTCCCTCTCTCTACCCGCTTTGACAAAGGTCTCTCGCTAATAGCGCTGCTTGGCAGCACGTTGCTTGTTGTCATCGTCTGAGAAGTGTCTCACATCATTATGTTGCCAGCACATTGACTACTGAGATGTGTCTCACAGCATAGACCACATTGACTATTGCGACCTGCTGAGAATTAAGTGTCTCACACCGTAGTGTTGCCGGCACATTGACTACTGAGACCGACTGAGATGTATTTTACAGCATAGACCACATTGACTATTGCGACCTGCTGAAAATTAAGTGTCTCACAGCATTGTGGTGCCCGCACATTGACTATTGCGACCGGCTGAGAAGTGTCTCACACCGTAGTGTTGCCGGCACATTGACTATTGCGACCTACTGAAAATTAAGTGTCTCACAGCATTGTGGTGCCCGCACATTGACTATTGCGACCTATTGAGAACTATCTCACACCACAGTGCTGCCCTGCCGGCACATTGATTAATGCGACCTGCTGAGAATTAAGTGTCTTACACGTACACCACGCGACAGCGTTGCAAGCTCAGTGGGAGCCATGTACGGCATCGATTTCAGACCGGGTCGTCTTGTAGTCTGCACGAGTGAGGATAAAACAGATTGATGTAAATCTGCAGTACATAGGCTGAGGATAGGAGCATGGGGTGGTGTGGTGGTGGGGATGGGGAGGTGGGAGGTGGGTGTCTAGGGGGAGGGCGGAGGGGCAAGGTGGGGGAGGGGGAGGTCGGTGTCAGTGAGCTATTGATGAGTAAAGCAGAGGTTTCCATCCTTTACATTCTCAGATAACTGCTGATGCCTTGGTACTTGCGACTCGGATGTGACCTTGACACCATTGCAAGGAAAGGGCCGAGGTTACCCTTATGTAAAGTTTGAAATATCTTTACCGTTATGCAAAGTTCGGAATATCTTTACCGTTATGCAAAGTTTGAAATATCTTTACCGTTATGCAAAGTTTGGAATATCTTTGGACAATCTCCGAGAAGAAAATCAAATGCTGCAAATTTTGCGGGCTTCATAAGCCCTATGTAAATACGTTATTCAGCTGTCGTTGTTTTTTTCAGTTAAAAACATAAAAATCTAAAAGAAGAAAGCGCGCGAGCGTGTGTGTGTGTGTGGGTGCGTGCGTGCGTGCGTGCGTGGCGTGTGTGTGCGTGCGTGTGTGTGTATGCGCGCGCGCCCCCCCCCCCTCCCCCACACACACACACACAGAGTGACAGAGAAACAGAGACTGACAGACAGACATAAAGACAGCTTACTAGACAGACGGGGGCAACTGGGTAAGAGCTTGCACAACGGATATATCCATGGTTGAATAAAAGTGAAATCAGATGTCACATTAAGGCGCCAAACACGTCTGTTGACAGTTTACGACACTGGAAGAAAATAAGAAAAAGAAAAAAGAAAAAGAGTACCCAACGTCATACACTGAAAAGGTCACATTTATTAATGTCACTTTGTAACTTTTTCAAAAAATAAATGAGATGCTGGACTAGCACTTTTGTCCTTCAGCTGTTGAGAACATTCGCTGTTTCTGATTGTGTGTGCGAATTGGAGTGGATGGGGGGTGGGGGGGGAGGGGGGGGCGCGGAGGAAAGAGTAGGAGTCTTCAACAGACGTTGTTGATTGGCTTGTCGAAAATATTCCTCGGAGGTCAGGTGACTAGGCCAACGTTGTGTGTTGAACAGACGTTTCTTCGGCTTGGTTTATCGCTGCTTTTTGTTGTTTTGGATTCCTGGGTGAAAAAGACAGTTGCAGGAGATGTGGGGGGGAGGATGGGGGTATCTTCAGCGGACTTCCATGTTAACTGGCTTGTCAGGCGCAGTCGTCAGATTCCGGGTGGAAGTCTTCAAGCCCACACTGCACACTGTTCGTAGCGGACGTTCTCGGGGTCTTGATGGATCATGGCTACCAGCGGGGTTCCATTGTGGAACGTAGAAAACCAAAGACGTCATTTGTGGCCCCGTTTTATCTTTTCCTTCCTCATTAATCTTGTCTAATTGTGAGTGATTATGATATACGTAAACATTATGAAGGGGTACTGGTTCATTTTCATTCCCAGCTATAGGTAACATCACGGAACAATACACACACACACCACACCACAACCACAACCACAACACCACACACACACACACACAACACCACACACACACACCACACACACACACACACACACACACACACACACACACACACACACACACACACACACACACACACACACACACACACACACACACACACACACACACACACACACACACACCACACACACACACACACACACACACACCACGCACGCACGCACGCACGCACGCACGCACGCACCACACACACACACACACACACACACACACTAACGCAGCACGCACAGACACACACACACACACACACACACACACACACACACACACACACACACACCACGCACACACACACACACACACCACACACACACACACACACACACACACACACACACACACACACGCACCGCACGCACGCACGCACGCACGCACGCACGCACCACACACTACACGCACGCACGCACGCGCACACACACACACACACACACACACACACACACACACACACCACACACACACACACGCACGCACGCACGCATGCACGTACACACGCACACACACACACACACGGACAGACTCACGCACGCACACGCACACGCACACGCGCACGCGCGCGCGCCAATCCAAGGTATGCTACAAACACATTCATACATAAGAACAAATAGCAGCCTGCATGCATGCTCATTTGCAGTAGTACCGGAGAGAGAGAGAGAGACAGAGACAGAGAGACAGAGACAGATCAATATCAATTTAAACCGCAACCTCCCGACCCCAATAACAGCAGTGTGACATTAGCGGCCTTCCATAGTCCTCTGCAGTCAAGGACTCCTTCCACTTGTGCCCACCTGTCTGACGTCACGAGTCAAACAAAGGCCGCAATTAAGCGTGTGGTCTCGTACGGCCGGATGTGAGAGATGGGAAGGTCGTGTTGACTCCGGACAATAGCTTCTGCTGCGACAGTAACTGCCAGTCTAATGGCTGCAACTAGCAGTCTGCGACTGACTGCCAGATGGTGGTCAATTATTTCTGCCGTACATGCCGGTGTAGCCTTTTTTTTTATGTTGGAGAAGTGGGAGCCGGGAAAGTTGAAACTTAAATTCAGTTATAATAAGACTCCAGTAGATCGCGTCATCTCACCTTAAAAAATGTGTTAAATTAAGGTGTGCGTGCATTATGTACCCTACGACAAAGGAAAACTTTCTGGAAAAATCATAACGAATGTGTGCAGTGACCTTTTCGCTGTTGGCGTTTCTGGAGGACGGCAGCGACGGAGAAAAAAAAAGGATGAGTATGCAGAGCGTACGTGCTACGCCACATTGGCCGTCACCGATATGAAAGCCGAGGAGCTGTCGTATATCTTTGACATTGGCATTGTTTTGCCAGCAGCTCTACAATAAAAACTTAACATTTGATTCTCAAAAAACAAAAACATATGAACATACTCTCCATCAGCTGAAATCTAAGTAGCTCAAATTTTATTCCTATCATCAATTATCAGTGTATCGTTTATCTGTTGCGTGTTTGAAAAGGGTCTTTTTGTCGAAGTTGTGCGCACGTTTCGTATTTGTATTTTCTGATTAAAATAACTGGGATTTTTAACCTTTTATGTTTTCATGACATTTACAGTTCAAATCTGGCTCTGAAAATTACCTGAAAAATAAGCTAGTATTGCTCAGGCTGTAATAATCTAGTTACACACACACACACACACACACACACACACACACACACACACACACACACACACACACACAACACACACACACACACACACACACACACACACACACACACCACACACACACACACACAACATACATCACTACATACATCATACAACATCAACCGCCACGCGTACACCCACCCCCCACCCACCACACACACACAACACACACACACACACACACACACACACACACACACACACACACACACACACACACACACACACACACAACACACACACACACACAAAACACACACACACACACACACCACACACAACACACACACACACAACACACACACACAACACACACACAACACACACACACACACACACACACAACACACACACACACACACAAAACACAACACACACACACACACACACACACACCACACACACACACACACACACACACAAACACCCTCGTCAACAGTTTTGAATGATTCACAAGTGTATCAACCTTACTGTTGTTTCTGTGGAACTACAACGACGACTTACTGCACATGGCTGGGATCAACATCATCTCGTGACATTCTTTGGAAAACATCGTTGAAAGGGGACCCCGATCGACCGAAGAAACAGCACTGGTCCTATCGACGGAACTGAAACAAATGCATAGCCTACTCATAACAGTTTTTCAGTCGATTTAGCGTCCATTTTGTCAACACCCGCCATTTGAAACTTGAGAAAACCTGTTGTCAGTGCTGCCATTTTGTCCCTGGCTGTCTGTATCTATGACGTCAGGACAAGGCCGGCATGTCAGTTGCGTTATGAGTCCACCTTTTCCTGACCTTGGTGAAGAGCGAACCAATATGAACTTAAAAATTCGAAGCAAAAAATTGTGGTTCGTTATGCTAATACTGCAACTAATAATACATTGTTAAAGCGCCTACCCTGCGGTTCAAAACCTTGAGCAATACAAAATAACAGCATGCATAACGTACATCGAGATAAAGACTTATCAATTATTTATAAAGATTTATGATCTGTGTTGCATAATTTCCATAAATATTGAAAGAACAACAATACGGAGCTTGCAAATAGACAATTTGACGTCTTCAGGACATAGCATCCACTCGTAGTCCAAAACACAACCCCTTCCTCCTTCTCCCTCTCTCTTGCTTATACGGCACATTATTTTGACATCATATAGTCATTGCATCACTCCTCTTTCAGATAAGCACGTCAGCCTCGTCTTTCTATTCTGCAACTGTAAGTTGGCCCATTTCTTCCATTTCAACGTTTGTCTGTATGCATGTCTATCGTTTGACGACACCTTTGCACCGACAATTTGCTTTTTGCGTGTGTGTTGAATTCAAATCAGCGTTCTTTTCAACCTTTCGTGTGTATTGGGTTTCGGCCCAGCTTGCGTCTTCGCTTAAATATCCCGTGTTGAGTAGGATATATACGAGTATGAGTGGTTGTTATTCTCAGAGAGTCTAGTGATCAATATTCGTGCAGACAAGCATTGCTCTGGATCAACCCGACCGTAAACACGTTTCTACGCCCAAGGCCATCTTCATCGGTTCGAATTTGTTTTCAGAAAGTCGCATCCATACTAAGTGATGCATCTCATAAAAAGTGGCTTCCAAAGGATGGACAAAACAATCTCCAAGTGAAGAAATTACAGAAAAAGAGAGAGAGAAAAGGATACCATCATACCTTCTACAGTCTAGAAGAGATGATTGTGATCTTTTCTAGAACGTGACGTTGTTGGACTTCATCGTTTATCGCGTGCCTCGTGGCAGATGTCGCAGCCTATTCAGATCTCTGCTTTTTGTGCCCAACGGTGGAATACTGTAGATGCAGAAATTAAGGTCCTCCCTGGTGACAAAATTAAGAGATTCTCTTTTCAAAGCCTGGAGTAGATGAGAATATACCCATTCATGATTCTCCGACTGCCAGGACTTTCTTCTTTTCTCATTTATACCAACCCAGCCCATTTAACTTCATTTTGCCCAAGTGCTCTCTCCGACTGTTCCTTGGATAAATGGCCCTAAGGCAGGTCCCCGTTCGGGCCCGCGGAATGAAGCAGGTCCATCACCCCGCTCGTTGTCACATACAGGACTGATTCAGCTTCCCGTGTGGAGTCCACGGAATAATTATAGTCTTCAAAACATTTACAACTGGTCAAAGACAGAGAGACATCAAGAGAGAGGAAAAGAAAGTTGCACGGAATAATTTGGAGGGGAAAAAAAGGTATTTCAGTGTTAAGGAATGCTTGTATATGCTGGTGGTGGGGTTAACAAAAGGTATAGTGCTCTTTCTTGTTTTTGTTGTTGTTTGTTTTTTCCATTTTGTTTTCTTCTTCTTCTTCTTCTTCTTTACCCCATTGTGATGAAAAATACCAGACGGTCAGATGGAAAATACCGGTTTCTAAAACGTATAATTATGTGGTCATAGGGCCACGGAATCAAACTTCAAGTATATGTAATGAAATTCAGGGGTTTCTATAATCAAAGCCTACAAACGAACAAACGAAAATAGTTAACGCGTCACTGAAATCAGACGACATGTGAGGATACGCCTTTGGTGGAATTGCATTTACCCGTAAAGCCAGATGAGAGTCACGGGGGGCCACTCTGACCTTTGTTGTGTTTGTGTGACGTCTTTCCAGCCCCAGTTAACTCCATTTACTTGCTGATAATTTATTAGACCACCTGCAGGAAAGTGTGTGGGTTTCTGGGTGGGCGAGAGGAGCCACTCAATCTTTGTCCAAATTAACCGCGAACAAATTTCCTCTGCAGGTTTATGGACTGACCCCACCCCCCTCTGCTCCAGGCCTTGTAAGCTTACACTGCAGCGGTAACTCAGCTTTTGTTCTACGCTAGCTGCCAGACGTGTATAATCTAGATTACAACATCAGATTCAGATTCTTCATTCACCAAGTTTTACAACAAGGAACGTGTCTTGAAACGCGATAAGCATACAAACATAAGCAAACGACAACACTGACATACATCAGTCAACATAATTAAAGGTAACTTCCTGTTGGAATAATTGTCTTTACGTTGGGCGTGTTTCTGTCAGTGTATGCATGCTGCATAAACAAAGCCTTGCCCAACTCGTGTTAAGGTCTGTGCGGCTGTGCGGTGGGGGTACTGAGAACGCAGAAATTAAAGAGATTACTTGCCTACACGGAAAATAGGCATGAAATATAAACCTTCCAAAGTTTAGGCTGTCCCTGTTATTGCTCTCTGTGCTTTTCCCTTGGCAATAAAATCAGTTTATTCCACCTGTACTATCCCTGGTTGGTCGTCACCATCTTGATGTGCGCGTGTGTGTGTGTGTGTGTGTGTGTGTGTGTGTGTGTGTGTGTGTGTGTGTGTGTGTGTGTGTGTGTGTGTGTGTGTGTGTGTGTGTGTGTGTGTGTGTGTGTGTGTGTGTGTGTGTGTGTGTGTGTGTGTGTGTGCTTTTAATTACGTTACTCGACACATATCATATCAATTTTACAGCTGATAGTCTTTTTAGCCTTTTGCGTGCTAAGTCGTATTTTGATGTTTATTAGTGTCGACATTATTCTTTTTAAGGGTGCTTTGTGCATTGACATGACCTGTTTTCGTCAGTTACCGTATGATGAATATCGTCTCTTAAACTGTCCCAATAGCTCTGTTAGAAAACAATGAGCATACTCATTTAGTAAGAACTGTTTTCTTGCAGTCTGAAAGGGTTTGCTTTTGTTCCAGCAGATGCATTCAGCTTGAACAAGGAACAAACAGTTTCAGGATTATAAAAACCACGTATAACTTTAAAAGTCAGTCATATCACCTCTTGCTCTTCTGTTCTCCAGGCTTGGTCATTTTAATATCATTAATCTTTGTTTATACTCTAACAAAAGGTGTGATACCATAAACATTTTTTAATATTGAATGTTTGCTCTCTTTTTTTTCTTCTCTTTTTTCTTCTTCTTCTTTTGCTTTTTTGGGATTCTTCCTGTTGTCATTTTGCTTACGTCTGGATGTTCACCGCACTTCAAGACACTTTCTTTGTTGCCAAATTTGGCGACTAAAAGAATCTGAACTGAGCTGATCTATATCGCCGTAGTAGGAGAATTTTCGAGCTATTAGTGACGTCAGTGGCTCTCCGGACAGAGCGATATGCGGCAGTGCAGAGCGTGCGGATACCGGAAATGATGATGATGAAGTGATGCTTAATGTCCTCAGATGTCAGTTGATATATTAGGGATAAGTTGTGACCAATGCCGAAGCACGGTTCAATAATTCTTTACCTCCACGGAAACCAGAAGGCTCGTTAGGACGGACAGCTCAGGACGGCCACCTCGACTCTCTCACAGCTCCTGAACCATGGATACCGGAAAGACAGAACTGGGATATAAATAGTCCAGCGCTCCGAGCAAACTTTGCTGAACACTTGGAACAGTGAGCATCGGAGATTTGCTCCGACATACTTGAAGGGTATGGGCAAACAAAGGCACACTAAGTGTCGGAAGCCTGGCTCACACTGACATTTCGCTGCTGGCGTTCTGACCGCGGGGCTTCCTCGCCACTAAATTCTGTTCGTCGTATTCGGTTGGCTGAATACATTTCGCGTGGATGGTTGAGGACAGGGCTACCAGACTTCAAGGTCCTGTCTGTTGGTCCAAAAATAGTAACACTACGTCTGCCTGTCTTGTAAACGCAAGTTTCATTATCATCGGATAAGCGTGGTTTTCATTATCATCGGATAAGCGTGGTTTTGTTGCTTTAAAAGGGGATTTACCCCGAAAATGTGCACATGTTTTGTACTGTCCCACTAAAATTAGCCTTCATTTTAACCGTTTGTGTGTTTGGATGTTGTTTCAGCTGAAAAATGTGTATTAGAGGAGACGCAGCACTGGCCATAACTTGTAATCACCATGTGTGTCCAAAGCATGGTTTGAAGGAGGTCTAAACACACAAAAGGTTGAAAACAATGCTATTTAGTAGTAGTAGTAGTAGTAGTAGTAGTAGTAGTAGTAGTAGTAGTAGCAGCAGCATCACTATGATTCTCATGTGCTGCTGAATAGCGTTATTTTGAACCTTTTATATGTTGGGATCTTGTTTTAGAACGCTAGCAGTCATTCTTGTTTCAGATCTTTTTTCATGATTTGAAGGGACGACGGATGGCAAGGAAACTACGTATGTCATTACAACTGAAAACGTTTCATTTGGTCAGATCATATTTTGTTCTAATAAGCTCATGTAACTCATAAGTATGCGGAACTGACTCGGTGTTTCCTATAAGGTCCAAAGCATAGAGAAGGCCCACGTCAGAATAATTATAGCTTTGCATGCTTGACCTACCGCTAGGAATCCTGCCTTTCACGTTCCTTGTTTAGTCAACGTCATTGTTTTTAAACAGAAGTTGTTCTGTGACTTGAGCTGATGACTTGGGTTTGATCCTGGTATGACCTTCGTGTTTCATCAGGCGTTAAACTACAAATAAAGAACTTATAACTTACTCGTTTTGTTCTGTGCTTTGAGCTGATGACTTGCATTTGACCCTGGTATGACATTCGTGTTTCAACAGGCGTTAAACAACAATTAAAGAACTTATAACTTATTCGTGTTAAGGTACTGACCGCGAGCAGCAATGGGCGAATTCAGCAGCAACTTGGCAACCAATCTGCACAAAATGCCATTTTTGAACAACAGCAACAACAACAAATCTGAAACAAGAATGACTGCTAGCGGTCTAAAACAAGATCCAAATACATCAAAGGAACTCTATTTATTAGGACAAAAGACAACAAGCGAATTTTGGGGGTAATCCCCTTTATCAAGCTACAAAACGACACTTAAACAACAGTTAAACGATGAACAATGAGATGTAGAACTAAGACACTTATCTGGTTTTGGTGTCTCTCTGTGTTTTTGTTTTCGTGTCCAGAGCTTGGAAGAATCAACAACGTTTCTATTTTTGAACAACGTTTCTAAACCGAAACAAGCGCAAAAACTCATCGTTCTGAAAAACGTCAGCGAAGCCCCCACAGAATGAATACCGTTACCGGATTATCGACACAGGCCGGAATGGTTTGTATGTCTTTTACGTCGACAGAAGACGTTATCTGACGTTAGGTGACATCAGCAACCAATCACTGGCAGGGCCAGGTCTGTCAGAAATAGCGTCAGGTTGCTGCCGAAAGGTCGTGGCATTTGAAATCCATTGGGATGAACCAGAAATACGCATATGGCGGAGGGGGGAGATGTAGCTGTACAATGATGTTCAGCCCACCTCCAACTTCCGGAATAAAAACGAAATGTCACGTTCAAAATGAATCTGACGGTGTGTCACACAAAGAGGCTAAATACATATACCTCAGTAAATTGTATTTAAATTTGTTCTCAGAAGATATTAGATTCTGTAAACAAGAGTCAGGAGTAGTAACAGACAAAGCACGTCCAACTTATTAATATCAATCCGGAAAATGTCAGCGCGCGCGTGCGCGCGCGCACACACGCACACACACACACACACACACACACACACACACACACACACACGCTCTCTCTCTCTCTCTCTCTCTCTCCCCTCTCTCTCTCTCTCTCTCTCTCTCTCTCTCTCTCTCTCTCTCTCTCTCTCTCTCTCTCATAACATTTCACTGTGAATGTCTTGGTTATTAGTAGTACTGTAGCAACGGCAGATATGTGAGTCGGCCTTTGTGCTAATATCTTCACCGTCGATAAAGTTTAATCAATCAGTCAGTCTCTCTCTCTCTCTCTCTCTCTCTCTCTCTCTCTCTCTCCTCTCTCTCTCTCTCTCTCTCTCTCTCTCTCTCTCTCTCTCTCTCAGCAAATAAGGGAAGAAAGAACTAATCAGGTCTTCTTCAGGTTGAAGAGGTATGTTTTCTGGACAGCCTTGAAAGTATCGACACTTTTAGCATTTCCATTAGTAGCTGCTGTTATTGCGAACCACTTCCAGCTCAAACGAGATGGTACGCCCTAGAAATATTGATGATGATGATGATGATGATGATGATGATGAGCAAACGGACTAGTTTACTATTAACTCTGAGCTTCTTCCTGCCTTCTATACACTATATTCCCTCTGCTTGCAATTACGAGTTGTCATAATTATAGTCAGCACGCTGTTAGAACGGTTCGATTGGCGACGCGCCTTCCCGGTGGAGTGCCGACATTTCGTTTCTTCTGCTTCACTGTCCGTAAGCGTCTGACCTTTCAGTGGCGCGGCCTCTGCGTCGAGTCGGTTTTATGCAGTTGTACGCAAATGTTTGACGACGGTAAGAAGACACGGCTTTGCAGTTCGTGTGTGTTCCACTTGATACATATCTCTCATAGGAAAAATAACGGGAAAAAAAAGACAGATATAAAGAAGTTATGTGTGTGGCGGGGGGCACGAAGCAATGGAAAAGGAAAAATCGATATGGTGCAATGTAAGTTGGGGCCTATCTGATATGTCGACCTTATCTCATTGCCATCTCTCTGATGAAGAGAAGAAAACAAAATAACAACAAAAACCACAAAATGCTTTCTAGAGATTGGTATTTGTCAGCAGCCGAATGGCTAAGACACGATAGGACTCGGAATCAAGATGTTTTGGGTTCAAAACATGTTTGAGCAGTATGTAGGACTGACGTTTGTTATAGGTTGCGTGGTGCATACATAGCCTGAAACACTGAAATGGCGACTGAGAGGTAGTGCGTTCAAATCCTTGTTCGGACGGACCTTTGTCAAAGGCACAGTGGCATTTATAGGCTGAAACATGGAACGGCCTGTTGCGAGGTATAATAGCGGGTTCAAATCCTGATTCAGGCCGATATAGAACTAATGTTTGCCAAAGCCCTTGTGGTATATAGGAGAGTTTTACCTGAACTCACCATTGACAGCTTTCGGGTTTCGGGTTCAGATGCTTGCAGCTGTCAGGACTGATGTTTGCTGTGGGCCGATGATTGGTATATAGGCTGAGACACGGGTCAACTCGTGATGGAGAGGTTTGGGGTTCAATTCTTGTATCGAACAGTAGCCTAATAATAATAATAATAATAATAATAATAATAATAAAGAGGGTTTCTAGAGCGCCCGTCTACCGCACAAGGTGGCAGCACAGGTCGCTTTACAATAACACTAACGACAGACACACACACACACACACACACACACACACACACACACACACACACCACACACACACACACCACACACACACACACACACACACAGCGCTGTCCTTGGAATGAGACGAACAACTGAAGTATTATTTACTAAATGCATGTGCACACGTTCAGTTTCTGCGTGTCTCTCAGAGCTTTTAGAGACCAGGCAATAACACCCGTATCGTCTTTAGCTGCCACTGCGTGAAGGTTGGCGAAGTGGCATTGGTGTTTTGCTCGGCCTTGTTGCGGCACGTTTTGTCACCCCGGCACGTTTATGTCACTCTGGCACGTTTTGTCACACACGCTGAAACCCACGCTGATACATGCGGTGCTGGACAGCAAAGATGGATTCAGAATCCCTGGCTTATATGGGCTTTTGTCACGTCGATTTCATGCATTTAAGATCAGCACAGAGACAGGGGCAGGGGGTGATGAGGGAGAGAGAGGGGGAGGAAAAGCAAAGCAGGAAGAGGGAAGATAAAAGGGTGGGGGTTAAAAATGGAAATCTAAAAGCAAATGACAAGGCATACAGTGCAGACAATTAAACAAAAAACAAAACAAAAAAACTTGTATCAGCCTCAACAGCTTCGGCGAAGTTTCAATTCGCCTTGTTTCTTTGAAAATGATCATTATTTTTGCATTCCTTTGAAAATGTCGAGCGGGAAAAAATCGGCAAAATCTTCTCTAACTTTCTGTTCAAAGTCAAAAATTTGTTAATTTTTTTCCATACGTACAATAAAAAGCTTGTTTTCGTTGTTGGTGACCGTGTATGAGGGAGCGAGAGAGAGAGAGAGAGAGTGTGTGTGTATGTGTGTGTGTGTGTTGTGTGTGTGTGTGTGTGTGTGTGTGTGTGTGTGTGTGTGTGTGTGTGTGTGCGTGCTTGTGTGGTGTGAGTCTGTAAGTGTACGAGTCATTTGCGTTCGTGAGAGAGAGAGTGTGTGTGAACATGTGTGCGTGGGGAGGGGGTGTACCTGTCCTCCCCCCACACCCCCTACCCCACCCCCCGCGTGCCTGTTGTTCTGTTTTCAACCCGACATACCGCCGAGACGGTGTTGATCGAGCCGCTCGTTTAGAAATCTTTTTCTTACCTTTTTTAGCTTGTGTAGTGTCAAGTGTTGTCGTAATGCTCTGATATTCCATCACTGAGGTCGCGCAAACTCTATTGATTTACTCGTAACACTATCTGTGTCGGCTTTTCCCCTCGTATTGGCCGCCCCACCCCCAACTACCTCCCTCTCTCCGGCCCCGCCCATCCACCCTCCAATTTTCCTCCTCTTCATGGCGTCTTGGTTTTCTTCCCGGTTCAAATAATTATGTGTCGTTTTGAAGTTCTCTGTCTCTGTCTCTCTCTCTGTCTCTCTGTTTCTCTCTCTGTCTCTCTGTCTCTGTCTGTGTGTGTGTGTGTGTGTGTGTGTGTGTGTGTGTGTGTGTGTGTGTGTGTGTGTGTGTGTGTGTGTGTGTGTCTCTCTCTCTCTCTCTCTCTCTCTCTCTCTTTTGACTATCTATTGCTCTTTTTTTTTTAGCTTCCTTGTGTTTTTGCTCTTTTCGTTGTTGTTGTTATTGTCTCTCGGTCTCGTGTCTGAGTTGCAAAGTTCAAACTGCTAGTGTTGTGAAACCCTGGAGCAGAAGAAAACATCAAATTAAAAAGAAAAGAAAGCAGGCCTGCGAATAAAAGTCTCGTTTCAATACAAAAGTCCCAGAAGTTCAACATGTTCTTCACGGAAGCCCATCTAAGGTCAAATGTTTTCGAGGGACAGACGCACTTGCATGTCATCTTGTGGAGCACTGAGCAATGGCTTCAGGTTTTACAAAATAATTGACTGAGTTTATGGCAGCTTGTCCTGTTACTGTCCAAAGCATTTTCTTCAGATTACAGCTGCTTGAATTGAAATTGCTTTTTCTTTTTTTTTTTCTTGTTTCTTTTTGTCTTTCTTCCTAATTTGTATGGCCGCATTACATTAGTTCAGCCATTTTCTTTTACACTTTGCCCTAGACATGCACATCTCTGTTTGTCTGTCTGTCTGTCTGTCTGTCTGTCTGTCTGTCTGTCTGTCTGTCTGTCTGTCTCTCTCTCTCTCTCTCTCTCTCTCTCTCTCTCTCTCTCTCTCTCTCTCTCTCTCTCTCTCTCTCTCTCTCCTCTCTCCTGTGTTTCTCTGTGTATCTCTCTTTTTAATTTTTCAATACATTTTATCAGTAGCTTAGCAGGGACTAGTTATTAGATAGATTTTTTGACTGAACCTAAACTACCAGTCCTTGTGAAATAAAGTTTTCCAGTTCGACGTACCCATTGACTTTGGAACAGTTCCAATGTTTGTCTGGTTGATGATGGCCCTCTCTCGTCCTTTCAAGGAAGATCGTCGAGCGCTTCCTTTTTCCTCGCCTCTCTCCTCCAGACGATCGATGGTGTGATGTCCTTGTCGTTGTGCCCGCAAGCTCCTCAACAACTCATATCTTCACCCGTGATCATTGCTTTGACTGCTAGTCTGTTCAAAATCAACAAACAAGGGTGTTAATTAGCGCTCGAAATACGTAACATAAGTACAACAAAGACCTGAGTCGCCTACGGTAACTCTCACCTGGCATGCGTGTAAATACAAGGTGCATAAACTCCACCAGAGGTACATCCTCTATGCTAGTCAGTTTGCTCATGCGGTCATTTCCCTCGATTTCCGGCATGTTCACAAATGAGAGTTTGATTCACCGTTTTATGACGTACACCTCGCTTCATCTTTGACATTAACACCGAGTATAATCAGGAAGTGGTATGCACCGGGAAGGCAATTTAAAATGCAGATTTCTTCTCAGAGGCCGAAGCGCAGGGTTAAGCTATTCTCTGGTCTACCTCGGGGGTAACAGTCATTGTTGGTCGCTTTTCTATAGCTCGATGCTCCGCTGTCGAGCAGACTTACTGCTTCTCACATGTTCCTGGTGCATGCTGCTTCCATGATCTGTCCAACTCTCTGACGGACTACACGACCTGTAATGTGCGTGTGTGATTGTTTTCTATGTGTATACTCACGGGGGACCTCGTTTTATAATCTCATCCGAAGAACTTCTGTAGAGTGTGCACAGAATCTGGCTCCGGAGAAAAGTCGGGGCGGGCGCAAAGCGCGGCACGCAGCATTTCCTCATCCATGTGGCAACCGCGCTCCGTCGTGCGCGACTTTGGCCTTTCAAGAGCGAGTGCTCTCGCTCGCTAGCTCCAGCTCCCTCTGCGCCACCGTCGCTCCATTTGAGAGGGGGAAAGCTGACAGCTCGCGGTGTGAGCTGGTCTGGCCTAGCGGTAAGGCGTTAACGCCCGTTCTTAATTGGGCGAATGTTTCTTCGCGAACCTAGTTGGAAGTATTCGGCGAAGCTAGCTGGTTCTTAATTGGGCCAACTTTTCTTCGCGAACCTAGTTGGAAGTATTCGTCGAAGCTATATTCGGGGTCCAAAAAGCTTCGCTCAACATGTTCCGGGAACATTCGCCCTATTCGACGATCATTGCCTCTGACTGGCTGAGAGCAGAGCTCTCCTGTGGATGAAGAAAAAATAAAAATAAAAATGGATGACGGTGTCGCTAGGTTTTTCACTCGCTTCGGAGGGAATTTGTTTATTTGTTGACTTGTGGGAGGCGCAGCCTTGTCTCAGAGACCCAGAATGAGATAGTAGTTAGTTGAATTACCCTGTGATGGATGATTAAAGTATACTGACTTGACTTGACTTGACTTGACTTGACTTTAGCCTACATTTTCGACCATGCTGTCTGCTGCGCGTCTGCCGCAAGTTCGGGCCGAAGCTTGCATCTCATTACAAGCCATTTGAGAACGAAGTAAAGTTTGGACTGTCCGAACCATATTCGGCGAACTAAAAGTTCAGTTAAGAAACGAATCATAGTTCGTCGAACTGTCCGAAGTATGTTCGGCGAACAAACATTCGCCCAGTTAAGAACGGGCTTTAAGGCTGGTAACTGAGCAGAAGGGCCTCGGCTCGATTTCGCTTCGGCTCTCCTTTCTCTTCAAAAAGGTTGTGGTTTGTGGACACTGTCTTGTGACTTTGTCCCTCACAATTAATATAACACTAATATGGCTCTCATCGCTGCCCATCTTAATGCAGAAGTCATTCTGGTGGTGACAGTGTAGCGATAGGTATCTAATCTCCCTCTCCCCCCACCTCCATACCCCCTTCCCTCCTTCTCCCCGTCGCTAATAAGCCTTGTGTTTTTTGTGGACGTTAAGCACCATGTTTACTTACTTCGCGCGGCTCTTGGTTCTCAGCAGAGAGGAATAAAATGCCTGCGTAGGCATAAGGCAAATTGAGGTTTCAAGGCCACAAGTCGGTTTCTTAATCACCCACTTAACATTAACACAGAACACTTGTTTCCGTATCCGTTCTACCCCCGTGTTTTTTACCGCAGTAGCACGTAAAAGATCCCGGTCATACTGCTAAAAGTGCAGGTGGCATGTTACAGCTAAACGCGCATGCACCTTACGAATGTGGCTTTGCACGAAGTGACATGGTGCATGGTTGTATGGTGTATACTCAGCCCGACGAGATGGCAGCAGTTTTATGTGGCACCAGCCATGCCAGCACTGTAAGTACACCATTTCAGTGGATATTCAAAAACGCGCTATAAAAATCTAGTCACTCATGTATAGTCACATGCGAGCGGAGTATGTCTGTTCGATAGCGGAGAATAGTGCTATATAAACGCGATCAACACCAACAACAGCATGGCACAGGCTGCTCTCACTTCCCTGTATACGTTGGTCTTGGTCTACGTCCGCTGTCGGAAATAACCGCAAAAAGGCAGCCTTTTCCGTCCTCCATTTGTCAGAAACAAGTTCTAAGTGAATCTGTCCCCTTCCTTTATAAATGCCTCTGACACTGTCAAGGTTATATTTGCCTACAGATGATGCTACATAATGCCCGGCTTGAATTCTGGAAATGTATGCACTCTTCTACGGGGAAAGTTCTGAAAATAGCCATTTCAGGCTAGCTTAGACTCCCTTCGTGAATAGCGTGAGAAGAAAGTATACATTACGTGTCAGCTGCAGGAATTATTTAGGAGGGAAAGAGTTATTTTGAGTTGTTCCTTCCCCAGAGTGCTCTAACTAACAGTCTGTGCACACAGTGTCTGTGCAGCTATTGTCTGTCTCTACTGGCGTATGAAAGTGGTCATGTAGGAAATGTTTTTGTTGTTAGAATTGTTTTGTTTTGTTTTTGTTTTGTTTTTATTCCGGCGCGATTTGGTTATTGTTTTATCCCCTTCTACTCTTATCTGTTAAACACATACTACTTGAATGTCCTATTACCACAGAGTTCTTTCAGAAAAATGAATATGACTTTAATGCTTGCAACAACGTAAGAGATATTTTGTATAATACTGATGTTACAAATCATATTGTTAAATTGATTGTTTATAGTCCTGTGGGTAAATCAGTTTTTTTTTCTCTCTCTCTCTCTTTTTTTTTTTTTTTTTTTTTTTTTGGGGGGGGGGGTGCTAATATCATCTCGATGTGAACAGCCATAAAATAAAATATTGATTGATTGATTGATACCCCCTTCTACGATGACCCTCATAACACCAGCTTTAGCGGCTGTTTAAATAAAATGAAAATATTGCATGAAAATGAAGAATAAAACTGTGTCCCGAGATCTGGTATCGTGGACAACACGATGTGAACATAGACACACAGACACAAACACTGATGTAATCAAAGCATGCACACTGCACGCGGAGAGACAGATAGACAGAAACAGACAGACAGAAACAGACAGACAGAAAGAGTCAGAGAGACAGGGAAGTCACAATGCCCTTGCTTTAGAACCCGACTTCATCAACACTCATTTACCTATTTTCTTTAACAACATTCTCCACTTTCTCAAAGAGAATATCGAGACCACGAGTATTATCTCATCACTGTTCATGACATATAGCAATATGTGTTTGAACAGGGCAAGGTAAAAAACAAAAACAAAGCCAAAACTAAACAGGGGAAATTCGAGGTAGTGGACAAATCATACTGGTAAAAATGAAAAAGAAACAAGACAAAAAATCTGATAGTTTTGGATTCTTTGTAGAATGAACCTTCAGTTGTTCGTCTGCAGGCGGCTGGGTGTGGAGGGAGGGGGGCATGTTTGGCGGGGCGGGAGAGGGGTGCCGGGGGTGTGGGATGTGGGGTGGGTGGGGGGTTTGGAGGCTTAATTCTGCCTCCGCATGGTCATGACGTCCGTTATCAGAAGCGTGAGACTGAGCCGTATGATAAAAACCCTCAGACGTATTTTCCTGACGGACCGACTGCTGGGGCTTAACTCCCGTAGAAACCTTTACGGCTTATTAGGGACTGGGCGTGGCGGGGGGGGGGGGGGGTGCCAATGAATTGCTTGTCCCAAGCGCAGAAGCAGGAAAGACTGCCACCGCCGTAATAATAGTAATAAAATAATTCTTATAAAGCGCTATTCTCTCTAACCAGAGTTAAAGTCACTACAGTATATCTACAAATAACTCTTGACAAAAATCACATTAACATACATTTCAACAAACAAAACCTTAAGTGCTGTAGTCTGCAATAGCTATTAAGGTGATGGGGAACTCGCCAGCGCAAATTAGCCACTCATGTACTGTGCAGCTTGCCCTTTTGCACAGTTGTGGGGAACAGGGTCACAAAGACACTGTCCATAGAACCGACCATTGAGAACAACTGAAGCAAAAGACCGGCCAACTCACTACGTGAGAGTCCAGCTCCGGCCACCTCACTACGTGAGAGTCCAGCTCCACCTCATTGCTCACACATCTCTGTAGCTCTCATGAGAGGTATTTTCGTACTCGGATCATAGATTATATCGACGCTGTTGACCCTAGATTCTAACGCCAATATCAACGCTGTTGACCATAGATTGTATCGACGGTGTTGACCATAGATTATATCGACGCTGTTGACCCTAGATTCTAACGCCAATATCAACGCTGTTGACCATAGATTGTATCGACGATATTGACCATAGATTATATCGACGCTGTTGACCATATATTATCTCGACCCTGTTGATCATAGATTGTATCAACTCTGTTGACCATAGATTGTGTTTACGCTGTTGACCACAGATTGTGTCTACGCTGTTGACCATAGATTGTGTCTACGTGTTGACCATAGATTACGCTGTTGACCACAGATTGTGTCTACGCTGTTGAACATAGATTACGCTGTTGACCATAGATTGTGTTTACGCTGTTGACCATAGATTGTGTCTACGCTGTTGACCATAGATTGTGTCTACGCTGTTGACCATAGATTACGCTGTTGACCATAGATTACGCTGTTGACCATAGATTGTGTCTACGCTGTGGAGCAGCAGATGAGGAAGAGCTGTGACATATAGCCAACTGCTACCCCATCCCGGGATCACAAGTAGGCGTACTTGGAAGAAATAATTTATTGTGTTGTTTGTGCCACGCAACTGTCACTGATGATCCCTTTTTATCGTTTGTCTTCATCCCTTTCTTTCTGGTTTAACTCGCCCTGGTGTAATTTTGTAACTGTCCTGGTTGACCGGCCGTAAAAAAGATCCTTCCTTCCTTCCATTCTCTTTTTCTTTTCTTTTCTTCTTCTTCTTCTTCTTCTTCTTCTTCTTCTTCTTCTTCTTCTTCTTCTTCTTCTTCTTTCTAACACTGCTTAAGGTTTAGTTTTTACCAATGGCAATATATCTACCATTTGAGAGACAAACGTCAATATCGAATTACGAAACACCCACAGCCAAACCCACAGGTAAACCTTCGACTGAAAACGAAGAATGCACTGACACCCCGACCCACATCCCCCACACATAGACAGAAGCGATTCCCGGCCGCCATTGAATGCTCGTTCAAAAGCAATTATTTAAATACTTCTATGCTGCGGTCCGCGGGTTATGACACAGTGAACCTTCCCTGTTGTCCGCACAAATACCAACGGACAAGTCTCAACAAGGGGAGCTAACTCCTACCAGGCATCCACTCTCTCGTCACCTTTAGCATCCAGATGGACCGTGTTTCCATGGGAACAAGTACCTCTCCTCGGTCAGTCCAGAGCGAGGGATCAGGCGGTGCTTCGGTCGGCCACAGGCGGTAGCAGCGGCCAGTCGGCACCAGCCGTGGATCAACAGACTGCGATTCCTGTGCCGCTCTAAATGAGCAAGGTCAGGCTGGGCACGACATGGAAAGCCAGGCTGGGGCGTGAGGGCAAAAGGACAGCTGTCAATCACTCACAAAAGCGACGCACTAGTCCTCGTCACGTGATGCTGCAACTACCTGGGGGGGGGGGGGGCAGGAAGGAGGCGGAGAGAGTTAGAGAGAAAAAATCTCAATGGATCTAAATTATAAAAACGCTCCAGTAACCAAAGTTTTCATATAGTGTGATTTGTCTCATTTGATTGCAGCTGATACTGCTCGTCATCGGTGTAGAGTGTAATTTGTCTCATCAATTTTGATTGGAGCTGATGCTGCTATCAATGTAGAGTGTAATTTGTCCCATCAATTTTGATTGCAGCTGATGCTGCTATCAATGTAGAGTGTAATTTGTCCCATCAATTTTGATTGCCGCTGATACTGCTCGTCATCAGTAGGGAGTGTAACCTCATTTGATAGTAGCTGATATTGCTCATCATGTGAACATACGCCATTCCTTATTGTGACGGTTTACTTCGGAATCCATCGCTCCGTTGTGTTGCTTCAGTTTATTGTCCAAACATGGAGGCATCACTCAGGGGCTTTTGGCATCTACTATGTTTAGTGAAGTTCTGACTGGTTCAAACTGAGCGAGTGAATAGCAGCCAGGAATCTTCTACTCTTAACCGAACCTCCGTCTCAACACTGTTCCCCATGAGACTATGTCAGCATCGTCATGCAGCGAAGAATTTCAGCGTACTTCACTTTGGGTAACTGTGCATGAGCTAAGTGTGTTTCTCTGAACTGCATGACTGGCATACGCTCTCTCTCTCTCTCTCTCTCTCTCTCTCTCTCTCTCTCTCTCTCTCTCTCTCTCTCTCTCTCTCTCTCTCTCCCCTCTACCTACTCTCCCTCCCTCTCTCTCCCTTCCTCCCCCTCCCCCCCCCCTCTCTCTCTCCTCTCTCTCTCTCTCTCTCTCTCTCTCTCGCTTGTTCGTTCTTGTCCCTTCGGATTCTCCAGATAATTCAGCAATATCCTCCGGCATAAATGAGTCGTGCGGTGAATTCAGTGCCTGTGATTACAGCGACAGGCACTGCACCATGTGGACATTACTGGCGACATGCACAGAACAGAGAGGTGGCGGGGAGATAGAGAGGAAGACGGCCACGGAGAGAGAAAGAGAGGAGGAGAGAAAGAGGGGGCGGAGAGAAAGAGAAAGAGGGAGTAAGAGGGAAGAGAGAGTAAGAGGGAGCTTCTCGCTCACACACATACACTCTCTCTCTCTCTCTCTCTCTCTCTCTCTCTCTCTCTCTCTCTCTCTCTCTCTCTCTCTCTCTCTCTCTCACACACACACACACACACACACACACACACACACACACACACACACACACACACACAGGGAGAGAGAGAGAGAAAATAAGCGCGAACGAGAGACAGACAGAGAGACACGCAGAGACACAGGGAGAGAGAGAGAGGAAGAGAGAGAGCGTTTCCTACGTGACAAGGCTGGAGAACATGCAGTTACCAGAATGGATATAAGAACACGAGCGTGTGATTTGAATATCCCTATATATACTTCACAAGGCAGAAAATGGGGAAGCCAATGAAGTACAGAGCACGCAACGCCAGATTCCGCTGACAGACTCGATGACTGCTAAAAGACGCATTACCGTGGTTAGTGACGTCACTTCCAAATGATCACCTCGCACACTTCAGTCACACATGTTTCCGGTCAGATCATTCTTTCAATTTCCTTTTGAAATTCGGATGAGAGCCGTGCATAAATTTAACAAATTCCGACAGTTCCGGAGGCTTAATCTGAACCGGCTTTTCGTGAAGAAACTTTGGCCGAAGCAGGCATTTCCATTCCTTCCATTAACTTGTTCATGATTGTCTCCCTTGACGTGTCACTCGGTGGACCCACGCCACACAAAACAGTCTCGGCTGTACCACAAGGGACGAAATCTAAGACGGGCTGTCTTTTGCAGTATTCAGATCCTCGAACAGAAGTGATATGCCATTTTGAAAGTAAACTACGCACACGAAATGGGACAAAATCTTTTACTGCCAAGCGAGCATGATAATGATAATATAATGGGCACCTGCTCGCCTAATTCGTAATTCGCCCTCAGATCTTGCAAATTCTTTCACATGTACATATATTATTAAATATATTTTAACATCAAACATTCAAATGCACACACACACACACACACACACACACACACACACACACACACACACACACACACACACACACACACACACCACACCACTCAGCTCGCTCACTCACTCACTCCACATATCTCAGGGCAATGCAACTGGACAAAAGGCTGGTAAAAGAGAAGGGTTTTCCAATCAGGTTCCAAACGTGCAGCTGGCAGGTTACAGCTAAACATATATTCACCCTACGTACATGGTGTTTTCATGAAGTGGCACCGTAAACAGGTTCATGGTTGTGCGTACATAAAAAGATGCGCCGAGACGGCAGCAGTTTCACGTGGCACCAGCCAAGTAACAACCAAACAGTGCTGTAAATACATCACTCCGATGGATATTGAAAGCTGAACGAGCTGTAAAAGGCTACATGCAGGCACTCATTCAGACCTACATGCGACAAGAGCGCAGTGAGTCTGCTCGAGACCACAAAACAGCGCTATACAAAAGCGAACAACTTCTTTCTATGGTATTAACTGACAGCCAGGAACAACACATCCTCAAAGAAGTCCTACGAGGTGGCACACAGCACTTTATGACAGAGCTACGGTGGAGTTCAGTGTCGTGTTTTCTAGGTGTGTGGCGATACGGGATCATGGGGTCACTGGCTTTCTCTCGAGAGAACGAAGGACATTAAGGAAAGGCGTGAGATGGTACAGTTTCTTGCCCTTGTTGATTTATCGCTCGCGCAGGCTTTCGATCCGTTTTCCCAGCGCAGTCGTAGTGCCTCATGCTGTCTCCAATGAACAAGGCGCGCAGGATGTTTTGCCACTTTGTTCATGCTATCTCGACTGAACAAGGAGTGCAGAATGTTTTTGCAAATTGTTCATGCTGTCTCGATTAAATAAGAAACGCAGGATTTTTTGCGACTTTGTTCATGCTGTCTCGATTGAACAAGGAGCGCAGAACGTTTTTGCAAATCGTTTATGCTGTCTCGATTGAACAAGGAGTGCAGAATGTTTTAGCAAATTTGTTCATGCTGTCTCGATTAAACAAGGAGCGCAGAATTTTTCTGCGGCTTGGTCTGCTGTCTCGGTTGAACAAAGAGCGCACTATGTCTTTGCAATTTTGTTCACACACAAACCCAGCCAGCTGTGCTGGGGTCCATGAGATACGTGTCATTCATACGCCAGCGCAGCTCACTTAATCACCAAGTTATTCCTTAGCTAGCGTAAATAAAAACAACAGTAACGCTACACCGTGTTCAATATTTTCGGTTTTCTCGAAACCTTTCTCAATGAACTGAGACTGAAGAATGCTAAACGTCACACACACACACACACACACACACACACACACACACACACACACACACACACACACACACACCACACACACACACACACACACACACACACACACAGAGTTACACTTGCTCTTTGATGCGTCACAGAAAACGTTATTCCTTTCGAACTTGAACCAATTTCCCTATGGGGACAGTAATAATAATAATAGCTAACGTTATATATTTATAAAAACCCATAATCTCTTAAACAAAAGTCAACATTAAGCTGGGATTCAATCACATGAAAGGTTAAAAAGAAGGCTTATTTAATACGACACAACATGCGTTTTGGGGGGTAAGCCACAGAACAAGACTTAAAACAGTTAAACGGTGAAATATAAAATGTAGGCTGTTGCAGCACGTTTTGTCACCACGGTACGTTTTGCCACCAACGAGATGGTGACAACTCGTGCAGCCATTATACCTTATAATAATAATAATAATAGTGTATATTTATCATGCGTTCGTCAACGTCCTGAGCGCTTACATGATACATATTAACCTAAATATGATATTCTATACACATGTAGAGCATAGTCTTACCAAAACAATTTACATGAAGTATTATACAAACAAACAAAAAAGAGAAGAAAAACCACACACACACACACACACACACACACACACACACACACACACACACACACACACACACACACACACACACACACACACAGTGACTGTAGCAGAAACTGGGTACTGATATTAGTTAGGATAGAAATACTGTGAGAAGAGGAAGGTTTTCAGTTTGGCTTTAAAAGATGACAGGGTTGAGCAGTGTCTAAGGTCTTGTGGGAGTGAATTCCAAATGTGGGGTCCAAAGCAAGAGAAGGTGCGAAAGCAATGGGTCTTGCGTTTGTATTGTTGGATTTCCAGCATGCGGGTGTCAGAAGAAGAGCGTAGTGTACGAAACGGAGTGTAGACATGCAGCAGTTCAGAGAGGTAAGCAGGACCAGAACCACTTATAGCACTGAAACACATACAAGCGACTTTATACTTAATATGTTCTGAAATGGGGAGCCAGTGCAGTTTTTCCAAGAGAGATGTTGAGTGGTGGTGACGGGGTGCCAAGAGAACAAGTCTTGCAGCAAAGTTCTGAATTGCCTTTTCAACTCAGATATCAGTACATGTAATAGTGTGTGTGTGTGTGTGTGTGTGTGTGTGTGTGTGTGTGTGGTAGTATGTATTAGTTAGTGGGTGTGGTAGTTAGTTAGTTAGTTAGTTAGTTAGTGTGTGTTGTGTGTGTGTGTGTGTGTGTGTGTGTGTGTGTGTGTGTGTGTGTGTGTGTGTGTGTGTGTGTGTGTGTGTGTGTGTGTGTGTGTGTGTGTGTGTGTGTTGTGTTGTTTGTGTGTGTGGTGTGTGTGTGTTGTGTGTGTGTGTGTGTGTGTGGTGGTGCGTGCGTGCGTGCGTGCGTGTGGTGTGTGTGTGTGTGTGTGTGTGTGTGTGTGTGTGTGTGTGTGTGTGAATGTCGGCATGACAGTGACAATGACGTGTAATGCAACAGGCGCGATGTAATGAATATTTTATGACGGCAAAATCAGATGACACAGAGGGGAGACGGAGAGGAAGATTGGGGCAGGAGGGGTCGGAGGGGAGGGGAGGGGAGGGGAGGGGTCGGAGGGGAGGGGAGGGGGGCAGGAAGCTGAGCTTTGTAATAGGAATGGGTTATACAAAAAATATCTTCTTATTTTTTTAAAGATGGTGGGTGGGTGAATCCGATCTTGGAAAAGTGACCCCCCTAAAAAAGAAGCTTCCAGTTCAAAACATCCCAGGGGATGAATGAAAAAACGCAGAGTAACCAGCGGAAAAAGAGAAATTAGTCGGACGCAGGGAGAACGCTTTTGATATTAATCGAAAGAAAAAAGAAAATGAAAGAAAAACGTTTATTTCCGGCGGTGGCATTTGCATGGGGGAATCAACCTGTTTAAGATCAGATATCGGGTCCCCAATATGTTGGTTTGATGTTTTGTTGCGTTTGCAACCAGCCACAGACGTGCTCTTTGGAGCAGTGTGATCGCAAGCGTTTTCTCTTGAGGTTTTCAGCGTGTGTGTGTGTGTGTGTGTGTGTGTGTGTGTGTGTGTGTGTGTGTGTGTGTGTGTGTGGTGTGTGTGTGTGTGGGGCGGCGGGTGTGGTGTGTGTGTGTGTGTGTGTGTGGTGTTTGTGTGTGGTGTTAGTTTTAGTGTTAGTGGGGGTGTGGGGGTGTGGGTGGTGTGTGTGTGTATGTGTGGTAGTATGTATTAGTGGGTGTGGTAGTTAGTTAGTTAATTAGTGTGTGTGTGTGTGTGTGTGTGTGTGTGTGTGTGTGTGTGTGTGTGTGTGTGTGTGTGTGTTTGTATGTATGTGTGTGTTTGTTGTTAGTGTATGTGCGTGGGTATGGGCGCGCTTGCTTTTGTATGTGTGTGTGTGTGTGTGTGCGCGCGCGTGCGCGCGTGCGTGCGTGCGTGTGTGCGTGCGCGTGCGCGTATGTGTGTGTGTGTGTGTGTGTGTGTGTGTGTGTGTGTGTAGGGGGGGTGCGTGCATGCGAGGGTGAGCGACAGCGAAAGCTATGTAGGTCTAATGCAAATTAGCTAGTGTATTTTATAACGTTTTATGCATATGTCTTTGAGCCTCACGCATTATATATATATATATATATATATATATATATATATCAGAGTGATTGAGAGGATTAGAAATGCACTCATCATTACAATAGATACACTCCTGCTGGAGCCGAACGAGCGGTTAGCAAGAACAAATGGCCGTTTTAAGCACGTGAAACTCGAGTAACTCGACACCGCATGAAATGCTCTGACGGGCCGGCAATCCCCACAGGTTATGAATATAAAACCCCGGCAGCAAACTGACTGCCAATGTTTTATTGAACAAGGGATCAGATCACGCAAACGTTTTAGAACGGTTTTCCCTTTCACGAGACGGTACAAAACAACTTGCACACTATCGGAAAATATTCCTTCTACTAAGCAACGAGCAAACGGTTCAGGCAGGCGAAAATGGAGGCAAACTGAAACGTAAATGTTTGCAGCCTAGCTGTCTCGAATAGAACTGGCCCGGGGTTAGCAATCAGGCGAAACCACGGACCACACTCCTATGACTAATCAAGCAAACTGCGGAACATGTCCCTTCATTATCACCAACACCAACGGCCATAGTCCGCAATCCGAGATGAACATCACGAAACACTTCAACTGCTTGACGTACGACAGTGTATACGTCATTCATTGCACCAAATGCGCTCAACTCTACATCAGCGAAACAGGGCGCACCCTCGACATCCGCTTCGAAGAACGCCTTGCGGACATTTGAAACCCGAGAGACAAACCTGTTGCTAATCACTTCAGCCAAACTGGTCGCACCCTCCACAAACATTCGCGTGAAAGGACTGTGGCTTCTCTTTACAGTGTGAATGACATGAAAGACATGGACTACCACACTTGAGTGAAAGTATAGGCAGCAGTAAACCAGGTGGAATGAATGAAAAACTAACTTTAGGTAAATGAAACTTGGCTGTTGTCTATTTGGGCATCAGGTGGCTGTAACTCGGCTGTTCAATATTTAAGCTGACCATAATTCTTCTCTTTTTTTTTACTACTTCTATCCCTACCCACCTTGACCGCTTGCATGCGTACAATGGTGACCTGCATCCTTTAGTCCCATCATTTACAAGCAAACGATGGTCAATCCTTCCGATGCCTTCACTACAGATCACCACAGAACCGTAAAATTGACACTGGATCACTAAAATGGACACCGGACCTTAACATTGACACTGGATCACTCAAATGGACACCGGACCTTAACATTGACACTGGATCACTAAAATGGACACCGGACCTTAACATTGACACTGGATCACTCAAATGGATACCGGACTTTAACATTGACACTGGATCACTCAAATGGACACCGGACCTTAACATTGACACCGGATCACTCAAATGGACACCGGACCTTAAAATTGACACCGGATCACTCAAATGGACACCGGACCTCAAAACAATGGACACCGGACTACTAATAATGGACACCGGACCACTAAGACACTGTGGACCTCAAAACGATGGACACCGGACCACTAATAATGGACACCGAACCACTAAAATGGATACTGGATCACCGTTTCACTGAAGTGGACATCAGACATCGGACCACTGAACCGGACACCGAGCCACTAGACTGGATAACGCGCAATTAAAACGGACACGCAACCACCAGAAAGGATACCCGATTACTGAAGTGAATATAGCACTAGTAAAATGGACACCAGACAATAGAGTGGACGCCGGACCACCAGAATGGACACAGGACCGTTGGAGGACACCCGAGTACGATACGAACTAGACACACTGGCACAAAGAAATGCACGCCGGACAGCAACAAAGTTAATCGGTCGGGAAAATACAGAAAACATGAACTATTCTGCTCAGCTCAATGGTTTCGATCTCCATTCAGCTCAGCGGTCTGTCCATTTTCAGTTCAGTACAATCAGCTCAGCGGTCTGTCCATTTTCAGTTCAGTCCAATCAGCTCAATGGTCTGGGAAAATCAGTTCAGTACAATCAGCTCAGTGGTCTGTTTCATTCATTCAGCTCAGGGTCTGTCCATTTTCAGTTAGTACAATCAGCTCAGTGGTCTGTCATTTTCAGTTCAGTACAATCAGCTCAGTGGTCTGTTCATTTTCAGTTCAGTACAATCAGCTCAGTGGTCTGTCCATTTTCAGTTCAGTACAATCAGCTCAGTGGTCTGTCCATTTTCAGTTCAGTACAATCAGCTCAGTGGTCTGTCCATTTTCAGTTCAGTACAATCAGCTCAGCCGCGTACAGAATGCTGTACTAAAACCTGAACCAGCAAACAAAAATATGTTTATGCTTAACATAAACATACCCGTTGTTGCAAAATGAATTTAGTAAATTATGCTTGTGAGCATTTGCTATAAGCTTAGCTATAAGCTTAGCTTGTGTAACGCTCATACAATGAATTTGGTTGTCCATACTTTCATGAATGTAAATAAACTTTGCTTAAACCAATAAAAATAAAATAAAATAACAGACTTAACTGCGTATTCAGGAATTGTGTAAGATCCGTTTGATGCACATGCGTATGCTTACTAGTATATCTTCGATGAAAACAAGTGACAAAACTGCTAGAACGGGAATAAGGTGCAAATCTATTGTACATATTCCCTCTGTCATTGTATGCTTTTCTTACTGTGTTGGTGTTGCTATTGTTGTTGTAGCGATGCCCCGCTGAAGGATACATATGAAATTATACAGTGACAAATGCAGTCCATGGGATGACAGGATTGCGCGTTAATTAAGTTTGGCTCGAATGAGGAACGCGCGGACAGTTAGGCTGAGCTTTTCTTTTACGTGAGAGAGAGAGGGGTGGGGGGGGGGGGGTGTCTGCACGCAGTCTATCACATCTGTCGTCTGATGAAGCTGAAAGCAATTCAGTTTGGTGAATCTCCGAAAATAAGAAAAAAGGCACTGGCATTTGTATGTAATACACATAGCCATCCGGCAGCTAAAGTTAAGAGACTGGTCGTCTCTCTCTCTCTCTCTCTCTCTCTCTCTCTCTCTCTCTCTCTCTCTCTCTCTCTCTCTCTCTCTCTCTCTCTCGTCTGTTTCCTTCTCTTTTCTTCTTCTTCTTGTTTTCTTTTTCCTTTTCTTCGTCGTCTTTCTCTTTCTTTGTTTCTTTCTTTCGTTCATTCCTTCGTATAGGTTTGTCACACACACACACACACACACACACACACACACACACACACACACACACAGAAAAGCTTACAGGATCTATGGAACCGAATATCACCCAATTTCCGAAACAGATCGGTATCGCAGCGTGGGACAGAGACCGCATTCCATGACTGCAGACACTGATGAAGTCCCATGGAAGCCTGGCGGAACTGCATTGGGCTGCCGGTGACCCTCGGGTGTACCGCCAGACATGTTGAGAGCCATCAGCAAGCTCTGGTGGCCCCAGTGGTCAGCGGCACTGTCCGGCCGGCAGCTGTAGTGGGAATTAAGGCTCGGTCTGTCCGCCTCTGGTCTGTGTCAGCGGAACGTCGAGACTTGTTTGCGTACGCATGTCCCACGAGGCTTAATTGTGGTCGTTCGTCATTCTGCGGTTTGTTTGGTGGTTTGTTTAATTGTTTCTTTGTTTGACTTTCCTTTCGCCCTGAGGTGACCTTGTGCGGTTGACGGGACAAAACTAATTGTGGGTTGTTGTTTTTCGTCCCCGCTCAACTCCTGTGTTTTCTTGAGATGACCCTGTGTGGTTGACATCGCGAAATATGTGGTCTTTCCTTTTCTCCATCTTTCTCTAAGCCCCACCCAGCCCCACGCCGCACAGCTCTTTGTCTTCCTGAGGTGACCCTGTGTGGTTGTCAGTACACAATTGACTGTCTGTCCTTCTTTCCCTCTTTCTCCGTCTCCCTCCGCTCAACTCTCTGTTGTGCTGAGGTGACCCTGTATGGTTGACAGAACAATATAATCCAGTTTCTAACTCTACTTCTTTGTTGTACTCAGGTGACCCTGTGTGGTTGACAGAACAATATAATCCAGTTTCTAACTCTACTTCTTTGTTGTACTCAGGTGACCCTGTGTGGTTGACAGAACAATATAATCCAGTTTCTAACTCTACTTCTTTGTTGTACTCAGGTGACCCTGTGTGGTTGACAGAACAATATAATCCAGTTTCTAACTCTACTTCTTTGTTGTACTCAGGTGACCCTGTGTGGTTGACAGAACAGTATAATCCAGTTTCTAACTCTACTTCTTTGTTGTACTCAGGTGACCCTGTGTGGCTGACAGAACGATATAATCCAGTTTCTAACTCTACTTCTTTGTTGTACTCAGGTGACCCTGTGTGGTTGACAGAACGATAAAATACAAGAGTAGCTCCACCTTTTTCGTGTAGCTCTAGTCTACGAGTTATTTTTATTCCGACAAGTTTTATCTCTAACTTTAAGCAACAAGGAGTAGAAAAAAAGTATAAAGAGTCAAAAAACGTTATTAAAAGAAGAACAAGAACAAGAAGAAAGACAGAAAAACGCCATCCAAAAAGGAAACAGAGAAAAAGAAGAAAAACAAAAACAAACGCCAATCAAAAAGAAGGAGCAAGTATTTATTGTCGACATTAAATTCAGGTCTGCAATTATTCAAAATAGCGTCAGATTAAAAGAGAAGAGCACAGAAAGAGAAAATACCCCTGGGTGCGATCCGTCAGTCCCC
Source organism: Alviniconcha marisindica (assembly GCA_018857735.1). NCBI lineage: Eukaryota > Metazoa > Mollusca > Gastropoda > Provannidae > Alviniconcha > Alviniconcha marisindica. Next base: position 135,464 of record JABMCL010000509.1, on the reverse strand, counting down.
ACAGCTTCCGGAGTTCGGGAAGTTGTTGAAAAATTAAATTCTAGCAAATTCGACTCCATTGGTGTATTCTGCGAGTGGGGGGAACTGATTTATACTGTCACAGTTAGGTGATACACTTCTACGCACACGTAGGTGGTAGGCTGCATAGCAGTATTCTTTAATGAAATGTTTTTATTCTCATTTCCACATGTTCTGTTAATAATAGTACCAGCATTGCCATTTGCGATGAAACCAGCAGAGGACATTTGCTTTCTATTTGTGAATGTGCTTCCGGATAACCGGACCTGTGCGCACACAAAAATACGTGAGACAGAGACATGAATGGAGAGAGAGAGAGAGAGAGAGAGAGAGAGAGAGAGAGAGAGAGAACTGGGGAGGGAGGGGGGCAGAGAGAGAGAGAGAGAATAAGGGGGGGGAGATGAAGAGGGAGGGGGGGGGGAAGAGGGACGGAGGGAGAGGGAGGGGGCGCAAACAGACGATAAGGAAAGTCAAACAGATCAATACCACTTCAATCGGCGGCTCGCTGGGTCCCGGGCAATAATAAGAAAATGGCGCTGTGCGGGCCTGGCGGGCACGTGAATCACGGAAGGCAGGGAAATCCTCGTCACATTTGTCTGCATGTTCGGGGGGCGTTAGGGTCAGAATAGGGAACTGGAAGCAATTGTTTCGCTGGTTTGTAGGTGCCTAGTTGACGGGTCACCCCATCAGTTCCACGTTGATGACTGGGCATTTCTGTGACTTGATTCAACCATGCAAGATTGGCAAAATCTCTCTCTCTCTCTCTCTCTCTCTCTCTCTCTCTCTCTCTCTCTCTCTCTCTCTCACACACCACACACACACACACACACACACACACACATAGACACAAAAACACGCGCGCATGCGGGAGGGGGTGGGGGTTAAGGTTGGACGAGTCGGCATTAGCCAGAGGGATAGGGAGGGGAAGAGGGGAGGGAGCGGGACGGATGAAATTGAGTGTAATGATCTCACCCCCCACCCCCACCCACTCGCACTAAGACCACCACACACACCACACACACACACACCACAAAATCTCTCCTCTCTCTCTCTCTCTCTCTCTCCTCTCTCTCTCTCTCTCTCCTCCTCTTCACAACACACACACACACACACACACACACACACAACTCTCTCTCTCTCTCTCTCTCTCTCTCTCTCTCTCTCTCTCCTCTCACACACCACCACACACACACACACCACACCCCTCTCTCTCTCTCTCTCTCTCTCTCTCTCTCTCTCTCTCTCTCTCTCTCTCTCACACACACACACACACACACACACACACACACACACACACACACACTCACACACACACACCACAGTATCACGTGCAGCAAAGCACGAGGTAAGAACGACAGGACGCCCTGACCCGTTTCTCAGACACACAGCGCTACTCGCAACACCACTGCGTCTTACATACGTCTTTATTTCCTGCCTACAGCCGCCCCATCCTCTGCACTCCTGTGAGCAGAGGAAGCCCGCCCCGACCCGTCCAATTACGTAGAAACTCCACGTCCCCTGTCCACAGTGCAGGGAGAGTGTACACACGCCACAAGCTGGGCTACGCGGAAGATCGATTTTGTTCGCCAGCCCACAGAAGGGACCCGTACGTCCCATGGAAGCTAGCTTAATCCGGCACTGGGGCTGCAAACCCGAACATTCCCAGTTTGAGGCTGCAGATGGAAAAATTTATACGGATGCTGAACTCGGAAACGGAACGCTCGGACTTCGCGGATGAAATGCGAGGTTCGGATGTCGAGGTTTAGTCTTCCTGGCCTTCTGCGTTCCAGCATAGTTCTGCCTCCAACGGACAGTTCGGTGGTTTAGATGAGGGTTTTGAGTCCGATGTTGAGGTTTCAAACTGGAAGGTACGGATGTTGAAGGTACGGTATAGAGGCTTCAAATGGAAAGTACAAGACAGCAACTTTGCATACCGTCACTTCGACACTACATTCCTTCTTCTTCTTCTTCTTTCGTTTAATGGCCCACAATCAACGTGTCGATTATTCTGGCGCCTATAACTGGGAGTGTTCGCTGTTGTACTGGCCAGTCTGCGAAATCTCCCCACTGTGTCTGAGTTCGAAACCCAGCTCGACCTTCCTCTTTAGACAGGCCTTTCCACAAATCTAGCTAGGTAGACCATTCCTGTGACCATAGATTATGTGTAGGCTATGTCTGCGTGTACTATATGTGAGTGAGTGGTGTATGCTAGCCCGTTGAGGTTTTGTCTTGCAAAAGGCTTTGCGATCTATAAGAGCTATCCAATATTATTATTATTTAGGTGCGAATGTTGTGGTTTCAAGTGAAAGGTTCGGATGTTGAGGCTTCAAACGGAAGATCCGGATGTTTGGGTTTCAAATAGAAGATACGGATGTTTGGGTTTCAAATAGAAGATACGGATGTTGAGGTTTCAGATGGAAAATACGGATGTTGAGGTTTCAAATGGAAGGTACGGATGTTGAGGTTTCAAATGGAAGGTACGGACAGATGTTGGGACTTCAAATGGAAGGTACGGATGTTGAGGTTTCAAATGGAAGGTACGGATGTTGAGGTTTCAAATGGAAGGTACGGACAGATGTTGGGACTTCAAATGGAAGGTACGGATGTTGAGGTTTCAAATGGAAGGTACGGATGTTGAGGTTTCAAATGGAAGGTACGGATGTTGAGGTTTCAAATGGAAGATACAGATGTTGAGGTTTCAAACGGAAGATACAGATGTTAAGGTCTCTGATGGAAGGTACGGATGTTGAGGATGGAGATAAAAATTACGATTATGGAAGCAAGAAATGGCTGGCTAGGTTCTTGAGGCTGCAAACGGACGGTAGGCTACGGTTGCTGAGGATGTCTGTTAGGGAGTTTTCCTTGTGCCTGCTTCACAGATTTCACCTACCGCTCCGGTACACGCACGCACGCACGCACACACACGCACGCACGCACGCACGCACGCACGCACGCACGCACACACACACACACACACACACACACACACACACACACAACACATTCGTTCACCTGCGTGCATCCGTACATACATATCGCACACTCTTTTCTACTACTCGAAGTGAAAAATATTTCTTCTACTGGACAATCTGAAAAGTAAATAAGCCTATATACACTCAAGCGTGTGTGCGTGTGTGCGTGTGAGAGAGACAGACAGACACAGAGAGACAGAGAAAGTTGCGCCTGCAAGACTCGGTCTTGAGAAATTCTCCTTTTCTTTTCGTCTAGATTCCTTTTCTCCCGTCTCCAAAAGACAGATTTAATCCGACACACATACCACAGAGAGTTCAAGGGGAAAAACAAAACAAAAAAATAAACAAAAACACAAGAGGCAGGTCAAGGTAGAAAAACACCTAAACTGGGGAAAACGAAGATAATTGCCCTTTTCAGTCTGGTACGCAAACACTCTGATGACTACTATACAATGTTTATGCCACTCGTTACTATCCCTTTGACTTGTTCAATGTTTTTATGGACAATTAATTGTCTTTAGTCTGAATGGCGTGGAACCTCGTTAATGTCTATCACAAACTTAAAGTCGGAAGTTGGGGAAATGGGGGTGGGGGAGAGGTGGGTGGGGGGAAGGGGGGGGGGTAAGTTTCTAAGAAGAGACTCGGGGAGGAGGGGGGGTGGAGTAGACTACTAGAAAGATCACAGTGGATGTACTTTGAGATAAAACACAGTTGTACGCGGGCTTTTTGTTTTGCTTTTGTTCGTTTTTGTTTGTTTATTTTGCTTCGTTTTGTCTTTGTTTGTTTGTTTGGTTTGTTTCCTTTTGTCTTTGTTTGCTTTGTTTCGTCTTTGTTTGCTTCGTTTCGTTTTGTCTTTGTTTGTTGTTTCGTTTTGTCTTAGCTTGTTTGTTTTTTTCGTCTTGTCTTTGTTTGTTTGCTGTTGTTGCTGTTGTCGTCTAGCGGCCTCATTGTGGTGAGCGCATTTATTCAGGTAGCGTGCACTCGAATTGTTTATTGTACAATGGCCATAGGCCACTATACAAACAGAAGTGGGAATGGGGCATGTAATCAAACAAACAAAAACAAGGAAGTAAAGGGGGGATAGCGGCATTCGCGCGCGCACACACACACACACACACACACACACACACACACGCACGCACGCACGCACGCACGCACGCACGCACACACACGCGCGCGCGCGCGCGCGCGAGCGCACACACACACACACACACATCCGTAATGTAAAATAAAATTGAAATGTGAAATAGGACTGACATACTAAGATATACTCATTATTGCTTTGCCCCCTTTGCCCCTAAGTGGTCTGTATCCTTGGGGCGGAGAGGGAGAGAGAGAGAGAGAGAGAGAGAGAGAGAGAGAGAGAGAATCTGACGATTTGGTTTATCCGTTTGCAATGCAATCCTAGTATAGTGAGTGCGTGTGATTAAAAGAACTGACCACAAATAAAAACTTGGGATTTAGGTTGTCCAGTCGCCGGCGGTGAGAATGAGTCCACTTTGTGCGTTTTCTCTGAAATGAGAAAACGAAAAACAAACAAACAACATAAACGGTTAAAAAGAACGCTAATATAATATCACAAAACAAAACGGGCGAATTATTAGGGTAAGCCCCCTTTTTTTAAAGCTACAAAACAACAGTTAAAATTATTGGTGATAAATGAAGATGCGCTTATCCGGTTGATGTTGTGGAGTGTTCGAAGCCTGGATTATCCGGAAGAGCAAAAGACCGATTTGTACCAACCTCCGTGGCGTGGTGGTTATAGCGCTTCGGGGTGGGGTCTGGGTGGTCGTGAGTTCGAATTCCCTCAGAGTCTGGTGGGATTTTGTTCAGCCTTCACTGACTCCTGCTCCACTTCACGGATGAGTCTTTGAGAGTGTTGTTCTAATTACTCCACTGACACTGCGGAGGCCGCAGTTCCCGGGCCTGGTAAACACCGGGATAATTAGGACAGTAAGCGTGGTCTGCGGCCCTGTTGACTAGTATGCAATCAGAATAGATTGCAATAGCATTATCAGTTAGAATCCTAATCCTCCTCTATTGTTGCACATACAGACACACTCTAATATCAGCTTGCTGTGAAACGACATAAAATAACGCACACACACACACACACACACACACACACACACACACACACACACACACTGCAGAATACATACACACCGACACACACACACACACACACACACACACACACACACACACACACACACACACACACACACACACACACACACACACAACACACACACACACACACTCACGACACACTGCAACACACACACACACACACACACACACACACACACCACCACGCACCACACACACACACACCACCACACACACACACACACACACACACACACACACACACACACACACACACACATGCAGAAAACACACACACACACACACACACACACACACACACACACCACACACGCACACACGCACGCACGCACGCACGCACACACCAAAATACACCCTAAAAATAAAAGATAAAAAATAAAAACATGTGTGGTGACGTCAGTCTCAAATGTTCCGGCTTCCGTCCCTGCCTGAGGCAGCTGTGATCAAAGCGCCCTACGTCAGCGCGTCCACCGAAAGGAAGATTGATGGAGCGACGGGATGGCGGTCTGCTCTCTGCTGGGAGCGTTCATTCCGGCTCCGCCACTCAGCGAACACTGTCATCAGTAAGGGCCATGTGGCAAGTGGCCTACGTCCTCCCCGTACATGCTGGGCCAGAACAGGCATCAGCGAACACTGTCATCAGTAAGGGCCATGTGGCAAGTGGCCTACGTCCTCCCTGTACATGCTGGGCCAGAACAGGCATCAGCGAACACTGTCATCAGTAAGGGCCATGTGGCAAGTGGCCTACGTCCTCCCTGTACATGCTGGGCCAGAACAGGCATCAGCTAACACTGTCATCAGTAAGGGCCATGTGGCAAGTGGCCTACGTCCCCCCTGTACATGCTGGGCCAGAACAGGAATCAGCTAACACTGTCATCAGTAAGGGCCATGTGGCAAGTGGCCTAGCTACGTCCTCCCTGTACATGCTGGGCCAGAACAGGCATCAGCGAACACTGTCATCAGTAAGGGCCATGTGGCAAGTGGCCTAGCTACGTCCTTCCTGTACATGCTGGGCCAGAACAGGCATCAGCGAACACTGTCATCAGTAAGGGCCATGTGGCAAGTGGCCTAGCTACGTCCTTCCTGTACATGCTGGGCCAGAACAGGCATCAGCGAACACCACAGAAGTGCTTCCGCAGCAGTGGGGTAGGCCTGGGCCTCCTTTGGAGGGTGCATGGCCATCCAACGAACTGACGCCTCTTCTGTGGACTCCTGGTGGCGGGCCGTGGTGTGGAATTGAACTGTGGGTTGGTGGGGGATGGGATTGACCTGTCGTTGTGGCGGGGGATGGAATTGACCTGTGAGTGTGGCTGGGGGTGGAATGAACCTGTGGGTGTGGCTGGGGGTGGAATGACTGTGGGTGTGGCTGGGGTGGAATGGACCTGTGGGTGTGGCTGGGGTGGAATGAATCTGTGGGTGTGGCTGGGGTGGAATGAATCTGTGGGTGTGGTTGGGGTGGAATGAACCTGTGGGTGTGGCTGGGGTGGAATGAATCTGTGGGTGTGGTTGAGGTGGAGTGAACCTGTGGGTGTGGCTGGGGTGGAATGAATCTGTGGGTGTGGCTGGGGTGGGGATGTTGGATAGAGCGGCTTGGGAGCAATGCCTCTGAAGTCTGCACGGATGACGGAGCGAGGAAAAAGATGCATATGACTTTCTTTTTCAACAATGTTATTGAGTACTTCATTGTCCCTTGCGGGAAATTCGGGTCGCCATACCTGCTGGGTAAGGCACAGCCGTCGCAAGAGCAGCGCTGCCCACTGCCCAGTGTGTGCAATATTTCCGTGTGTCCAAACAATCGCACGGCTAAAGTGCGTGCAGATGTTGATGCATGCGATTGCACACGGGGGCTGCACGGACACCGTAAGAGAGTCTGCACTGGAAGCTGACTGGGAGAAAAATAGCTGGCCGCACCGGGGACTCGAACCCGCGTCAGTATTGCGCCTGGCTTTTCAATCGGACGTTCTACCAACTGAGTTATTGCCGCCCCGTCGGACCGAATAATACATCCGGGGATTCTTTGTGACTGCATGGCCGTCCCGCTTCTCCCAAAAAGGAACCGAATTCAATCCAAACCAAATCGATCCACCCACGTGCTCCCAGCTACCAGTTATTAGCTAGTGCTGTGCGAACAGTATTTTCACTCAAATGCAAATACACAAAAGGGGACCGAAACAGCAACGCCCCCCCCCCCTCCTCGCCTCACATCACCCCCCCCCCCCCCGAGAGAGAGAGAGAGAGATGCAGACAGCCCCGGAATCAGTGGAGCCACTCCCTTCACATCAACAGCCCAGGCATAAACATGTTGCTGTGAGTCTAACTGGCCCACTCAAAGGTTATACAGGGTAATATTAAGGTTGTAATTGCGCGAAGAAAACGGGGGTTGAAATGTAACTACGGAGGTGTGTGTGTGTGTGTGTGTGTGTGTGTGTGTGTGTGTGTGCGTGCGTGCGTGCGTGCGTGTGTGTGTGTGTGTGTGTTTGAGAGGGCATTTAGTTACGAAGTGCGTGACGTCAACGCCAGTTATTGAAAGCATTGGTCTCTGTCGCCAGACCTGAGTGCAAGCGGAAAATCAACAAACTATTGACGAACGAGAAACAAATATGTGACACTTTAAGTGCTCTTCGATTTCTTTGTGGGTTATTTATTTCTCGGCGGGTGGGCCGGCAGCTGGTCTAACGTGGGTGATCGATAAGGGACCAGTGCACTGCATGGACGGGTGGGTTGGCTGTGGCCCAGTGCGTCAGGTGTTTGGGGTAGATGTGGGTCGAACCCATGCGTTGTTTTTTGGGGGCAGGTGCACCCGGGTGTGAATGGGCAACACGTAGGCTTTCTGAGTGAGGTGGGTGGGGAACGACTAGGGTTTATGGGTGGGTGAGGTGGGTGGGGAACGACTAGGGTTTATGGGTGGGTGAGGTGGGTTGGGAACGACTAGGGTTTATGGGTGGGTGAGTGGTGAACCTAGGTTTATGTTGGTGGTGGGGAACGACTAGGGTTTATGGGTGGGTGAGGTGGGTGGGGAACGACTAGGGTTTATGGGTGGGTGAGGTGGGTGGGGAACGACTAGGGTTTATGGGTGGGTGAGGTGGGTGGGGAACGACTAGGGTTTATGGGTGGGTGAGGTGGGTTGGGAACGACTAGGGTTTATGGGTGGGTGAGGTGGGTGGAAACCATAGGCTTTATGGACTTGTGGGCAGATGCGAAACCAGCATGTGTTGTGGGTGCCTATATAAGCAGGGTTGTAGGCGAGCCAGTTTGGTTTAAATTGTGAGCCGTTTTGGCCTAGCGGTAAAGCGTTAGGCTGGTAAGGGGAAGGACCCCGGTTCGATACCGCTTCAGCTCTTCTTTCTCTTCAGAAAAGTTGTGGTCTGTGGACACTGTCTTGTGACTTTGTCCATCATTTCCTGCTCATACATTAAAATGACTCTCATCGCTGCCCATCTTAATGCAGAAGTCATTCTGGTGGTGACAGTGTAGCGATAGGTATATAATCTCCCTCTCCCCCCACCTCCATACCCCCTTCCCCCCTTGGTCTTCCGGGTTGGCGCCAGCGATCGAGCCTTCACTCTCTCTTCCCACCCCCCCCCCACCCCCCCCACCCCCACTCCTACTGACAGGAGGAGCCGTGATACTCCCGACTGTAATTGTCTTGATGTTCAGGGTGGACTGAATTATGGCAAAATGGCGACCATATACCAGAGAGGATGCGCGACTGTGTGCCTCCGACTCCGTTGTCAGTCGTGACTTCCGGACAGAAAACTGTCAGCCTTGGAGAGTCCGAAGTCAGTTAACATTACCTTGCCGATCATTCGTCACGAAAATCACACTGTGGCCTTTTGAACCTGTTGGCTGACTGTGCGTTCTGTGGTTCTGTCATCGGGACAGGAATGTGACATCTGCAGAGGAATTAATCTTCTCAGGCACGACAAAAATCTCTCTCTCTCTCTCTCTCTCTCTCTCTCTCTCTCTCTCTCTCTCTCTCTCTCTCTCTCTCTCTCTCTCTCTCTCTCTCTCTCTCTCTTCTCTCTCTCTTTCTTCTTCTTCTTCTTCTTCAAGAAAACAATATATCAAATAATTATGTTGTACGATGTGGCGCCTCCAGCAACAGCACTGTTGTTAAATGTCTGAATACAGTCATAGTGTTTTAACCTGCATATTTTCTGGACTTCTTTTTGATTCGATAAAGACACGCTATTTTGTCACTGTACGCGCCTTGTGTCAGTCCTGTAGTTGCATATACTTTGGTCCGCTTACGTTTTCGTGTGTCTTAAAATGAACCACTTTGTTTTGTAATTGGCATAAATCCGCGAGTTAGCGTACTTGGCACGATATCGTTTGTGTGTGTCGCTCGGTAATCAATATTGTAACTGCATTGTGAAATCGATCAGGAAATGTCCCTTTAACGCCTCGACCCAGGGTGACTTAATAAGAATAGTAATGAATATTTGTAAAGCGCGAATCTTTAACTTCAGTTCCGCTCGCTGTACAGAAGTCACATTTAGACACCCACGTCGTCAGAGTTCTGGAGCTGCGTGAAAGTCGAGGTGGCTGTCCTGGGCTTTCCGTCCTAATGAGCCTTGCGGTTTCTGAGGACGTAAAGCAACATTGAACCAAGCTTCGGCATTGGTCTCGTTTGTCCCTAATATGTCAACCGACATCCGAGGACATGAAGCTCTACTTCAGCACCACCCACGTCGAGACATCACGAGCAGAAAACGACAACTTGGATAAGTATACAAGCAATGCAAACCACAAGAAGCCGAACAGGAAGACCTACACGCACGCGCGCACACACACACACACACACACACACACACCACACACACACACACACACACACACACACACACACACACACACACACACACACACACAACATACACACGCACACACACGCACGCACACACACACACACAACACACACACACACACACACACACCACACACACACACACACACACACACACACCACACACACACACACACACACACACACACACACACACACACACACACACACACACACACAACTACACACGCACACACACACACACACACACACACACACACACACACACACACAACTACACACGCACACACACACACACACACACAACACACACACACACACACAACACACACACACACACACACACACACACACACTACACAGAACTACACACACACACACACACACACACACACACACACACACACACACACACACACACACACACACACACACACACACACACACACACACTACACACACACACACACACACACACACACACACACACACACACACACACACACACACACACACACACACACACACACACACACACACACACACACACACACACACACACACACACACACACACAAGAAGCCGAACAAGTGTTGAGTGATATCGTGCCACAGAACTACACACACACACACACACACACACACACACACACACACACACACACACACACACACACACACACACACACACACCAGTCTAAAGGAGTAACTTAAGAACAAATTGGAAGGGACAGAGAGTTTGCAAGCAGTAGCAGGTTTTAAACAGCTCGGTCCCCTTCGGAGCAGTTTTGAATGCAGTGGTTGACTTTGCCGTTGTAAAACACCAATCTGGCCGTTGCTTCCAGAGACACTTAAGCTACACTGGTTTTAATAAGGAAACCCGCTCGTTGTATCCCGATACGCTCAGGAACCAGCATATGAATTTCGCGGTTTAGTCGGCGGAAATCCTCCTAATCACTATTCACGCACCGCCCAGCGAATAGAAATGGTCGCTTGGGAAAGCTTCTGCTCCCGTAAATCAGGCTCTTGTCAGGCAATTTCGCGGTCTGGGTGCTCCATGGAGCAATGTCAGTGGACTATTCCAAAAGCTTAATGGACGATTCCAAAAGCTGTGTTCAGTCAAAAGACGATTCCAACAGCTGTGTTCAGTAAATGGACGATTCCAAAAGCTTTTTAGTCAAAGGACGATTCCAAAAGCTGTGTTCAGTTAAAGGACGATCCCAAAAGCTGTGTTCAGTCAAAGGACGATTCCAAAGGTTGTGTGCAGTCAAAGGACGACCCCAAAGGCTGTGTTCACGCAGCCAATAAACGATCCCAAAAGTTGTGTTGATGCAGTCAGTGGACGATTCCAAAAGCTGCGTTCAGACAATGGACGACCCCAAAGGCTGTGTTGACGCAGTCAGTGGACGACCCCAAAGGCTGTGTTGACGCAGTCAGTGGACGACCCCCAAAGGCTGTGTTGACGCAGTCATTGGACGACCCCAAAGGCTGTGTTGACGCAGTCAATGGACGATCCCAAAGGCTGTGTTGACGCATTCAATGACGATCCCAAAGGCTGTGTTGACGCAGTCAATGACGATCCCAAAGGGCTGTGTTCCCAGTCAATGGACGATTCCAAAGGCTGTTTAGGTCAATGGACGATCCCAAAGCTGTGTTCAGTTAAAGGACGATCCCAAAAGGCTGTGTTCACTCACAGTGGACGATTCCAAAGGCTGTGTTCCTCAGTAAAAGGACGATCCCAAAGGCTGTGTTCACGCAGTAAAGTGGACGATCCCAAAAGTTGTGTTGATGCAGTCAGTGGACGACCCCCAAAAAGGCTGTGTTCAGAAAAGTGGACGATCCCAAAGGCTGTGTTGACGCAGTCAGTGGACGATCCCAAAGGCTGTGTTGATCAGTCATTGGACGATCCCAAAGGCTGTGTTGACGCAGTAAAGTGGACGATCCCAAAGGCTGTGTTGACGCATTAAAGTGGACGATCCCAAAGGCTGTGTTGACGCAGTCAGTGGACGATCCCAAAGGCTGTGTTGACGCAGTCAGTGGACGATCCCAAAGGCTGTGTTCACTCAGTCAGTGGACGATTCCAAAGGCTGTGTTCACTCAGTCAGTGGACGATCCCAAAGGCTGTGTTCACTCAGTCAGTGGACGATTCCAAAGGCTGTGTTCATGCAGTCAGTGGACGATCCCAAAGGCTGTGTTCACTCAGTCAGTGGACGATCCCAAAGGCTGTGTTCACTCAGTCAGTGGACGATTCCAAAGGCTGTGTTCAGTCAATTGAACCACAAGGGACTCGTCTAAACTCGATCGGCTGTTGTCTTTGTTTGGTGAGCTGCCTAAGAAACAGACACTATGCTCTGCTCGTTCACACCGATGCCAACATTGAGGCGACAGGAAATGTGGCGTAGAGGATTTCTCAAAACCATTCACCCGACCAGTTTCAGCCAGTCAGAGTGTCACAAATGCTATTCACTCGAACAGCTCAAAGAGTGCATGGTCGCCATACTTTCCGAACTAGCTGAAGCATATCAACGTTGCGAAGCAGCGGTGGACTTCAAAACAAAACCCTCAAAATAATGCATGGCACACGTTCATTGATGTAGTCGATTCTGTCTTCCTGTGTCTCGCAGACTCGAGTACAAGATAGCTGCTGTCTGTTACAATGAGATCCCGGGTTCTGCACCTCCATGTTTTGACTGCAACAGATTTGAAGCATCGTTGATGCTTAAATTGGATCTTAGGTCTGTAATGACCACAGTCGTGATGCCGAAATTGGGGTGTATAAATTATAGGTTTGTAATGACCACAATCGTGATGGTGAAGTTGGGGTGGATATGGGGCTGTAATGACCACATCCGTGATGTTGAGGCTTGGGTGGATATAGGTCTGTAATGACCACATCCGTGATGCTGAAGTTGGGATCAATATAGGTCTGTAATGACCACATCCGTGATGCTGAGGCTGGGGTGGATATAGATCAGTAATGACCACATCCATGATGGTGAAGTTGGGGTGGATGTAGGTCAGTAATGACCACCTCCGTGATGCTGAGGCTGGGGTGGGTATGGGGCGGTAATGATTACACCCGTGATGCTCAAGTTGGGGAGGGAGATGGGACTTCAACGGCTGCAAGGGGAAACGACCCTGGGGCTGCCTTTCACTCAAATCGATCACAGAGAGTTGCCCTGCCTAATGAAGCTATCTGGGGACTCGGCTGCCCCCAGCAGTCACTAACAGCCATAGCGACACCGACGTCTTTGCCCTATCATCCCACCGCCTTCCCCGTCCTGCTACTCAAAATACACACCACCTACACTCCAGGTCTCCTTTAGGTGCCTTGCTACTTTGGGGCTTCACCCCCGGGCAGGTCAGCTGCTAATTGTCTCCCCTTACCTTCATCCGGTTGCGCAGGACTTTTAAATAATTGGTTTTACCTTCATCCGGTTGCGCTGGACTTTTAAATAATTGGTTTTAACGCTTGGGCAACCATGCAAGTCACACCGTCAGGTAGTCTTCTACTGCCTCTACTCTCAAATCTGTTTTGAAAACTCATTTCTGTGAGCAATAAAACCCTTCTGCTGTACTTCTAAACACATAAGCCGGATTTTCCTCGTGTGTGTGTGTGTGTGTGTGTGTGTGTGTGTGTGTGTGTGTGTGTGTGTGTGTGTGTGTGTGTGTGTGTGTGTGTGTGTGTGTGTGTGTGTGTGTGTGTGTGTGTGTGTGTGTGTGTGTGTCTGCGTGCCTGAGTCTATGTGTGTGTGTGAGAGACATACAGAGACAGACGGGGACACAGAGAAAGACAGAGTAGTTTTAATCTTCATTATTATGAATGTAAGCGCCTTGAGCTCGTTTGAGGACAGTCGCGTATAAATTAATATTATTGGCCTATTATTATTATCAGGGCGAGAAAACGAGGAGCGGGGGGGGGGGGGGGGGGGGGGGGGGGGGTAAGGGGGGCGGGGGGGGGGGGGATTAGAAGACATTAGTTTCTGCGTCGGTGACACCCTATAACAGGAGCGGCAGAGGGCAGAGGAAGAGATCGAGTTCATCCATGATTAATTTGTTGGTCGCCTGCAAGAGATAGTCGGCATCACCGCCTCCGCCATGATGGCCTCAGGACACGCGCTTGGTGCCAGAACCCGTGTTCGCCACCACGTGAATTACTGAGTCATCCCAAAAGTACGCAGTACTCCAGATGACTAGCTTGCTTCCGGTATCTACTCCTTGGTTGCTTGATGTTTATCATCTTGGCAACTGACGAAGATCAGGCCTGGGGCGAAACATAAGTCATCATATAATTACTGGATACTGGATACGTTGTTAAGTGCGAAGCTGATATCATGGGGAGAGCACAAGTCACCATATACAATACAGTAATACGTAAGACATGCTTGGACGTTTGTTATACAGTCAATACAAAAACACTTTATTAATCCCTGAAAGGGAAATTCAAACTCTCTGATGACCAGTACATAAAAGGTAAACAAATAACATACAGTTTCACTCACTTAATTAGAATAAAAACTTAATAAAATCAAGTAAATAAACAGTAAGAAGAAAATACAGTTGCAATCACAAATACTAGCTAAGTAACACCTTGTCAGTTGTGAAGGTGGCAGGGGTCAAAACACGAGCCGTCAGGCAAAGGCAAAGGCCTGCTAAGGAGAGATTTAAACTGGATGAGAACCGTCGAAAATGAAGATGCGCGAAGCGGGAATAATTATGCTTCATCTCGCCTACTGTTAGGATTGCCTCAAGACAAACCTGAGAATGGATCTGTTCCCGGAACTTTTTGACGTGATTCGAAAGTTGGTCATGTTGGGATTTTGTTGTTTTAGACTAAAAACAAACTGCGTGCCCGATCGATTGGCGTGACCCGTTTTAGGATAGCATACCCTGAAAGTTCTCAGTTCAACCCGCCGTTTGAAAATGGCGTGTCCTACAGGAGGAAATAGAACTGCTGAAGGTCCACAAGGAAAACGTTTCGACATCTGCCGGCAAGAGCTAGTCTGCGTCAGGATCCCACAGTGGGGGGCCAAGAACGCAGAAATTAACCTCCTCCTGTGTTGAAACCCCAGAGCTACGAAAGGTTTCATGTTAGACTCACCTTTTCTCTGTCTCTTATTCCTAACACTTCCAGCTGTCTCCAGCCTGCCCCAGGTAAACGTGTGTGTGTGTGTGTGTGTGTGTGTGTGTGTGTGTGTGTGTGTGTGTGTGTGTGTGTTGTGTGTTGTGTGTGTGCGTGCGTGTGTATTTCACGCTGATCACATTCACGTAACGCCACCACTCCTGTTTTCCACAGCTATAGTTTTTCCCCAAGTTAGACCAAATGCGTGGGCTTGTGATGTAGTGACGAATGAAACAGCAGTTGCTCGAAGCAAAGGAATTTCACTGTCGCGTGTTTCCCAAGACTGAAAGGAAAGACAGATGTGCATGAAGGCGAAAGATGATCGGGTGGAGTACACAGTATATGGCCCAGGTCTATTCTCGGTCTAGCTAAGCTGTATTTAGAGACCCGACGACAGACAGTTGCGGTTCTGGGCAGGTGTTATTTCTGTCCCACGTCATTCACGCTACCAAAGTAGAAACCATTCTTTGTCATGGATTTTCTCCAGGAATATATGTGGCACAATTCAAGTAGTGTAGGTACATTTAGAAACGAACCACCCACTTCCTGACACAGCATTACTTGCTGGGTCACAGCAGTGTTATTACAAGCGAACCACCCACGTCAGTGTTACCCGCTGGGTCACAGAAGTGTCATTACAAACGAACCATCAACGTCAGTGTTACCCGCTGGGTCACAGCAGTGTCATTACAAGCGAACCACCAACGTCAGTGTTACCCGCTGGGTCACAGCAGTGTCATTACAAGCGAACCACCAACGTCAGTGTTACCCGCTGGGTCACCGCAGTGTCATTACTAACGAACCACCCACGTCAATGTTACCCGCTGGGTCACAGCAGTGTCATTGCAAGCGAACCACAGTGTTACCCGCTGGGTCACAGCAGTGTCAGTAGAAGCGAACCACCTACATCAGTGTTACCCGCTGGGTCACAGCAGTGTCATTACAAGCGAACCACCTACGTCAGTGTTACCCGCTGGGTCACAGCTGTGTCATTACAAGCGAACCACCAACGTCACTGTTACCCGCTGGGTCACAGAAGTGTCATTACAAGCGAACCACCCACGTCAGTGTTACCCGCTGGGTCACAGCAGTGTCATTACAAGCGAACCACCAACGTCAGTGTTACCCGCTGGGTCACATCAGTGTCATTACAAGCGAACCACCTACGTCAGTGTTACCCGCTGGGTCACATCAGTGTCATTACAAGCGAACCACCTACGTCAGTGTTACCCGCTGGGTCACAGCAGTGTCATTACAAGCGAACCACCTACGTCAGTGTTACCCGCTGGGTCACATCAGTGTCATTACAAGCGAACCACCTACGTCAGTATTACCCGCTGGGTCACAGCAGTGTCATTACAAGCGAACCACCTACGTCAGTATTACCCGCTGGGTCACAGCAGTGTCATTACAAGCGAACCACCTACGTCAGTATTACCCGCTGGGTCACAGCAGTGTCATTACAAGCGAACCACCTACGTCAGTATTACCCGCTGGGTCACAGCAGTGTCATTACAAGCGAACCACAGTGTTACCCGTTGGGCCACAGCAGTGTCAGTAGAAGCGAACCACCGACGTCAGTGTTACCCGCTGGGTCACAGCAGTGTCATTACAAGCGAACCACAGTGTTACCCGTTGGGTCACAGCAGTGTCAGTAGAAGCGAACCACCGACGTCAGTGTTACCCGATGGGTCACAGCAGTGTCAGTAGAAGCGAACCACCCACGTCAGTGTTACCCGATGAGTCACAGCAGTGTCATTTGAGCTAACTACCCACTTTCTGAGACAGTGACACCCGTTTGGTTATAGTTTTTGCGTGACGCGTGAATGCATCACACACACACACACACACACACACACACACACACACACACACACACACACACACACACACAACACACACACTAACACACACACACTCACACACACACACACACACACACACACACACACACACACACACACACACTCACACACACACACACGCGCACGCACGCACGCACACACACACACTCACACACACACACGTCAAGCAAAAGGCATTACTTTCACATTAAAAACGTCGAGTCCAAAGGAAATCTATGAAAAGCAGACGACGGACATTACCTAAGCAATGGCTGTAAACCTAAAGGACTTCGTGGAACACACGGAGATTTACTCGCGTCAAGGGAAGTAATCGATACAGGGGCAGATCACGAGTGGGCCGAACCATAACTCCTGTCTCTATCTCTGATCGTGGTGTGCACGTGCCCTTGCCAACTTTATAAGGCTCTAACGACGCCGGCAGAAGAACACAGAAAGAGAAGAAGAGGAGGGAAAAGAAAAGGAAGAACAGCAACAGCAGCAGCAGCAGCAGCAGCAGCAGCTATAGTAGTAGAATTAGCAGCAGCAACAAGAAGAAGAAAATCCGGCGGAGAAAGACTCAAGAGGCAGAAAACCACGAAACCACAACTTGTCACAGCCATTCTTCTCATTGTGGTTCTGCTGTGGTGTTGAACAACTTTCATGTCCTTGCTCTTGTCCATGACGCATGACGGAGGAGCGGTGGGGAGGGCGGGCGGGGAGGGGGGGGGAGGAGAGGGAGGGAGAGGGAGAGTAGTTTATAAGCGTTCTTCTCACGCAGAACCAGACTAACTGGATTTACCAACATGCAGCCACCGTTCCGCCAGGATGTAGGAGAGCTGTGCGTGTCAGCGGACTTCAAGATAGAGCACCTATACGTTGAAGTGTGCAAAACGTTTTATTCACAATGTCGTGTGTCATTTAATTTTTTTAGGTTTTGTTATTGTAAGATGCAAGCTTTGCGCGTCCTAAACCGAAAATTCCATGTTGTTTGTTCGTTGATAAATTGTTCAGTTTGAAAGGGACTTTTATCCTGGAGTTTACAATAGTTCGTGTTTGTTTTGTTTGCTGTTGCAGATTTCTTTTTATTGCTTGTGTGTGTGTGTGTGTGTGTGTGTGTGTGTGTGTGTGTGTGTGTGTGTGTGTGTGTGTGTGTGTGTGTGTGTGTGTGTGTGCGTGCTGTTGAGCGGGTAGTAGGCTGGAGGTAACATTATTAGTGTACAGCTGTACTAGGCTGGACGTGACACTGTGATAATGTACAGCTGTACACATATCTAGTTGTACAGCTGTACACGTGTCTAGTTGAGCGGGGAACAGGCTGGAGGAGACACTGTGATAGTGCACAGCTGTATACATGTCTAGTTGTACAGCTGTACACGTGTCTAGCTGAGCGGAAATCCCGCACCGTCTGGGCCGAGTCCGGTCATGAATAAAGCATCTGATCTTGCACAAGGTCCCAACCGCCAAGAGGCCAGTGGTGAGATGGGGGGGGGGGACGACGAGGGGGGGGGAGGGGGGGAGATGAGAGAGAGAGAGAGTGGGACTGAGAGTGAGGGAGAAACCTGAATGTGTGTGTGTGTGTGTGTGTGTGTGTGTGTGTGTGTGTGCGTGTGTGCGTGCGAGCGTGCGTGAGTGCATGCGTGCGTGCGTGCGTGTGTGCGTGTGTGTGTGTGTAAGGAGGGGGTGTGGGGGGGAGGGGTGCATGTGTTTGTATGTACGCGTGTGAGTGTGACTCTGTGTTATTGTGTGTGATGTGTGTGTGTGTGTGTGTGTGTGTGTGTGTGTGTGTGTGTGTGTGTGTGGTGGCGCGCGCGCGAGGAGCGCGCGCGCGTGCGTGCGTGCATAACGTGAGGAGCCCGCAGATGGACTATGGTGCAGACTCTGGACAGCCCGTTACAGGCAACTGCAGTTCCGTTAGCTGCAATCTGATTGGTCCAGGCGAGCGCATTGTGCTCCTGTTTCCTTCCATGCCGTGAAATCAATGGCACAGCAACCCGAGATGCAAATTAAATCAGCTTACTTTGCAACTGAACGAAAAGGACAAAAACAGGCCACGGGACTGTACACCACACTATAGTTCACTACACTGTTCTATACTACACCACACTATAGTTCACTACACTGTTCTATACTGCACCACACTATAGTTCACTACACTGCTCTACACTACATCACACTATAGTTCACTACACTGCTCTACACTACACCACGCTATATTTCACTACACTGCTCTACATTACTCCACGCTATATTTCACTACACTGCTCTACACTACACCACGTTATATTTTACTACACTGCTCTACACTACACTACACTGCTCTACACTATACCACGCTATATTTCACTACACTGCTATACACTACACCACGCTATATTTTACTACACTGCTCTACACTACACTACACAATATTTCACTATATTTCTACATCGCATTACATTTTTCTACACTATACTGCATTTCTCTGCACAACACTACATTACAGGACATTGCGCTACACTAAACTTCATTTCAGTAGACTATGCTACATTGCACCACACTACATTTCACTACACTGTACTACACCACACTAAATTTCACCAGACTGCACTACGTTTCATTACAGTGCACTACACTACTTCTCTACCATGCCTAAACTGACTGCACTACATTTTTCTACATAACACTTCATTACATTACACTACGCTGCACTGCACTACACTACATTTCACTACACTTCATTAAAATACATTTCATTACATTACATTTCACTACACTACACCTCATCAAACTACTTTTCACTTCTCTGCAATACACTACTTTTCACTACACTGCACTGGCCTACATTATATTTCACTGCACTACACTACACTACATTTCACTACACTGCACTGTACATGTACTACGTTACATTTCACTACACTGCAATACGCTACATTACACTACATTGCACCTACATTATATTTCACTACACTACAACACACTACACTACATTTCATTTCACTACACCGCACTGTACATGTACTACATTACATTTCACTACACTGCAATATACTACATTACGCTACATTGCACTGTCCTACATTATGTTTTACTACACTACAACACATTACATTTCACTACACTACTATGGCAGCTTACTAGCGTCAGTTGATATACTTAGTAACTATTTGCGCATAATTAATAATTATTTGTACATTATTACAATTATATGTACACAGTTAACAAATATTTGCGCATAATTAGTAAATATGTGCACATAATTGCTTTTATTCACAGTTACTGCCTTACTTGCGTCAAAAACACATAATTAGTAATTACCTGTTTCCAACGGCTTAACTGCGTCAAAAGTGCATAATTACAATTGTGTCCATATAATTATTAATTATGTTCAGCGGCGTAAGTGCGCATGTGCGGGCTTGTCTGTGCTTCGAGTGTTTTGTTGCTATTGTTGTTGTTGTGTGTGTTTTGTGTGTGTGTGTGTGTGTGTGTGTGTGTGTGTGTGTGTGTGTGTGTGTGTGTGTGTGTGTGTGTGTGTGTGTGTGTGTGTGTTGTTGTTGTTGTTGTTGTTGTTGTTGTTTGTTGTTGTTGTTTGGGTGGGGGTCTATTTTTTTCTTCTATTTTTTCTTTTTCTTTTTTCTTTTTTTTTTCTTTTTGCGATTGCTGTGAATAGTTGAAGTCCAAGTTTAACGTGCAAATAAAAAGCACGACGGTAGCCGTAATCTTCAAAAAAATCATACCCATGTCTTTTGACACTAGTATGCCGCCATACACTACACCGCACTGCGCTGTACAACTCTATACTACCTCTACCCAGTGTACAGCACTACACTACTACACTATAGTACACTACATTTCACCACTCTGCATTGTACAACTCTACACTATGTACTACACTACCCAATGTACAGCACTACACTACTACACTATAGTACAATACATTCCACCACACTACGCTGTATACCTCTACACTGTCTGCTATACTACCCACTATAGAGCACTACATTACAATACATGTTACACTACACGACATCACACAACATACACTACACTACACTGCACTACACTACATCGCTCCACATACACTACACTACACTGCACTCACTGCACCACTCCACACTGTGTACGTGGAGATCAGTAATAGTTTATCGCACTGCAGAAACAAACTCTCCCGAAGATTTCAAAGTCGTTCAGAAAAACTGTCAGAATTCAGTCTATCGTAGCTTCGATCCAGCATGCTGATAACAACGGTATCGCATTCTCTGCTTTCAGGACCGGCAACAAGATGGCGCGACCCACCATGCTGTGTCTTCTCCTCCTGGCCACGTCACTACACCACGTCACTTCCTTCGCTGTGCACCGACGTCATAGTCGCAGCACGGACCTGGCCGAGGCCCTGCGCATGCTGGAGCGCCAGCGCAGGCGCATAGACAACGAGGAGAGCCTGCTGGCCTCGTCTCCGCAACTTCTCGGCGACCGGCGTCTGACGATGGAGGACTTGGAGCCCTGGTTCGGCGCTGGCCAGGGTTCCCGCTCCGACGACGAGGTGGGTGCCGCTTGGCTGGCCAAGACTCTGGGCCTGGACGGCTACAACGGCATGGCGGAGGGACTGGCTGAGGAAGACGCCCAGCCCGGAGTCTTCCTGCAGGAACCCGCTGAGGCCCCGCCCTTGGAGGTGGCACCCTCGGACCAGGAACTGAACGCCATTTTCGGGGAGAAAAACGACGACGACGACGACAATGACGAGGCGACAGCGTCGTTCCGCGCCGAGAAGAAGGACAAGGAGATCATGACTGACGCCAAAGGCGACGCCAGACCGATGGTGGAAACCCGCTCCTCAGACAACAACGTCATCGTGGCCCAAGCGTCAGAGAGTGATGAAGACGACGTGAGGCTGACGAAGGACGAGTTCAAGGCGCTGCTGAAGGCGGTGGAGAAGCTGCAGAAGCAGGCCATCGACAAGGCGGAGGAGGATGTGGAGGAGGCGGAGAAGGTGGCGGTGGGGGTTCAGGAGAAGATGGCCGAGGCACGAGAGGAGGCCAAAGAGGCAGAAGAGGAGGAGGAGGAGGAAGAAGAAAGACAAGAGGAGGAGGAGGAGGAGGCAGGGGTCTTGACTCCTAAACCACAACCTGTCAGCAAGGAAGAGCTGGACAACCTGTTTGAGGAAGAGTCTGAAGAGGTAAAGGTTACGTTTGTCCATTGTTAACTTCACCAAAAAGAGTTTCTTCTTCTTCTTCTTCTTCTTCTTCTTCTTCTTCTTCTTCTTCTTCTTCTCTTCTTCTTCTTCTTCCATATAGCTGACCAGCTTTAACGCATTGAAGATTGCTGTTAGCATTTGAGGGCTAATGCAGCGCAAGATGAAGTAAAATGTTTGTGAAGTCAGCTGGGACTGAATTTTTCAAAAGGTGTGTGGTGGTGGGGTGAGAAGGTGGAGAAGGGGGAAGAAAAAGGATATCAGATGGGAGAGCTCCAATCCAGACCTTGACTGGCACGGTTATTTAGATAGTTCTTGGACAATAACGGCCTGTTAACGGCACTGGGCCATCCCCGGACAAGGGATGGTTCGGACTTGAGTCCAGAACAATCAGCTGCCGAAACTGAAATCAACATTTGAATGCCGCCTGACTTACGCGTTTGAATAGAGAAACCATTTGTCTGTCCTTGCAGTCCACCGATCCACGTTTGACCAACTGATGCCGCAATGGCCCCGGCAATGGGCCCGCTATTTTTGGAAGACTGCTGAAAGTGCTAGGAAATTCAACATTACTGCTTGTCTTTTTCCCCGAATGTATCATTCTTAATGTCTGACCGCCTTCCCTTGGGCTGCTGCCTGCCCGGTCTTTGCTACACCTTGTTCCCTGCCGTCACTCCGGGCAGTGGACGTGCTTTGGCCATTGATTCAGCCGTTCAGCCGTTCCATCGGCCAGTCATTACCTTCTCAGTCCGCTACTTCTACGGTGTCCAGAAATAGACACTCCGAGCCTCCATTTCCTTTTCCGGCATCTGCCCTTCAACCTCTGCCGCAGTTGGTGACGCTATCAAAGAGGAAACTATACTCCGTTCTGCTCTTCTTCTTCTTCTTCTTCTTTTGTGTGTGTGTGTGTTTGGAGGGGGGTGTCGGGTTTTGTTGTTGTTGTTGCTGTTGCTGCTGTTTTGTTTTTGTTTTTGTTCCAAGGAAATCATTGTGGGGGCGTTTATTCAATAGTATGCATGGATCCCTTGCAAGATGCATTTATTCAGCCATTCATATTATTATATTTGTGTGACAGTACTTCTGGTTGGTCTTTCACAAAAAAGGCCTACACTTTAACCAATTCGTAAGATAAAAATTTAGCAATATAGACTCTAAGACGCTTTACAAATTTCCATCATTACTATTATTATTATTATAAGACAACAGTATTTCCGTATGTCCACCGAAATCATCCGCAAGTCTAACAATGTCAACGCCCTCATTATCTGCGATCTGTTGCAACCCCCCCCCCCCTCTCTCTCTCTCTCTCTCTCACTCTCTCTCTCATCTTCTGGCGTCCATGATAATCATTTTGAGTTTCGTGCACAACTTTGCCTCAAATTCTCCACGAAGCATTGGCTAGATTTACACACAGCACTCGGGTTCCTTGACAGGAGTAACAGATGGAGGCGTCATTGCTGAAGACGGAGCACGCACCTAAACATCGTGCACGTCCGCTGCGTGTCCGAAATAGTTCCGTCACAAGTCGATTATCTGTGCCGGCGTCAGCATGATCAGTCGGTTATCTGTGCTGGCGTCAGCATGATCAGTCGGTTATCTGTGCTGGCGTCAGCATGATCAGTCGGTTATCTGTGCTGGCGTCAGCATGATCAGTCGGTTATCTGTGCTGGTGTCAGCATGATCAGTCGGTTATCTGAGCTGGCGTAAGCGTGATCAGTCGGTTATCTGTGCTGGCGTAGGCGTAAGCGTGATCAGTCGGTTATCTGTGTTGGCGTAAGCGTGATCAGTCGGTTATCTGTGTTGGCGTAGGCGTAAGCGTGATCAGTCGGTTATCTGTGCTGGCGTCAGCATGATCAGTCGGTTATCTGTGCTGGCGTAAGCGTGATCAGTCGGTTATCTGTGCTGGCGTAAGCGTGATCAGTTGGTTATCTGTGCTGGCGTAAGCGTGATCAGTCGGTTATCTGTGCTGGCGTAAGCGTGATCAGTCGGTTATCTGTGCTGGCGTAAGCGTGATCGGTCGGTTATCTGTGCCGGCGTAAGCGTGATCGGTCGGTTATCTGTGCCGGCGTACGTGTGATCAGTCGGTTATCTGGGCCGGCGTAAGCGTGATCAGTCGGTTATCTGGGCCGGCGTAAGCGTGATCAGTCGGTTATCTGTTCCAGCGTAAGAATGATCAGTTGGTTATCGGCGTAAGCATGATTGGCGGCTATAACAGGAAACTCTGATACAATTTGACTGGTCTACAGTTTTACCGCCATTTGAATACTACTACTAATAATAATAATAATAATAATAATAAGAGGCCTAATAATGTACTCTTAAATTGGAGCGCACAGCGCATTACGAATTAACCAAATCACAGTCCAAAACACTCGACCGCACACACACACACACACACACACACACACACACACACACACACACACACACACACACACACACACACACAGTCAATAGGATAGCTTGAGAAGTGATTGAAATTTCAAAGATGTCTGATCTGAAAGATGTGTGTATGTTTGATGAACTTTTCAAAGATGTCTGGTTTGAAAGGTGTGTGTGTTTGATGAACTAACTTTGCAACGGAGACTGTTCACTGACATTTCTTTCTTTCTGTCTTTCTTTCTGTCTTTCTGAAACCTATGGCGTTACCAAATATGGCAGAGCTGGGGGAGGGGGGGGGGTGAATACAGGAAGCCGAGACGTGAAGTGTGGTGCAGCCATGGACTTACATATCAGCAGGTCCGTGGGTGCAGTTCCATATGTGTGATGACGACAGAGCTCCTGCGCCCGAACTCGCAAACCCAGTTTAGAACGACTGGTGCGCATGGCGGGGATGGCGGATAGACATTCTCTGATTGGATGATAAAGCAAGGCAGCAGCGCTAATGGCGCGGCTGAAAGAGCTGATAGGATGATGGGTGAATAATGCAGACGGTGACGTGATTAGATCCTCGGAATGGGAGCCGATTGTTCTAGTGAATGGCCGTTTAAAATGACGTGACGGTCCGATGCTTCTGGGGCTGATCCAGAGGAAGGTGGGGAATGGGGGGGGGGGGGGGGTGATCTATGGGAGTGAGATAGCCGTGGGCAACTGGGTGTTGTGGCGCCTGGAACATTGAGGAATAAAAGCATAAACGGGGGGAAGCGAATTGATCACTGCAAAACAACACACAGTGACCCGCAGGGAGTCATTCATTACACTGTCCATTCACTCGCACGCCGTCTGTGAAAGGAACTAACCCTCTCAAAACACGTAATAATATTATAATAAAACAACAACAGTGATGATAATAATAATAATCATCATCATCATCATCATCATCATAATAATAATTTTAATAATAATAATACTTAATCCAAGAAGGCCGGCCATTCTCCAGCAGGTAGAATAGATCACGCTGTGAACAAGCATGGTTTTGTGTTGGAAGTTTTTATGCGCCATATTTAAATCTTCATTCAGTCATTCATTCAGATCAAATTAAAACCCGAAATCGAGGATTTTGTTTTATAATGCTGCGTTGATTTTATTTTAAAATTAGAATCCTGCTTGTGTCAATAACGATTAGCGGGACTATGTAGAAGGAAAAACTGTCAAGTGTTGCTGTTTCTTCTTCTACTCGTCGGACAAGTCGTTTTGAGACGGCCAGCGTCTTTAGGTTAGTTCAGACTTTGTTTTCCTTGCAGCTGTCTACTGAAGACGGGGCAGAGTCTGACTGCTAAAGCATCGGTCGTGCTGTTTTAAATCAGCTGTGTAGTGAGCTGGATGCTAACACTGATGTCATCAAGACACGATGGGACGCACGGGTTCTACTGAACCGTCTTAGTGTTTGTGCAAAATTACTTTTAATAAAATATCACTAATAGTTCAGTTCAGTTTAGCTCAGCTCAAGATGATATCTATGCGCCCTGAAAAACCCGTATGCGCTCCACCTCGTCTCTCAGAAGTTTCCCCAATGTCGCCTTTGGAACAGTACCAATGTTCGTCTGATTGCCCTGTCTCGTCCTTTCAGGGAAGATCGTCTTTCCACGCCTCTCTCCTCCAGGCGGTCGATGGCGTGATGTCCTTGGCTTTGCTCCCGTAGTGCTTCTTTGCTCCCGCAGTGCGTCTCACTAACATTGCATAACAAAATAGTTATTGTAGCATTCCCCTGCTGAACACTGGGGGTCACGCTGCAAATGCAACTGGACATTGACAAATGCGATCCATAAGGCGATAGGATCGCGTGTGTGACCGTTTTGTATTACCCCGTCATCTTAGCCGCCATACGCCTCTTCGGGTTTTTTATTTCATTTCTGGAGGGTGGGTTCTGTTATGCAAGGAGCTTATCGTGGCTAGAAATGGGCCCCACATAAATGTGCAGCGCATAACAACATGTTAATGAAGCCTTGGTGTTCTTAGTGGTGTCAGTATATTGTCACACAGCCCAGGCTATGGCGGAAAAAAAAACTAGTGGTTTGGAGAGTATGCATAGTGCGCTTTCTGATTTAAAAAAAAATGCCGCTGTGTGAAAAAACAGTTAAAATGATATGCGAAAATGCTCAAGCAACAACAATCTGCATACGGGAGCCTTTCGTCCGAATAGGGCCAGGCTTCTTGTTAGACTTTTTGCTTTTGGATTATGATGAAGAAATAGTTATGGTTATAGATCAGTTGAGCTTTGAGGTTAAGGGGCATGCTGAGGATGTGTGTGTGGGGGGGGGGGGGGAGCTATTAAATAATCTGTCTGTGTATAGCTTGTTCGTGGCTCTTACAGTTTCCCGCACACAAGGGACGCTAACATAATTCTGACTTGTGCTTCGTCTCAGACACAATAACCCGAGCCGCCCAAATCCGAGTTAGCTGGGTCGAACTCGCCAACGTCTCCGTTATGAAACAATTACCTCAGCTTCACTCCCGGAACCGGCTCAGGTCTGGTATAGTGTTTCGTCTTATATCATCACGACCAGTTTCAGTAAGTACATGAGCATCGTCTATCAGTAGAAATAAGGCTGCCCATATTTCCCCCCGTCCCCGTGAGTCTATAATCTGCTTTGTGATGCAAGCTGGTCGAGACCAGAAAGACTATAGTGTAGGATCTTTGCTGAGATCAGTTGTCCCGAGCTAGCAGCACTGTTGATGGTAGAGGCCACATTTCGAGATTTGCAGTTGTAAACAAAACGCTCGGACAAAAGGTCACGTAAGCAGTTACGAAGGGTGTAATATATTCGATTGTTTTCTCAAGTGAAATCACACGATTTAGGAAAACTAATAATGACAGCACGCACGCTTTTCACGTGATCCTCATGTTCCACGTGAGCGTGGAGGAGACCGCGTATTGGAGCCGAACCAGTTAAGAAGCATTCGACCTGCAAGGGTTTTGTGGAAATGTGTTGCGGGAGATTAAATCTATGTGCAGAGTTTCAAAAAAATGTCTTTTCGTTTCACCCCTCCCTTACCCCCCTTTTCTCCTGCCCCTTTTGTTCTTGTTTTGTTATTTCTGTGTGGTTTAATTTGTGTGTTTGTTTGTCATTATTGGTTATCTGTTGTTCAGTTTTTTGCTTCTGTTTTAGATTGTTTGTTTGTTTTAGAGTATAATCTGTCGTTGCAGAGTGTACGTTTGCCGTACCGACAAAATATAGGCCACACTTGGGAGCTGAAAACCAAAATTTGTAACGACTTTGAAGTGTACCGGGATGTCGGATTATATCTTCTACATGCCTGTCTGTCTGTCTGTCTGTCTGTCTGTCTGTCTGTCTGTCTCTCTCTCTCTCTCTCTCTCTCTCTCTCTCTCTCTCTCTCTCTCTCTCTCTCTCTCTCTCTCTCCTGTTTGGCTCCCTCTTCATTGTTGTCTCTATTTCTCCGTATCTCTCCCTTGAAATCGATCTCCATCCACACTTCTCTCTCTCTCTCTCTCTCTCTCTCTCTCTCTCTCTCTCTCTCTCTCTCTCTCTCTCTCTCTCTCTCTCTCTTCCCCCGCGAACTTTAGTAAAGAAAACCACTCCTAATAAAAAGATGATATGAAGACTATACGTTATAAAAGTCCAGTTCAAAGACACTAATCATATCAGCGTCCTTTCAAAAAGAAATCCACACGACTTCAAAGAAACAGGAACACAGAGCAGCCAGAGCCAGAACAGCAAGCAACAAAAGAAAGCCAAAGGAGGTCCCTCAGAAAAAGAACAAGACGGACCAAGTTTCTCGCGTTACTCAGACACTGGCTCGATCAGACGCCACAAGGAACTGGAACGAAGCTTATAACTGTGATGGTGGCGCGTTACAGGTCGGAGTTTCAGGAGCTGCGTGAAAGTCGAGGTGGCCCTCCTGGGCTCCCCGTCCTAATGAGCCTTATGGGTTCTTTGGACGTAAAGTTACATTGAACCATGCACACGCATTGGTCACAGTTTGTCCATAATATGTCAACCTGAAATCCGAGGACATTAAGCTCCACATCATCATCATCGTTGCAGGTCATTCCCACGAAGAACGGAGAGATCATCCAGACGGAGAAGACACTGAAGAACTCGGCCGGGGCCCCGGTGGGGCGGGAGGAGACGAGAGAGAGCGTGGAGACCCTCCCGGGCAAGGCGACTCTCTCGTCCATTGAGGATTTCTGGTGAGTTAATTCCTAGTGTATTCTAAGCGCCGTTTCCTGAGAGAGAAAGAGAGAGAGAGACACTGACACTGACACTGATTTTATTGATATAAGGCCATAGCCCTTTTCAATGGGGGGAGGTCCATTTTCAAGGCATTCATTTTCAAAGAGAGAGAGACAGACAGACAGACAGAGACAGAGCAAAGCAGAGACAGAGACAGACAGACAGAGAGAGCTAGGCCTGTGCACCCCACCGTCAGAAAGTGCAGAGAGAAAATGAAAGAGAGAGTTAGTAGTGAGTACGAGATAGTGGGGGGGGGGGGTAGAGAAGAGAGAGAAATAGTGTTGAGGTAGAGAGGAGGGAGAGTGGAGGAGAGAGGATAGAGAACGAGTAAGAGAGGGGAGGAGAGAGAGAAAGATAGTGGTGAAAGAGAGAGGAGAGAGAGGGTGGGGAGAGGGAGATATGTCGTGGGGAGAGAGACAGAGAGAAGAGAGAGGGAGGAGAGAGAGACACACACACACACAGAGACAGAGACAGATAGACTGACACTGACATATTTAATTGAACAGGCCAACAGCCCCTTTCAATGGGGGAACAAGAGACTCACAGAACCCAAAATATACATTCAATGACATCTTCAGGCAATGCCATTTAGAGAGAGAATTTGGGGAGAGAGAGAGAGAGAGAGAGAGAATGGGGGATAGAGAGAGTAGGAGAAAGAGAGATAGATAGATAAGGTGATCAGATCGAAATCATCTGGGATTGTGCCAATGGACGGTGCGGCTTATGATCAGCGCAGAACCCGTCAATGGGTGTTAGTTCCTTGGCCTGGCTCTACAGGTCATTAATCCTACGTGGGCAGGTACCTCAAGAACTACCTTGATCAGGAGGGAGACAGAAAGAAGAGGAACTCCAAACGTGATCCCTTCCCGCCGTCTTTGGCCGCAGAGTTGTCTCCCCCGAGTGTGATCACGTCCCCTGACTCTTCTGAACTGATCGAGGCTTACGTAAACAAGATAAACCAACTGCAGGTGAGTAATGTTTCCGAGGACGTCAGCAATCAATACACCATAAAATGCTGGTGGATAGTGTTGCCTTGTGCTTGAACGAGATACACACGCTGCTGTTGCTACGTGAAAAAGATATGTCAGTTGCTGGTGGTTGATGTTGTTACGTGAATATGACACGCCAGTTGCGGTGGCTGATGTTGTCTAGTATGTGGACAAGGTACACCAGTTGCTGGTGGTTGGTGTTGCCTGTGTACTTGAACAAAATATACAAACTGCTGTTGGCGGTGCTGCCTTGTACGTGAATAAGACACGCAGACTGATGGTGGTTGGTGTTGCCTGATACGTGAACAAGGTACACCAGCTGTTGGTGGTTGGTGTTGCCTGATACGTGAACAAGGTACACCAGCTGTTGGTGGTTGGTGTTGCCTGTGTACGCGAACTGCATACACCAGCTGTTGGTGGTTGGTGTTGCCTGTGTACGCGAACTGCATACACCAGCTGCTGCTGGTTCAAGATTCAAGATTATTATCTCATCAGAGAAATTAAAAACGTGGCTGAACATTAACCACATCACAGTACACAATAACACTTATTTTATATTTTAAAACTCGAAGAACAGTTATTGAAAATACAAAAGTTCCATAATAAACAAACCAGTAATTTACACACACACACACACACACACACACACACACACACACACACACACACACACAACACACACACTGCTCTGACGTTTGAACAGATTTATCTTATGGTTGATGTACAATTGTTGCCATTCCTCTCTTCTCAAACCACGATAATGAACATGTGCACG
>JABMCL010000509.1:90000-100000 GCA_018857735.1 Alviniconcha marisindica | reverse complement strand
AACGTCCATGAGATGTGCTATGTCTGCGTAAGTCTGTCTGTCCCTCTGTCTGTCTGCCTGCCTGCCTCTCTGGCTGCCTGTCTGTGTCAGCCTGCCTGCTTCTCGAGAGAGAGAAGAGGGTTGGGGGAGAGACACCCACCCATATACACCTGTACGCGAACGCGCGTGCGTTCATACACAGGCACACACACACACACACACACCACACACACACACACAACACACACCACACACACACACACACACACACACACACACATAGAGGCACACACATCCACACACAAACACATCTATCTCTCTCTCTCTCTCTCTCTCTCTCTCTCTCTCTCTCTCTCTCTCTCTCTCTCTCTCTCTCTCTCTCACCCGACCCCCCCAACACACACACAGTGCGAACGATTGATGGGTGTGCTGAAGTCGGCCAACCATTCAACTGGTGTACTGAAATAACCTCCACTGAAGCGCAGTGGAGAGGATAGCTGCCGAATTTCCCTTTTGACGTCATTTCCGGTTCCTAACGAGCCATTCAATGCAAAAGGCTGGACGGAGATTGAACGAAAATTGGAAGACGACTCCGAGATTTGGGGTTATTTCCTCCCTTGTTTCTCTCTCCACCCTGCGCCTTTGTCCGCAAGTAGTGGACCGGGTGATGTGGACAATGGTGAGCCTGACACAGTGGGTACAGTGGGTCCTTGTGGCCCGAAAGCGTCAGGATCAAATGCAGGGTGTGGACCGGGTGATGTGGACAGTGGTGAGCCAGACAATGGGTACAATGGGTGTCCTTCTGGCCCGAAAGCGTCAGGATCAAATGCAGGGTGTGGACCACTACACTATCTGATAGCTGTTACTGATGTTGTTGTTGTAGTGTTCCCCACCTGAACACGACTGGGGTACACCCGGTATATGGAACTGTACATTGATCAATGTATTCCATATGAGAACTGTGGTTGTTCTTGTTGCTGATGTTGGTTTGTCGTTTTTATTTAATTGTTTTATAACTCTATCTGTCTATCTATCTGTCTGTCTGTCTGTCTGTCTGTCTGTCTGTCTGTCTGTCTGTCTCTCTCTCTCTCTGTCTGCTCTGTCTGTCTCTCTCTCTCTCTCTCTCTCTCTCTCTCTCTCTCTCTCTCTCTCTCTCTCTCTCTCTCTCTCTCTCTCTCTCTCTCTCTCTCTTTCTCTATCTATCTATTATTATTATTATTCCGCCATATTGGCAGCATGTCTGACAGCATCCATATGTTCGTCCCACTGCAAGGTGGTAACACTGAAGGTGGAGCCGACTGACTGCAACTCCGTCTAACGAGCTGTCACCACTGCATTGCCTAACTGTCTCCCATTGCACGGTTAGATGCTGGCGGTGGAGAAGGTCCCGTGTGCTTTCCTCTAACCCGTCCGAGTCGCAGTCACCGTTTCACTGTTTAACCTTAACCCAAACCTTGACCCTTAACCTGTTTGTGTTTCCACTTCTTCGTTCTGAGGTGACCATGTGCGAGTGACAGGAGGTTAACCCTTTCCCTGCCGAACAAATTGTGCTGCTGATCCCATTCCATCCTGGGGGAAAAAATCTCGCAAACATGTTACGTACGTTAACCAGGTCTTGGCTGCTTCTGAGCGTGCAAGAACGGTCTCAATTCGATTAGGACGTTCTGTGACGTCTTTGTGGCAATTGGCGTCCTATGATGTCATAAGGGCAGCGAAAGGGTTAAAATCCAATTACTCCTCCCACATCGGACATGGGACAAGGCCAATGTGACTTAATTCATCTACCGGGCTGTCATCACCATGCACTCTGTCTAACTGCATCTGCGTGTTGTTGTTTTTCACTTCAAGGTCAGACGCTCAAAGTGGGCCAAGGGTGGTGTAACTTCATTTACTGGACTATCACCACCACACTGTCTAACTACGTGTTGTTGTTGTGTGTTTTTTCTTCTCGGGACCAGACGCTTGAAGTGGGTCAAGGTCAGTCTAATTGCATCTGCATGTTGTTTTCCACCTCAGGGTCAGACGCTGGAAGTGGGTCAAGGTCAGTGTGATTTCATCTACCGGGCTGTCATCTCCGCACTGTCTAATTGCATCTGCATGTTGTTTTTCACCTCAGGGTCAGACGCTGGAAGTGGGTCAAGGTCAGTGTGACTTCATCTACCGGGCGGCGGCCACCATGCTGTGTCAGGAGGATGAGGAGTGCGTGCTGGAGGCGGAGATCTTCCTCAACACCATGAAGCTCAAACACCGCTTCGTCCCTTACCAGCAGCGCATCTGCCGCTCTCGCTGTACCGCACAGTTCCTCAGCATTGTCTAGAAAGAGTTAAAGCCGGTGCGACGGTCCGCTACATCGCTCCGGGTGCAAATAGTTATCGAGACTGTCTGAGCATGTGTCGGGGTGGCAGTATATATATATATATAGATATATATATATGCACGCACGAAATCTCTGATTTCGATTGGTTTCCATCAGGCAGGGGTTAAGTAAAGACTGGGTGGCCTGCGACAGAACAAGGTTTTACGGCAAACTGTGACGCCTATCTCGATGAGGTTGTTGTATACTTACTGACTGACAATTTACGCGCAGGGGCTTAATGGAGTATCATTGGCTCACCAGCCTCCTGTGAGTTTTGTAGCGGTACTCACCTTGTTGCAACCCGACGAATCAAACACGAGACGGTGTGTGTA
Organism: Alviniconcha marisindica; assembly: GCA_018857735.1. Taxonomy (NCBI): domain Eukaryota; kingdom Metazoa; phylum Mollusca; class Gastropoda; family Provannidae; genus Alviniconcha; species Alviniconcha marisindica. The sequence continues at coordinate 97,333 of JABMCL010000509.1, read as the reverse complement.
CTGAAGGCAACCTGCGGTGGGTGGCCTTACTGGCTGTCAGTTGTTCACAGCTAAATAGGGTGAATCGGGGCTAAGAAATTTTGATCAAACGTTCTCTATTGTCTGGTCTTCGTTGCCTAAAGGTTGTGTGGTCGTGCGAATGAGTATTTCAGTTCCTCGCAAACTTGCATTGTCTCCAAAGGTTATTTCTTTGTGCCGTCAGTCTTCGTCTTGGTGAACACAAGTTCACGACAGCCTGTGTGGGATGTGGACAATCAAAAATAGAATGGTGTGTGAATTTCTAGCTTTGCAAGTTTCTTCAAAAACTGCACATTGTTGGAATTTCGAGAAACGCGAGATACTGGCTCTACACACTGGAGGTGTTGCGAGTGGGGAAGCTGCGAGTAAACCCGTTCATAGGCGCCTGAGACCAGTTATATACTTGTTGTCATACTTTGCAGGCTAGTCTGCACATGCAAGGGTATACAAAAATGTAGTTAACCGGCGTCAGGCGTGTATAGCGTGCTGCCTCGAGCTGGCAATCTCACAACGTTTCTTGCGCGTTCCAAGATGTCATAGCGAAAAGTTTGTTTTGGCATAGTTTAAAGGTTTAGGTTGTTGAAGAACAACACCTTTAACTAGCTAACATAAGCAGCTTTAAGCTATATTTTGAAGGTGTTTTTAAGGTTCATGCGGTATGATTTTATGGAGGAATATGTTGTTGCACGATCTTTGATGAAAGACAATATAGGCGTGGACATTCCGTCAGCCATTCCGTCACCGAGGCTACCCATGGTGCCTGCCTCTGTGTGTCCAGATAGAAGAAAATGGTGAATGTTTCAGACACAGGAAAATGGTGAATTTCAGACACAGGAAACTGGTGAACGTTTCAGACACCGGAAAATGGTCTTTGTTTTAGACACAGGAAAATGTTAAATGTTTCAGACACAGAAAAATTGCCTTTGTTTTAAACACAGGAACATGGGGAATGTTTCAGACACAGGAAAATGGTCAATGATTTGGGGGGGGGGGGGGACAAAGGTAAAAATCTGGGACAGAGGGAAATGGTAAATGTTTTAGGCAAATGAAGATGACACATGTTAGGGGCAGGAAAAAAATGTGAATGTCGTATGCACAGAGGAATATGGTAACTGTAGCGTGACAGAGGGAAAAGGTCACGGTCAGAGGAGAATCCAAAACAAACTTGACTGCCGGCGTTCAGAACGAAAATCAAAACGAGCAAAGAAGAGAATGATCTACACGCTTTTTATTGTAACAAGACAAAACAATATGCAGAACTTTTCAACCTTCTTCCAAGCAACAAACGGACAAGTGATATGAAATGCTTTTTCTGAGTCTCATACCTGCACTCCAACTCGGCAGGATAACCGCCAGATAGGTCAGCTAATTTCTCTCATCGTTTGCCCGTGAAACTGATGTCCGTTTCTCAGTTTGCTGCTTGGAAGAGAAAAGAAGACCACCATATCGAAATTTTGCGTATTTAGTTTTTCGACCACATAGAGCGTTCAAATCATCCTTTTTGTGCGTTATGATCGCCGGAGAGGGAGAGACGTGTACGGTTCTGGTTTTGTATCAGGCATCCCGCTATTTGGAGAAGTTTGTAAGACTTGAAGTCTGTATGTCTCCAGGCGGAGGAAGAGTTTTTCCACACAGTTCCTTCATGCAGGTGTTGATAGTAACTGCTAAAGTTGATTCGCACTGATCAGGATACAGTGTGTTCATTTCCGCGTTGCTTTTTGTAGGAAAAACAGTAGATAATGAAGTTGGATCAGTTAGTCCATCGTCTCCTTCGCCGGGTTGGAGTTGCAGCCATCGTGAAATACCTTCTGTGAATAATTTCCCATTGTAAAAATACTTCGTTTCCAGGCTGAGGAAGAGTTTCCACACAACCTTGATACAGGTATTACTAGTAACTTGTAAAGTTGGTTCACACTGATCAGTGCATTCATTTCCGCGTTGCTTTTTGTACCAGGAAAACGTTGCTTGCTTTGTATCACGTGAATTATAGCTTTAGACTAGTTTTCATGTTACTGATTTTAGTGGACAGACGGGAACAGAGCCTATATGGGAGACAACCCGTGTAAGAGACTTTAGAAATATTGTACGTTTGACTTGTATGCACCAGTCTGTAACCGTTGTGAAGGAGGGTGTCTTGCATTGCACGTGGTAACCCCGCCCCACCCCCACCTCCCACTACCAAACAAAACAAAAAAAACTAGATAATAATAATGGAAATTTGTAAAACGCATACCCTGCGGCTCAAACGCTGAACAAGCATAGTATAACACACGTAATGTACGTCGAGATGGAAAATGTTATCAGCTATAAAAAAGAAAAGAAAAAAAGCTCGTTACAACGTAAATGTATCCTCCTAGCTCTGACCAGTGTAGGGTAACCAGTTCTTTTAACTTGCTAAACCATTATTAGATCGATGAGTAAAATGAATAGTAGTAAAGTCCTGGCATTGTATGTGTTCGTTCTAATCCGAAAATAAGTCCTGACAGTCTGCGAGTTAGGCGCATTAAATGGAGAAGATGGTTGATACGTTACTGTCACTGGCTTTCCCCACTCCGACTGTGAGGGTTTGAGTCTTTATTAAATGCAATGTCATATGAGCTGACGGTTTATGCATTATCATGTCGGTTATGGTCAATGGAATTAGTATGGCTTGAGTTTTGAATTTTAATTCGACAGTAATATCGAGTGTTTTGTAAAGGAGAATAACACGAATGGATTATTCATGTATGAGCTAACTATAACGCGAGCGTTACCCAAACACTGCCTGAAACTTTACCTGATTGATTGATTGGTTGACTGATTGACTGACTGGTTACTCTGAGAAATGTGTAACAACTATTTTTGTTACCCGCGCCTTTGTAAATCTTGAACATTCCTCTGAAGCATTTTCACCTTTCTTACTCTAGACTCCCTGCTGTGTTGCCTCTCCCTTCCTGTTGTCCGTATTAGCCAACCATACTTTCCCGCTTTGTTGTCTTTCCAGGATAGACGGAGTGTTATGGATCGTAACAGCCGTAGTTTCAGAAGCACAACAGAGCAACAGTCGGTATGGTATGTAAATCAGTAAAATGGTAGTCATCTGCATTGTCAATCGGTTTTTGAGTGTCGATAATTATTTTGTCTTTTGGCAGAAAAACGTTTCCTCCTGGACTTGCATTGTTTTCGAATGTTATTTTGTTTTTTGTTCCTTCTTTTAAAGTTGGAGAGCGGTCGTTTGTCTTACCCCCTCAGAACATTCGGCATAGCTATATTTAGTGTCCGCTTTTGACGATTGAATAACTATATTGCGTTGTTGCTTGACGGTTGTGATTTCAAAGCAAAAATGCTAATGCGCTCTTTTATCGAAACTGGTCGGGCAGCCGTCAAAAAGAAACAGTTTGTTTAGACTTGTGATTCGCTGAGCTCTGTGATTCACTGAAATCTGTGATTCACTGAAGTCTGAACGCAAATAAAAGTTACAGCGCTTTGTGTTGAATCAGCAAACAAGGGGAGTTAATCAAGCGCTTGTCTGACGTCACATGTACAACAATGGACGCAACAACAGAGACTACAGTAAGCACAAGATTCACGACAGACTTTGTTTTCCATTCTAGGCTTTAGACCACAAAGATGGCGAGGTTAGAAAATGGTGACGTGTTCTTATGTTCTCAGTTCTTCTCTTAAATTTCGACTGTTGTGATCGTGTCCAGTGGAACTGGACCTTGGTGGTGAAGAAAGTGTTACTGAGTTGAACTCATTTATATATATTTAGACCTTAGTCCACAAATAAAGTCAGGAGTTTGAAATGGTGACTTTTTAGTTTCTTATTTAGGCATACATAAAGTGAGGTGTTTTAAAATGGTGACTTTTTAGTTTTTTATTTAGGCATAGCCCACAGGTAGGGTGACAGGTTACAAAATGGTGACCTTTTTTTAGAGCATAAATATGGTGACAAGTTACAAAATGATGACTTTTTTTTAAATGTAAGCCTTAGCTGTGAGATAGGATGACGGGTACATTACACAATGGTATTATGCACTACAACACAGACAGGGCAGGGGATAGCAAGTCAGTTAGGTCAGAGGGTGTTGTGTACTAACGTGTTCCCAGGGAACAAGAGTTTGATATGGATGCTTTGTTCATGTCACTGAGACCAGCATTCAGCTTCAAGTCACGCTCCAGCCTTGTTGAACTAGATGTGTAAACAGTCACCCGGCGTCCATTGATTGTCACAGCCCTCTGACTGACACATGAGCTTCAGCCAATCGGCGTCCGTCTGCAGCTTCTGTCTCAGAAAGTACGCGAATACCACTTCCGGTTCATTGGCAGTTTGCAGACTCCACGTCTGTAGTCCCTGTCATGTCCAGTTTCTGCACGGTTCGTAAACGTTAGATTACAGACTGACTGATCAGTATCAATCAATATTTTATTTATGTCTGTTCACAGCAGGGTGGTGGTATGAGACCATATTTACAGACTGTTTGGGTTACAGAGATGACTCAGTCGTCTGTCTGGGCATAGGTGGAAGTCACCACAGAGATTTTGACACGCACTTTATGTAATGTAATCTAGAATAATATTTATAAAGTGCCTACACCTGATGGGATCCTGCAGCGCAAAAGACAACACAATAGAATCCAAACACGTAAAATGTTCAAAAGAACGCTAATTTATTAGGACACAAACGCACAGTCTGAAAACTTTCGGGGTAATCCCCTTTGTGAAGCTACAAGACGACACTTAAACAACACTTAACAACACAACAGGGTTGACAAAAATGTACAGAATTAAGAGAACAATAAAACCTGCTCATTATATAAACAAACACACCACAAGACTTCTTTATTCACGTCAAGGTAACTCGGTGATGAAAAGCAGCGGTCGGTATGTGTGTTGTTGTTAAGAACAACGCTTTCTTTTTACGGTGAGTCAGAAACATATGACTGTGCGAAGCCAGGGCAGAACGCTACGCGCATTCACACACATACACACACACACACACACACACACACACACACACACACACACACACACACACACACACACACCAATATGTCCTCATCGGCATACAGAAGTATTCCATCAATTGTAATTTTCGCTTTTCAAATGCTTATTAAAATTTTGTACACTTAATTTGCACTCAGTTCAAAAGCCCAGAATTCTCAAACGGACTCTGTCTGTCTGTTTTTATTTTGCACGTGACATCAACAGCCACTTCACGATCTCCCCGATATGGTTTTATCGCGGGCGGAGCTGCCATTTTTAGCTAGCGTCTTGGCACAAACGGAATTCGCGATGGGAATATGTTTCGCTCTTTCTGTTTTACACGTGAAATCAACAGCCTTCTCACGACTTCCGCCGGTAAGGTTTTATCGCGCGAGTCCACTTTTAACTGGCGACCTGACCACTCCTAACAGACTCCTGACACGATGCCAAGCTTGCGAGCGCCATGCAAGGCCCATCATAGGACCGTAATGCAAGGCCCGTCATGACAGGCCCATCATAGGACCGTCATGCAAGGCCCGTCATGACAGGCCCATCATAGGACCGTCATGCAAGGCCCATCATAGGCCCACCATAGGACCGTCATGCAAGGCCCATCATAGGCCCGTCATGCTGGGCCCACCATAGGACCGTCATGCCAAGCCCATCATAGACCCGTCATGCAAGGCCCATCATAGGACCGTCATGCCAAGCCCATCATAGACCCGTCATGCAAGGCCCATCATAGGACCGTCATGCCAAGCCCATCATAGACCCGTCATGCAAGGCCCATCATAGGCCCGTCATGCAAGGCCATCATAGGCCCGTCATGCCAGGCCCATCATAGGCCCGTCATGCCAGGCCCATCATAGGCCCGTTATGCAAGGCCCATCAAAGGCCCGTCACACCACAGGAATGTCATGCCAGGCCCATCAAAGGCCCGTCATGCAAGGCCCACCAAAGGCCCGTCATGCTAGGTTCATCATGGGGCCATCACATCTCAGGACCGTCATGCCAGGCCCGTCATAGGACCGTCCTGCCAGGCCCATCACAGGACCGTCATGCCAGGCCCATCATAGGACCGTCATGGCAGGTCCTTGCTGGAACTCGGGTTGCAGATGGACTATCACCGCCCTCTGACTGATAGATGAGCTTTAGCCAGTCGGCGTCTGTCTACAAACACCTACCTCTCCTTTGACAGGCCGGCGGAGCTGTGCAGGGACCAGAGAACTTTAGTAACAATTAAGGCACCTGCCTGTGCTGCTGTCCAAAACTAGGACCGTAAGCTCCTTCGGTGTGTGCAATTCTAAGCGTCAGTTGAAACACGTCGTGTTGTTGATCTCGCTTAGGCGAGCGGAGCTGTGTGGCCAAACGCAAGGAGTCAGTGGTGTGTCTGTCAACACTTAGACCCAACAGTTGTTTCCCTTTGAAGTTTATAACTGACGAAGAAAAGGGCAGCTGCCCCTTAGTTTCCAGTCACGGATCAGGATCCCGTTACGGAGTCGGTTACTTTGGGAGCCACCTTTGGGGGTTACTCTTTATTCATTTCCTTTTTTACGTATTTATATATTTTGATTTTGCTGTTATATCGTTGACATCTGTTCTAGAACCCTTACAATCCAGAGGCCTGTCTCAAAATCATCGTTCACTGTTCACGGTGCTCGTTCACTGTTCACGGTGCTCCGTCACTGTTGGCGGTGCTCCGTCAGTCACTGCACGTCGTATAGAGAGGAGTTGTCCAGTGGTCAAGGCAAAGGGTCGGAATCGAGAGGTTTCAGGTTCGAAAACCGGTCTCAGACCGTCTCCGTAGACCCAGGGTGCTGTCTGGACTCAGTGTTTAGTGTTTTGGGGTCACACACACACACACACACACACACACACACACACACACACACACACACACACACACACACACACACACACACACACACACACACAACCACACAACCACAACACACACACACACACACACACACACACACACACACACACACACACACACACACACACACACCCTCGCACGCGCGCGCTTAAACACACATACAAACACACTCATTCGCACACGTACATGCAGTGTACACACACTAACACATAAACACACACGCTCAAACACACACGCGCGCAAACACACACGCGCGCAAACACACGCACGCACTTGTAGTTTAAAACGTGCTGCCCAGATCAGTCATCGAACCACCCACCACCTAGCTTACTGAAAAACGTGCTGCCCAGATCAGTCATCGAACCACCCACCACCTAGCTTACTGAAAAACGTGCTGCCCAGATCAGTCATCGAACCACCCACCACCTAGCTTACTGAAAAACGTGCTGCCCAGATCAGTCATCGAACCAC
>JABMCL010000509.1:47500-82500 GCA_018857735.1 Alviniconcha marisindica | reverse complement strand
AATAGATCATATGCAAGTAACACAGATTGTTATGTCAATGAAGTAGGTTTGTTGTATTGCTTAACAGTAGACAGAGATGGAGACCACAGAGCACACATCTAAACTAGAGGCTAGTTACGCGTGGACTGCTGATGCGAAAGTCTGGAGGGATGGGGGGGGGGGGGGAGTGAACGGGGTCTGTCCCTAAACGTAACCAAAGTTTAAAGTCACACTGCAGCACTGCTCTCTCTCTCTCTCTCTCTCTCTCTCTCTCTCTCTCTCTCTCTCTCTCTCTCTCTCTCTCTCTCTCTCTCTCTCTCTCTCTCTCTCTCTCTCTCTAATTAAAAAATAAATATATTCCTGTCCTTAGGGTAAGTGAAGCTTCTTGGCTTCATGTTCCCTTTAAGCGCACGCTAACCGGACTGTATGCTTTAAGTAAAAGAGTGTGGGTCTGCAGAGAGCGTCGATCCTTTGTGCGAAAGACTTGTTTCCTTGAAATGAGTCTGTGGACATTTTCCGCCTCACTCAAACATGTTAGCCCAGTATTCTACACATGATCTGAGAATCGAGCTAGGCCGACTAGTCCCAGTATTCTACACATGATCTGAGAATCGAACTAGGCCGACTAGTCCCAATATTCTACACATGGGCTGAGAATCGAACTAGGCCGACTAGTCCCAGTATTAGACACATGGGCTGAGAATCGAACTAGTCCCAGTATTAGACACATGGGCTGAGAATCGAAGGTCTGCTAGTCCCAGTATTCGACACATGATCTGAGAATCGAACTAGGCTGACTAGTCCTAGTATTCTATACACACAGCCTTCGATTCTCAGCCCATAAATTTGATAATTCATGGCCAATTAAAAACAAAACAAATTTTCTACAAGTTCTGAAACATGTTAATGATATAAAAATAAATTAGTTGATTGGTTGGGGGGGGGGGTTGTTTATTTCTGGTTGTTTTTAATTATTGTTGCTGTTTTCTTTAACTGTGAGACTTGATTCTGCGCCAGAATGGCGGAGGGAAAGGTGAAACAAATGGCGGCTACCGATTGGCGAACGGGGGCAGGGGAGGCCACTCTGAGACCTCCAGTCTCTACAGTCGTTACACTTCCTCGTCCAGTGACCGATCCGAGCGCAAACGTTCCAGGCGCCTGGGCCTCTGCATCGCTCTCACCATCGTCGCCTTCGTCATCGCTGCTCTCATTGGCCTTCTCGTCTATTTTCTCTTCATGGCAGGTAATGTGTCGAGAATCAGAATCAGAATCAAAATATTTGTTGTCCCAGTACAAGTTTACAAAATAAATTGGATGAGAGTGGGGAAGAGACTAAACTCGAACACTTTATTTCCCAAGGGTTGTAGTTTAGGTTCATTTAGACCTGTCAAACAACTAGTCTTTGCTATATTGTCCTAATAGATAAGTGCTCTTTTGACCCTTGTAAATGATAATATGGGCCTGATATTGGCTGCATCCTTCACATTCTTCAGGTTTTGTTCCTTCTTGCCGTGTTTGTTCTCTTTGTCCGTCCTGAGCCGACCCTGTGTGGTTTTAGGCAAACCCACTGCCACGCTGAATTCGAAAAACCAGGAAGTATTTTGGATGTCTCAAGAAAAGTAGGATCGTGTGTTGCCAGCGTTGGCCTTACGAACTGGAAGCCAGTGCAATGAAGGGGCCAAATTCCAATTTTGAGGCAGCAAGCACTGTAAACTGCAGCTGGTGGACTGAACGTTTTGATTTACTGTGCTGAAACAGATTCTGTGTGTGTGTGTGCGTGCGCGTGTGCGTGTGTGTGTTGTGTGTGTGTGTGTGTGTGTGTGTGTGTGTGTGTGTGTGTGTGTGTGTGTGTGTGTGTGTGTGTGTGTGTGTGTGTGTGTGTTAGGCCAAAGTAGAATTCCACTTTGTACTCAAGAAAGGATTTCATTTTTCTCTAAGAGAACAAAAATTCCTTTTTACGCTGAAAAAATATCCAGTTGAAATTAAATTCCATTATTCTTATACAAACTGGAATTTCGATTTGTACTTGGACGATCTGGAATTATACTGGATTTGGATTATACTGGATCTGGAATTATACTGGTTTGTACTGTGACAGTCATACTGAATAAGTCTTTCTTGTTTCAGATCGACCAAAAAGTCGCGGTGGTAAGCATCAATCCTGATCCTTCCCATTTTGTTCTTGTTGCTGCTGCTGCTGATCTGCTTGCTGTTTGTTTGTCAGTGGTACTTCCCTCACTGTTTGTGTGGGACGGTGTGCCTGCGCTAGCGATGCGAGCTGGAGAGCTGTACGTGGGTGACTTGATTTAAACACGGCTTCTGCACGTGTAAGCTTGGTATTCCGCGATGCCATGGTTTTCTGGGAGACAGTAATGCCATACAGATATATACTTGTGCTGCTGCTGCTGCTGCTGCTGCTCCTGCTTTTCAAAATCCGACAGAAGATACATAGCATAATTGATATCAACAATGACGGATCACAACACACTGAAGAAAAACAAAACAAAACAAAAAAAACAGTTAATTAGAACTAGACATGAAATGTCTTCTTACGGGTAAAGCAAATCCATTGCTTGAAAAGAAGGGGTAAGGGAGAGAGAGGAGGGAGAGAGAGGAGGGAGAGAGAGGAAGGAGAGAGTGAAGGAGAGAGGGGGGAGGAGGGAGAGAGAGGAGGTAGAGACAGTAGGGAGGAGAGAGTGAAAGAGAGAGAGGGTAGGGGAGAGTGAGAGACAGTCGGAGAGAGAGAGAGAGAGAGAGAGAGGCTCGTGTATATATGACCGCCTTTCGACATTAAGTCTTTCCTTACGGTGAAAAGTAATAGTGCGCTATTTTCTATTGCTGTTCTCTGAATCAACGAGTGGAAGAACTGTTCAATCTGGTTGTGGTTATTATATTGGTAGTTATAGTTGTGAACGCTGTCTTCAGTTTCAGGGGTAGATGGCTCGGTGCGTGTGCTCAACATGACCTACGATGACGAAATGGCCAACACGTCATCACAGGCCTTTCGTGACGTCGCCGTTCCCTTCTGTGTGGAGGTTAATAACTTAGCCAGCTAGTTAGTTAGTTGCTTGGTTATTTGGTTGGTCGGTTGATTGGTTAGTTGGTTGGATTGATGGGTGGTTGGGTGGTTGGTTGGTTGGATGGGTGGTTGTTTGGATGGTTGGTTGGTTGGTTTGTTGGTCGGTTGGTTGGATGGGTGGTTGGTTGGTTGGATGGGTGGTTGGCTAGTTGAACTGGGGTATGTTGTGGATTGGTAGGCAGATTCTTGATTTTCTTCGTCTTCATTTTGATAGCTCACGTTGGCAACGCCAAATTCTGGTACAAACAAAACGGAAAAACGGGAAGAGCACTCTAAAAAAATCAGTTACTTGTTAGACTAAAGAAGACAAGAAGAAAGATCTAAATCTCTCAATTGTCTCAACGCAGACCGTGCTGTCTTGCAGGCTGTTCCAGTCTACGATTGCACTTTGAAGAATGTGTTTCTGAAGATAGATGTCTTTGTGGTTTTTACAGCATTGCAGCGGGTGTTCTTTCTTGCTGGTCGATTTAAGATTAAGGAATTCACAGTTGACTCACTTGTCATGCAGTGTGACGTGGTCTCAGGTTACCCGCCTCTGTGTACCCTCCACCTCCACCCCAGGACATAGTAATGGCCCCCGAGCAAATTATCCAGAGTCCTCTGCTAGGTCAAGTTTCACGTTTCCCATTTGAGGTTTCACGTGCTAGGTAGCTGTGACAGTTGTATTTCTCTGAAGGTCTGAGGGGTGTATGTAACAATAACAACTATAACAATAACAATACAAATCCCAATGGGAAATTAAAGCTGTATATCCGCACTCCAAATTTGTGGTTGATTAAAAAAGCAGAAAAAAAAGATTTTTTTAATTTTTTTATTCACAGTACTTCTCTTGTTTGCTTCCTAGTGTTCCTCAGCTTCCTGATGTCGACCCAACGTTGACTGATAAGGTAGCGTGTGCAGCCGTTTCCCCACACCTGTACTTACTGCCACACATACAAGTGCAGAACAATAAGTTACCCGGCCGCCACTCCGGCAGCCACCCTTCAGTTTCTGGGATTTCAATGATGGAGTTTGTTATGTCGTGAAAATTACTGTAGCTGAAAGTAATCTTGACATAGGATATCTTATTGCCTTAACACAAAACATTCTGCGTCAAACCGCACATTGTGGCTAGAGACAATACAGTTTAATGCCAATAACCTCTGATCCGGGTCAGAATGACCCATTTGTCATATATATATGAATCTTCTCCAGCGGGTTTGCTTCTAACGTGTGTTCTGTTTCAGCTGGATTCCTACATTTTGAGCAGCAACTACAGTGACCGGTATGAAGGATGTGAGGTCATTGCTCTGAGGTGAGTAGCCTTCGTGGGGTGACGTCATCATGTCAGTTAGTCATAAGATTGTAGTAGTCTCAAACCAACACAAAGTGACGCGTTGTATTGTGCGTTGATTCTGGCTGCTCGGTTGTTATCATTTTAGTGAACTAAACTGGAAATGACGCACTGTTATTTGTTTGTTTCTGTTTCTCCTCCTCTTCCTCCTCCTCCTCCTCCTCTTCCTTCTCCTCCTCCTCTTCCTCCTCCTCCTCCTCTTCCTCCTATTTCTCCTTCTCCTCCTCCTACTCCACAACCACCACCACCTCCTCCTCTTTCTCCTCCTCCTCCTCCTCTTTCTCCTCCTTCTCCTCCTCCACAACCACCACCACCTCCTCCTCCTCCTCCTCCTCTTTTTTCTCCTCCTTCTCCTCCACCACAACCACCACCACCTCCTCCTCCTCCTCCTCCTCCTCCTCTTCTTTCTCCTCCTTCTCCTCCTCCACAACCACCACCACCTCCTCCTCCTCTTCCTCTTCTTTCTCCTCCTTCTCCTCCTCCACAACCACCACCACCTCCTCCTCCTCTTCCTCTTCTTTCTCCTCCTTCTCCTCCTCCACAACCACCACCACCTCCTCCTCCTCCTCCTCTTCCTCTTCTTTCTCCTCCTTCTCCTCCTCCACAACCACCACCACCTCCTCCTCCTCCTCTTCTGCTTCTTCTTCTACCAGACAGAAACACCAACTGTCACCCTTACCGCACGATCTCTTTCTGCGCGTGGCGAAAGTTGTGTCGGAACAATGTATCTTAGTTATAACAATATAAGCTTCGTTGGTACTCTTATAGGCCTATTGATAATGTGTGCAAGAGTTTCGAGACGAGGCTTCCTTCTGTCTAAATTAAGGCACATTGTCCAAATGCATAAACGGTTAAAAAGAACGATAATTTAACTGGACAATATGTACAAATTTATTTTCGGGGTAACGCTTTTGTAACGTTAGCAATCATCCTTGTTCTCTCTCTCTCTCTCTCTCTCTCTCTCTCTCTCTCTCTCTCTCTCTCTCTCTCTCTCTCTCTCTCTCTCTCTCTCTCTCCCCACCCCCCCTCTCTCTCTCTCTCTCTCTCCCCCCCCCCCCCCTCTCTCTCCATCAAACCATTCTCAAAAATTAACGTCTGACGAGTGTTTAACGTCAAGTTAAAGAAATGTTTGCTGGGCCAGTTTTCAACAAATTCATTTATGTTTGTGCAGAAACGTAGCTGACGTCACCGACTGCCTGTGTCTCGGAGCAAAGTGAGTCAGCTGTCTTTTTTGTCCTGATGAAGAATAGGTCAGTTATTTCAGTTACCTCTGTGCTGGGTGAAAATTAGGTCAATTACTCTAATCACCTCTGTGCTGCCAAAAAAAAGAAGAAGTCAATTTTCTGTCTTTTGTGTACTTACCTCAATCCTAATGAAAACAAGTGAATTGTCTCCTTTTGCATTGTCTAGAAGTGAATCAAACTCTCTGTTGATATATGTATATATACCTGTGGTGTGCGTGTGTGTGTTTGTGTGTGTGTATGTGATGTGTGTGTGTGTGTGTGTGTGTGTGTTGTGTGTGTGTGTGTGCGCGCGCGCGCGCGTGCGTGCGTGCGTGCGTGCTTGCGTGCGCACGTGTGTGTATGTGTGTGTGTGTGCGTGCGTGCGTACGTGCGTGCGTGCGTGCGTGCTTGCATGCGCACGTGTGTGTGTGTGTGTGTGTGTGTGTGTGTGTGTGTGTGTGTGTGTGTGTGTGTGTGTGTGTGTGTGTGTGTGTGTGTGTGTGTGTGTGTGTGTGTGTGTGTGTGTGTGTGTGTGTGTGTGTGTGTGTGTGTGTGTGTGTGTGTGCGTGTGTGTGTGGTGTGTCTGCCTGTCTGTTTGTCTGTCTGTCTGTCCTGTCTATCTGTCTATCTGTCTGTGTGCAGGAATGGCAACGTAATGGTGAACTTTCACCTGCGTTTGAACGGTTCGCACGATGAAGACAAACTGAAGAAGGATATCCATGGCATCATCGAAAACAGCGTAACAAAGCTCAAATTTGATGACGTCATCTACGTTTTGTTGAAACACTTTTTGGTGGACATTCGATTTGACTGGAATATGCTCTATAGTAAGCTATGTGTTATAGTAAGCCATGTGGTTTTGTGTATTATTATAGTTTAGTGGTTTTTGTTTTTGTTGTCATTGTTTGCTTCTTCTTCTTCTTCTTCTTCTTCTTCTTCTTCTTCTTCTTCTTCTTCTTAACCATCATGGTTCACTTGGCGCTAAAAAAAAAAAAAAAAAAAAAAAAAAAAATCCTTCCTTTCTACCTTCCGTCTTGTTCTTCTTCTTGTTCTTCTTCTTCCTGATATAACCGTCATGGTTAATTTCACGTTAAAAAATTCATTTTCCTTTCTTCCTTTCTTCCTTTCTTCTTCTTCTTCTTCTTCTTCTTCTTCTTCTTCTTCTTCTTCCCGCTCCTGGTTCAGACACGAACTATACCGAAATTGTGGTGTTTGGTTTGTGCAAACTATCATAAGCAATGCAAACCCTGCTAGAGGTGCCGTTTCCCTCAGACACGTCCAGCCGCCTTCTCCGCATACAGTTCCCCTGTCTGACCGGATTCGGATACCCGCTTTGTTTCAGACGCCATCGAAGCGGATGTGACGTTACCTGTGTACAACCTGAACTACAGCCAAGACCTCAACAACAATCAGACCGGGGCCTTTCTGTCTCTCTCCAGGCCCTTCTGTCTTGACGTGAGTGAGTGAGTGAGTGAGTGAGTGTGTAGATGAGTGAATGAATGGGTGGGGGAGTAAGTGAGTGAATGTGGGGGGAAGTGAGTGAGTGAGTGTGTAGATGAGTAAGTGAGTGAATGGGTGGGGGAGTAAGTGAGTGAATGTGGGGGGAAGTGGTGGTGAGTGTGTATGAGATGTACGTGACCGTGAACTGGTGGGAGTACTGATACATTGGGAATCAGACGGGAGTGTTGTTATGCCAGTAGTGTCTGATGCTTGACGGAGTGAGTGATGAGTGAGTGAGTGTGTGTGAGTGAATGAATGGGTGGGGAGTAAGTGAGTGAAGTGTGGGTGGAATGAGTGAGTGAGTGTGTAGTAGTAAGTGAGTGAGGGTGGGGGAGTAAGTGAGTGAGTGTGTGGGAAGTAAGTGAGTGAGTGTGTAGATGAGTAAGTGAGTGAATGGGTGGGGGAGTAAGTGAGTGAATGTGGGGGGAAGTGAGTGAGTGAGTGTGTAGATGAGTAAGTGAGTGAATGGGTGGGGGAATAAGTGAGTGAATGTGGGGGGAAGTGAGTGAGTGAGTGTGTGGGTGAGTGAGTGAATGAGTGTGTTGGGTGAGTAAGTGTTTGGGTGAATGAGTGTGTGAGTAAGTAAATGAGTGAGTGTGTGGGGGAGCAAGTGAGTGAGTGTGTGGGAGAGTAAGTGAGTGAGTGTGTGGGTGAGTAAGTGAGTGGCTGGATGGTGAGTGAATGGACATGCGAATGGGTAAGTGGATGGATGAGTGGGTGGGTGCGTGTATGTAGATGGGTGTGTCGCTGAGTGATTGACTGGGTGGGTTTTATGAGTGGGTGGATGAGCTGGTGAATGGGCGGGTGTGTGAGTGGATGGATGTATGGGTGGATGCTTTGATGAGTCCATGGATGGGTGGGTGGCTAAGTGGGTGGGGGGATGCTTTCATGAGTCGGTGGATGGGTGGGTGGGTGAGCAAATAAGTGACTGAATGAATGAGTGCTTGCCCAGCATGGTTAGAGTTTAGCATGGTTATAGAGCTTAGTGCACAGCTGTTGAATGTCCGGTTGCACAACGCGCGTCTGTATTGTGTACATCTCTTGTACTGGTGCATTATGTATGATTGCGCTGTTCATAAGCTTAGAAGAAGAGGAAAGTAAATGTATGAGATGTAAGAGTTGATTTGCATGAACCTGCCTGTCGTGTAACTGTGATGACTGTGGTGAGCATTGCAGGTGGACAGGATACTGACCAACGAAAAGCTGAGCTGGCTGGCACCGCGGTACACTTCCTGTCGCGTCACAGGCTTTGCAGAGCAGTCGTAAGTCACTTCCGTTTGTGTTTGTGTAGAATTCAGACACTGTGCTCAACACTTGATGCGAATCAGTATTATGCACTCTCGTCAATTAACCAGAACCATCGAGAACTCTTGTCATGCACTCTCGTCAGAAAAAACCCATTGTACACGCTTGTCAGAACCACTGTGTACTCTCATCAGATAAACCATCGTGCGCTCTCGTCAGAACCACTGTGTACTCTCCTCAGATAAACCATCATGTACTCTCGTCAGATAGACCATTGTGCATTTTCGTCAGAAAACCATTCTATGCTCTCGTCAAATAAACTACCGAGCACCCTCGTAAAATAAACTACCCAAGCATAAAGTCGTGTTTCTAGCAAAGCACCACCGGAAGAAGAAGAAAATGAACTGCTCCTCGTCCCTTTCTTTCTCTCTCAGACCGGACAAGGGCACTGTGTCCTTCACCTTGAAGTTTGACGGCCGTGACCCTCGACCCTTGCAACAAGGACTGCTCTACATCTTACTGAGCGGCGCGCGCAACGTGGAGTGGCACGGGCAGCGTCTGAAGATGATTGGTACATTAGTGATCACGCCATTCGGGGCGTCCAATCATCTGAGACCTGTCAATGTGACGGGACCGCCAAGTAAGTGCACGGTTTGACGGATCCATTATTTTGTGATGTGTAGCGCGCAGTTGATGTTAGTAGTAGGAGTAGAAGATTTGGTCTTTCTTCGCTCTGAAGCATCTCACTGCGTTTCTTTTCTTTTCTTCTTGTGTGTGTGTGTGTGTGGTGTGTGTGTGTGTGTGTGTGTGTGTGTGTGTGTGTGTGTGTGTGTGTGTGTGTGTGTGTGTGTGTGGTTGTTTTTGTTGTTGTCTTTAGTACATGCCGGGTTAGTTTAGTGTTTCTTATCCACCGAGCTATGACATGGACTTCAGGATCTTTAACGTGCGTACGTGATCTTTTTGCACGTGTATACAACACAGGGGACCTCGGTTTATGGTCTCATCCAACGACGTTTGTCAAACAAATTGTAGATCCTGCACAGATAAAGCAGCAAAGCATAGCACATAACTGTCAGCCGTGCATGTGGTGACTACGCTCGATCACCTTCAAAAGCTATGTTGAGGGCTAGGTAAGCTCCTTCCCCCCTAGCTACCCCCCCACCCTCGTCCCCCTCCCCCTCCCCCCCCCTCCCCCCCCTCCCCCCGCTCCCTCCCACCTGCCCGTCAACCCCGCAGAACTATATTGTAGATTCTACAACTAACTTCTCCAGAACCACAAAGCTAAATTGTCACATTTCTTCCCTTTCATCAATTGTTTGTCACTTGAAACAGGCGGTTGCACTAAATATTTGCATTCTTGTATTGTCTGATTACTATCAGCGTTTTTGTTAACCTTGTGTGTGCCTTGGGAATGCATAGGACGGAGCATTTAAATCTGTCTATAAAGAAGCAGACCTAGATCTATGTGATCGAGTCACCAGTATCTATAGTCCATGAATTATTTATGTTTCCTGCAAATCCGCCCCTTTTCATCATCTCATGATAATGGTCAATGTACAGAAATATATATTATACCTCTTTCTACTCCCAAACCTGCTTTCCGTGACCCTGCCTGTTCAACTCTCTGACCCCTAGCTATCCCCGGCACCATTCATCAACACACCACGAACTACATTAATCCTCCTCTCTCTCTCTCTCTCTCCTCTCTCCTCTCTCCTCTCTACTCTCTCTCACACACCACACACACACACACACACACACACACACACCACACACACACACACACACACACACACACACACACACACACACACACACACACACACACACACACACACACACACACACACACACACACACACACACACACACACACACACACACACACACACACACACACCACACACACACACACACACACACACACACACACACACACACACACACACACACACACACACACACACACACACACACACACACACACACACACACACACACACACACACACACACACACACACACACACCACACACACACACACACACACACACACACACAACACACACACACACACACACACACACACACACCCACACACACACACACACACACACACACACACACACACACACACACACACACACACACACACACCAAAAGAACACACAAACCGTCACACACACACCAACAAAACACACACACACCACAACACACACACACACACACACACACACACACACACACACACACACACACCACAACACACACACACCACACACACACACACACACACACACACACACACACACACACACACACAAACACACACACACACACACACACACACACACACACACACACACACACACTCGCATGGGGAGAGAGAGAGAGAGAGAACGTTCGTGTTTTGCAGATAGCCTGACGTGTTCTCAAAGTGCATATATCGCAGACAGCGACGTTCTACGTATACGTTTGTGTTTTGCAGATAGCCAGATTCTACGCGCAGAGCTCGCTCAAGGACCGGTATCACAGTTGCAAGGTGCTTGGCTTCAGGTAAGTCAAATCCACCAAGCGAGGTTTTAGGTGGCATAGGTGGCATAGGCTTAATTACTATCGTTTGCGTGATGATCTAATCTGCAGCGCAGATTCAACCCTGGTCGAAGAGGATTGTAAAAAAAGAAAAAGACAAAAAAAGAGGTAGAATAAACTGATACGGCAAAGACTGGAAAGAGATTGTCTATGGCAGTCGGCGAAGCATGCGATGTTATATTCTGGCCTACCCACTGTTGCACTTTGAACTGTTGAACTTCTATTTGGTTTAATATAATTTATGAAGTAGTTTGATGTTTATATATCTGGCCCTGATGTAACCTACCACGATGACTAGGCGTTAAAAACCAATTAATTATTCTATTTCTCCCTCTCTTTTTTTTCGTTTCAACTTCTTTTTAAAACAAATTCTTAATAGATATGTTTGTTTGTTTTTAATTGTTACTGTAGCTTTTATGTAGCCGATTTCGTAAAAAAAAAAGTTTGAACGTTTATGGTTCCTATCAATACAGGCCCGTCTTATATCGCGCCTAAATTTATATCCTTGTGTACTAACATTCTCTGTCTCTGTCTGTCTCTGTCTCGTCTGTCTCTCCTGTTCTGTCTCTGTCTGTCTGTCTGTCTGTCTGTCTGTCTGTCTGTCTTCTGTCCTGTCTCTCTCCTCTCGTCCTCTCTCTCTCTCTCTCTCTCTCTCTCTCTCTCTCTCTCTCTCTCTCTCTTCTCTCTCTCTCTCTCTCTCTCTCTCTCTCTCTCTCTCTCTCTCCCCTCCTCTCCCCACCCCTCCTCCGGTTTCATTTCGGTTTCTCTGATCCTCAGACCAAATGACACACGCATCGAGTTCAAGGTGGGGTTCAAGGACGACCCCTGGTCAGGGCTGGAGGGCAGCGTGGTGGTCGTCATTCGTGCCTACGCCCCGGACCGCTTCTACGCCACCCTGCACCTCTACACTGTGGGACAACTTGACGTCATCCTGGACCAGATTGCCGGTACGTCATCGGTTCCTCTGACGTCAGATCTTTGAAGGTCGCAACAGTTCGCTTCAATCTGACTTGTTGTTTTTGTTTGTTTGTTTGTTTTTGTTGTTGTTTTGTTCTTTGTTTGTTTGTTGTTGTTGTTGTTTTTGTTGTTTGGTTGTTTTAGCTATACAAATTGTTGTGAGGATGTACCTCTGGTGGAGTTTATAATCCTTGTATTTACACACATGCCAGGTGAGAGTTACCTTAGGCGACTCAGGTCTTTGTTGTTGTACTTGTGGTAGGTATTTCGAGTGCTAATTAACTCCCTTGTTTGTTGATACAAATTGTTGGTTGTGACAATGGACAGGAAGGCGGCGGTGATATGATAAACAGCCTTCATTCTCTGTAGAGATTATGGACTTTGCGTTCTGGACAGTTCTGGACCGTTCTGGACAGTTCTGGTCAGTTCTGCTTGTACTGCAGCCTCTGTTGTGGTAGACAAGGCCGATATTCAAGGTGTATCAATGATACGGTAGCGACGTGAATGATACATAACATACTAATAATACTCCAGTATAAGTGCAGTAATAATTATGATGAAAATAATATATGTTTGAGTCTTGTTTTAGAACCCTAGCAGTCATTCTTGTTTCACATCTTCGGTCAATAAAAAAAATCTTTTTTCAAAAGATCCTAAAGACTAAACATTCTGATTGCTATGACAGAAAATGTGGAATGATGATGATGATGATGGTGATAGTGATGGTGGTGGTGGTGGTGGTGATGGTGGTAGTGATGATGATGATGATGATGTTCCAGCCAATGGGCTTGAGATGCACACGTCCCTGCGAGTGGTCAACTTGACCTACATTTCTGCCCTGGAGGATTCTGGAAGTGCCGAGTTTCTGCATCATGCTGTTCTCTTCTGCAGCGATGTAGGTCACCTGTGTGTTTGATTTCCCTCTGTCTGTGCGTCTGTCCGTCCGCCTGGTCGTCTGTCTGTTCGTCTATCTGCCTGTGCCTCTGTCTCTCTGTCCGTCTATATGTGTGTCTGTGCGTCTGTCTGTTTTTCTCTCTCTCCGTTGGTCTGTCTGTTCGTCTGTCTGTCTGTTCGTCTGTCTTCCCTTTGGTCTATCTGTCTGTTCTGTTTGTGTGTCTATCTGTCTCTTGTGTGTCTGTCCGTTCGTCTGTCCGTCTGTCTGTTCGTCCATCTGTCTGTTTGTCTATCGGTCTGTTCATCTGTTGGTCTGTTCGTTCGCCGGTTTGGTAAGCGACCAGACTCTGAATTGATTGCCACCTACACTCTTGTCTTGCTAATATCAGACTATCACAAACTCAGTCATCTCGTCATCTTCACTGAATTATTAAGTCATGGTCAAATTCTCTTTCGCAGTTGGAGAAGTTTTACCAGAACAGCATCTACGCAGACCGCTTGGTGCAGTGTGGGGTCAAAGCATTCACGTGAGTTGACCGGTCGTGCAGTGTGGGGTCAAAGCATTCACGTGAGTTGACCGGTCGTGCAGTGTGGGGTCAAAGCATTCACGTGAGTTGACCGGTCGTGCAGTCAGACGTCACGAGGTTGTTTTTACACTGACCAGTCTATTTGAATTTTACCTTTCCTTATATCCCTTGTACGATAATTATTGAAAACATTCCCATCATTTCGACAGGATGGGTCTGCTGCACGGAATGTGCTGCGACAGTTTCGTTACGTTCTAAATTGTTTTTATTACGAGATCAAAACACAGGTTAAAAATAAGGTTGATTTTAATTGATAACACAAAGCATGCGCTTCAGTGAAAACAAATAATTCAAGCGACAATCAGACAGATGATGTACTAATAAACGATGATAGCAATTAAATTCAATCTACTTAATTTGCAGTTGGTGGAGCACGAGGCTAATTACATGTGTGTCAAATCGGCGTGATGTAATGAATATATTATGTGTGAGTGAAATCGGCGTGATGTAATGAATATATTACGTGCAAATTGGATGACACCGAAGAGAGACAGGGTGTGTGCTGGGGGGGAGGGGATGGGGGGGGGGCGATACGGGTTTGAATACGGGTGGATATATGCATTTTTTATTTATTTTATTCCTATGTTATAATTATGAACTCCTATAATTATTAGAAATTTATGATCTGTCTCTTTGTTCCTTAAACAAAGAGTGTCTGCACTGAAAATGTGCGCAGGTGTGGATTTTTTTAATATTTTTTTTAGTCTCTTAAACCTTTCATGTGTTTTGATCTTGTTTCAGAACGCTACCAGTCAGCTTTGGTTCAGATCTGTTGTTGTTTAATTTGTTTTGATTGATTTGTCTGTTTTTTGTGGGTTTTAGTTGTTGTTGATGTTTGTTTGTTTGTTTCGTTTTGTTGTTGTTTTTGGTGTGGGTTTTCGATTGGGTTGTTGTTTTTATTCCGATTTTGTTTTTGTTCCCATGGCAACCACAGGCCCAAGCCGGTGAAGGTGCACTTCTTCCTGGTTTTCAAAGGGACCGCGATGAACGGTCTGACGTCATCCCACGTCCACGTCATCAGACGTCTCGCAAAGCAGGTAAATACGTGTTCGGAATGATAATGATACTAATAATAATGGGCCTGTATAACCAATAGTCGCCCTAACCGCTTGCAAATTCATTTACACACATATAGTTAAACAATGATTCACACACACACACACACACACACACACACACACACACACACACACACACACACGCACTCACGCACTCACGCACGCACGCACGCACGCACGCACGTATCTCAAGGCAATGACACTGAGGTAAAAAAAAAAAGTCGGTGCGCGGGAAGCAATAAAGCTGCACGTTGCAGGTGTACCTGAATTCCGGGTGGCTGGCCTACCTGGTGGGTGACCTGTTGGTGCTACCCGAGCATCAGAGTCACAGTCTCTACCCCACCAACATCACCTCCACCCACATCTCTACCGCAACGCCAACCATTGAGGTCTCCACGTCAACCGTATTTCCTGCAGGAGGTAACGGAGTCTGTGAAGTACATTGTCCACGACGTGTACGACGCCTAGGTCCCAGCTGCCGAGAGATATACCCGCTGACCTTGACTGAATATTTGACATCTGACGACTCTTGTTTCGGTCCATTTCAACCACGGCAATGATGATGCTGATGCTAAGATGATGATGATGGCAATGACGATGATTATTATAAATGATGGTGGTAATAGTGACGATAATTACGACTATGGCGATGAAGACGACGGCGACGATGATGATAATGATGATGATGACGGTGGTGGTGGTGGTAATAATGATAATGACGACCATCACGACGACAACGACGACGACGACGATGATGATGATGATGATGATGATGATCGGTGGCGTTGCGTGTGCTTTTCAGCCTTCACGAAGGCGACTGTCACGGGAGGTTTGTACAACTTCACCTTTGACGTGGTGCTCCTGGACCCGGGCAGTGCGCGGTTCAAATCCCTGGAGAAGCATTTCTGTGACGACGTGAGTTGTTCTGTGGTGTCAGTTTGAACCTTTCGTGCTTCCACCTTTCTGTCTGCTTGGAACTGAGCCATGTTGCAATAATTAGCATCATGTTAACATTATGAATAATTGTGTTGATACAATTATCATTATGTTAACATTATGAATAATTGTGTTGATAATAATTAGTCATTGTAATGAGATACCTAGTAATTTTGCTCAGATAATTACCGTTGTGTGCTTTTGAAGCAAGGACCTAATTATAATTGTATTGACATAAGTACGATCATAATTTTATGAACATAACTACACGTATGTCCTTTGGACACTAGTTAGCTGTAACAGTACTATTTACGACTGAGAACTGACGGTGAAGAAGGCGGCGGGGGAGGGATGGGGGTGGTAAAGTTTACGTTGGCAGAATGGAGGGTGATGAGGTGGGCGGGGGGGGGGGGGAAAGAGAAGCGTTAGTGCAATTTATTGTTCACTTGCTTGTTTGTTGCCTTGCTTGCTCGTGTGCTGCATGTTAATCTTTTGTCCGGACATGGTTGTATCAAAAAAGTATGTTGTGTATAATTGTGTGTATGTGTGTGCGCGTGTGTGTGCGTGTGTGTGCGTGTGTGTGTGTGTGTGTGTGTGTGTGTGTGTGTGTGTGTGTGTGTGTGTGTGTGTGTGTGTGTGTGTGTGTGTACATGTGTGTGGTGGTGTGTGTGTGTGTGTGTGTGTGTGGTGTGTGTGTGTGTGTGTGTGTGTGTGTGTGTGTGTGTGTGTGTGTGTGTGTGTGTGTGTGTGTGGTGTGTGTGTGTGTGTGTGTGTGTGTGTGTGTGTGTGTGTGTGTGTGTGTGTGTGTGTGTGTGTGTGTGTGTGTGCGTGCGCGCGCGTTGTTCTATATGCAGGTGAGCCGAGTTTACCTGAACAGCTTCCTGTTTCTTACCTACCGAGGCTGCAAGATCGAACACTTCAGGTAAGATTCAACTCGTTCATATTCCGTGTAATACTGAGATTTAGGTTTCTTTTTTAATTCGAACGGTTAGGCAGAGTATACGTTACGGAGAAACAAATGCTAGTATACGCTTTGCGTGTTTTCATTTTTTTTTTTTTTTTTTGTTTTGTTTTTTTTCTTTGTTTCGCGCAGAGGTTTTTATAAGAAAGAAAGCAACATCGCGAGTATATAAACTTGTCAGTTTCGCTTCGCATAATTGGTGAGAGCGGAAGAGTGTAAGCAACTGAGTTCACGAGTATCACAAATAGTGTGTCAACAGCAACATAACATTGTGTGTATACGAACACAAAACGGTCTTATACTCACGTAGCCGTACATTTCAGATTTCTGTGAATTATCGAAAACTGCAATAACTCAGCATGCGCTAAAACCAAATCAGATGAACGTAGCTTGTGTGGTTTCAAATAACACTGTAAACTGCTGCATCGGTGTATGGTGTATACAGAAGGTGCGACGAGACGGCAACAGTTTCGAGAGGCACCAGCTACGTAACAACCAAATAGCGCTGTAGGTACACCACTTCGGTGGATATTCAAAGACCCGCTGTGTGAATTAAACTACGTACAGTCATTCACTGGGAGTCGCGTGCGACTAGGGCGTGGTGAAAAAATATCTGAAACAAGAATGACTGCTAGCGTTTTAAAACAAGATCCAAACACATAAAAGGTTCAAAACAACGCTGTTTATTAGGACAAAAACACAACATGCGAATTTTCGAAGTAATCTCCTTTATCGAACTACGAAACGACACGTAGACAACAGTTAAACTGTGAAAAACGATGAAAACTGCGACGAAAAACTGAACCACTTGTCTGTTTTTGTCTTGTCCAGTGCTTGAAAGAATCCTTCTTTCTTCTTCCAAGTACTGGACAAGACAAAAACAGATAAGTGGTTTAGCTCTCCGTCCCAATTTGTATCGTTTTTACTGTTGTTTAGCTGTCGTTTTATGTTTGGATCTAGAGCGTGGTGAGTCTGTTCGTAAGCAGAGAATACCGCTATGTTAACTCTGCCAATTAAGAACAGCGGCTTACTCGTAGGCGTTTTTCTTTTCTTTTGTTTTTTCGCCCAGACCTTCTCCTGATGAAGTCACGTTCAGCCTCTATTTCGACGCCCGAATCTCGCGCGAACTGGAATGGGGAATCACCTACGTTCTGACCAACGATTCCCCCAAGGTCAACCTGACCTTGAACAACAATCGCCTGGTGGAGGTCCTTCACCTCGGTGACCTATACCTAACCTTGAGGGAGATTGTTCTGGAGCCGACACCTTCCACCTCCTTTCCTGTTCCTTCCGCAACTGACGTCAGTCCCACACCCACGATGACTGTGATGTCATCTACACTCCCACCCTCTGTGACGTCGACCATCGATTACGTCACTTCGACAATCGTCAACCCTACAGGTCTGTTGTGTGTGTGTGTGTGTGTGTGTGTGTGTGTGTGTGTGTGTGTATGTGTGCGTGCGTGTGTGTGTTACATGTATTTGTGTGTTTGTGTGCGTGTGTGTGAGCGTGTGTGCGTGCATGCGTGCGTGAGTGCATGCGTGCGTGCGTGCTTGTGTGCGTGTGTGTGTGTGTGTGTGTGTGTGTGTGTGTGTGTGTGTGTGTGTGTGTGTGTGTGTGTGTGTGTGTGTGTGTGTGTGTGTGTGTTTTCGACAACAAAGATTCAAATGTACAAACACGCACACACAAGTGCCTTAGGGTAACGGGGCTGAAGAAAAGGTTCGTGGGAAAAAAAAGTCTTCATGGAAGATTTGAAATAAAGACTGACAAGAGTGACAGCTGAGGTAGCACGACGGACAGAAACAGGGAGCTGGTTCCAGGCAGTTGGAGCCTGGTAAGAGAAAGAGCGCTGAACACTGGACTTAGTAAGGCAGGACCAGAAGCACCGTAGAAAGTATTCATCCAACCGAAGCGTAACTTTACTGCAGGTACAAAGGTCACCCTGAGGTACCAGCTGTTCAACTTTACCTACCTACCCGGCCTTGGCGATCCCACCTCTGAGACGTTTGAGCAGTACCAACGTCGACTTTGTCTGGAGGTGCGTCAGAGTACCTGCGTCTGTTATAGGCAATACCCTTTTCTTCTTCTTCGGCGTTCCAGGATTGCCCTCAGACTTGCTGGTGGTGTTGAATGTATTCGGTTGTCTGCAGCAGGTCCTCTTTTGAGCCTCAGAGCTTTTCTGCAAGCGTGGTTCCTTGGGGGCCAGCGCTGTGTCCGTGTTTCCTTGTATAATTATGGGGCAGGACTGCAGAACGTGTTCTGGGGTTTGTGTTGGCCTGCCTCACATGGGTAGTCGATCGACTGCGTGTGACAGACTAAGGCAGAACAGGTGACCGGCACACAGTCGGCAGTGGCCTGACCGCAGCCCCTACGCAATAATAATAATAACAAATGTGTATCAGTGCCTCTTCTCTAGCATATTTAGTTCCTTTGTTTCTTCGTGAGAACAGTCCATTAAAGTTGACACGTGGAATTTCTTTTTCCCATACAGATACAGGAAGTTTTCAAGGCCTCTCGTACGTTCTATCTCGTGTATGATGGATGTGGCGTCAACATCTTTGGGTAAGCTTGGACCTCATGCTTAATTCTTTCTTTCTTTCGTTCTTTCTTTCTTTCAATTTTTCTTTTTGAATTTGATGTAAAACCAACAAGGAATTTTCAGGGGAAAAAACTGATTTTAGGGGATTTTTGTTTTCCTTATGTCTCTTCTACATGCAGGATAAAACCAGTTTAGGGTGTTTGGTTACCTTTCTTTGCACAACCGTTTCTGTTCAAACTGAATCATGATTTTACAGGTTTGACCAACATGGGTTCCCATACGTTGATTTTCACCTTCTATTCAATACTGGCTTCACGGACCTGTTGTTCCGAACGACCGTTGAGACGTTAGAGACGTCACGTGATCATATCACCGTCACGGTCAACCTGACTAGAGTCTTGGAGATATTACCCATCGGAGGACTGCAGCTCATTCTGGACAACCGCACCGTGTCGTCATCAACTATCATGTCATCCATGACGCAGACAGTGGTTTCTCCTGACGTCAGCACCGTGGTGTCCACTTCTACTTTGTTCACATCGATCACATACGGTAATCGTTAGATTGGATTCAGATTCGTGTGTGTGTGTGTGTGTGTGTGTGTGTGTGTGTGTGTGTGTGTGTGTGTGTGTGTGTGTGTTTTGTATTCTGGTTTTGTCGTGTGTGTGTGTGTGTGTGTGTGTGTGTGTGTGTGTGTGTGTGTGTGTGTGTGTGTGTGTGTGTTAGTGGTGTTTGTAGAGAGAGAGAGTGTGTGTGTGTATACGTGTGTGTGTGTGAGCCGGTTTGGCCGGGGGGTATGGCTCCATTA
Organism: Alviniconcha marisindica; assembly: GCA_018857735.1. Lineage (NCBI taxonomy): Eukaryota > Metazoa > Mollusca > Gastropoda > Provannidae > Alviniconcha > Alviniconcha marisindica. Next base: position 62,809 of record JABMCL010000509.1, on the reverse strand, counting down.
TCTTTTCAAAATATGTAGTTCGTGAACATTCAGTCTGTCCGATTGGGACTTTGTCTCTCCGCAGCTGTTCAAACATTAATTTGGCTCGCATCACCGTCTATCTTAATTCAGAATCAGTCCCTTGCAGCGTTTGATAGGCTGTAACTTAAATCGCTCTGTCTCCATTTCCTGGGACCACGGTCTCCGCCTCTATATCGATTCCTGGCACAACTCCGCGTCCAACAGGTCCAAGAAGAAACAGAAAAAGCTTGTGCTTTTTTCGTGTCGTTCGCTGAATGATCACAAGGTCGATCATGGCAAATGGAGCTGGCCTCCCCACTTCCTGCCGAGGGCTGTGTGTTTACAAGGGATGGATGGAGGGGGTGATGAAACTGATTCTATTCTAAACTGACCGTTCTGAGCGTGCAGGGGTGGGCTGGTGGTGGGTGATTCCATCCTAAGTTGACCGCTGTGTGTGTGCGGGGGGGGGGGGGGATTTTATCCTAAGTTGACAGCGGTGTATGTGCAGGGGGGGGGTGAGGCTGATTCCATCCTAAGTGACCGATGTGTGGTGGGGGGGGGGGGGGGGGAGGGGGGGGTTATATCCTGACATTGACTGCTGCTGTGTGTGTGCAGGGTGGAGGGAGGGTGGGAATTATATCCTACGTGGGGTTACACTAAGCTGACTGCTGTGTGTGTGTGCAGGGTGGAGGGAGGGGGGATTATATCCTATGGATGGGCATTACATCCTAAGCTGACTGCTGTGTGTGTGCAGGGTGGAGGGAGGGGGGATTATATCCTATGGATGGGCATTACATCCTAAGCTGACTGCTGTGTGTGTGCAGGAGGGGTGAAGGTGGTTCTGACCTACGAAACCTACGAACTGGGCTACACGGACGACTTGCAGGATCCCAACTCGCCTCGGTTCCTAGCCCACCGCCAGAAAGTCTGCAGCGATGTGAGTGAGGCCTTCATCTTTCTCCCTTTTTATTTGCATATGTGTCTACCTATTTCCATATTTATGAAAACTGCATATGTATGTATAAAAAATCTGAAACAAGAATGACTGTTAGCGTTCTAAAACAAGATCCAAACACATACAAGCTTCTTTTTTTTTAAAAGACCGCTATTAATTTTTATTATAACAGAACACAACATACGAATTTTCGGCGTAAGCCCCTTTTTCAAGCTACAAAACAACACTTAAACAACAGTTAAACGGTGAAAAATGAGATGTGGGAAACTTCTCTGCTTTTGGTTGAGCTGTTTTGTTATGCTGTCCAAAACAACTGAACAAAACACCGTTTACATGTTATGTATCTTTTTTTTTAAAGGGGCTTACCTGGAAAATTCGAATGTTGTGTTTTGTCATAATAAATACCCTTTTATTATATTTTTCGGATTTTGCATATATGCACAATTAAAAGAATCTCTGTTTATTTCGTTGCATATTCATTCATTTTTTAATTAAAATATTACAATTATTATTCCATGATGCTAACCGTTGGACTACGTTTGAAATATTTTGTTTTGTGTCCCTGACCGCAGCTGGAGAGGTGGTACCGTGGTATGGACAGCCCTTTTTACATCACGTACCACGGCTGTGAACTGGATTCCTTCTCGTAAGAACTTCTGCAACTTCTACCGAAAACGAAATGGAATCTTGTTGCTATTTTTCAGGGAGTGGGAGGCTGGAAAATCGGGAAGGGTGGGGGGGGGGTGTCAAGGGGAACGAAAAACAAATGTCTGTCCTTCTCTCTGTTTTTCTTGTTTTGTTTTTGTGTCATTTATATGCGAATGGAGGGGTTTATGTTTGTGTGTGTATGCATGTGTGTGTGTGTGTGTGTGTGAGAGAGAGAGAGAGAGAGAGAGAGAGAGAGAGAAGAAGAGAGAGAGAGACGATGACAGATACAGAGACAGAAAAGAGAGGCAATGGGGGAACGGGGGTGGGGGGAGAGGGGTAGAGAGGGGCACGAACACTCTCTCTCTCTCTCTCTCTCTCTCTCTCTCTCTCTCTCTCTCTCTCTCTCTCTCTCTCTCTCTCTCTCTCTCGTACGCTCGCACGCACGCACGCACGCACCTACACACACACACACACACACTCACACACACACACATCAACAAACAAGCAGACATTGAAGAAAACGAGAAAACCCGTCGCAAGCCTTTCGCTGTGCAGCTCCTACATATTTAAATTTCCCATCTTCAGAGGAAATAGCCTTAATTATCAAAACGTGTTTCGTTTTAGAATATACTCCCCTGATTTTAGATCCGATTTCCACACTCAGTTTCGTTTTTGACGAGTAGCGGCACAGGCTGCTCACAACAAGTGTCCTGTCTCCCACGTGTTGCACGCACTGCATCTTTGGTGTAGACCTAGAGCACGAGAATTGCGTGCTCACGTCCACCCAGGAACAAGGTCAAAGAGGAGCCAGCTGTGACACAGCGTCTTTTCTGCATCGAGTGCTACTAACTGTAGTGCTACTAACTGTCGTCCTACTAACTGTAGTCCTGCCTACTGTAGTGCTACTAACTGTAGTCTCACTAATGGTAGTGCTACTCACTGTAGTTCTACTAGTTGTTTAGTGCTGTTGTGAACACGCGTGCAGCTATGTGATGTTCGTACCAATTTTGAGCGTGTGGGTGGCATATAATTATGCAGAGTTACCACTTACTGATGTATTACCAGATACTGTTGATTTATATTTTTGTTTGTTTGTTTGTTGTTGTTGTTTTCCCTTCTTGTTTTGATTACATTGTTTGCTTTTGTACAAGTGTACACTATCTCGTACTTCCTTTAACTGTAAGCTTGGAAACCTTCCAACACGAAAACTGTGCACCCAGGCTTTTACTGTCCGTTTTTGTCATACTTCCTGCCAGTTCCAACCCGGAGAGAGTGACGTTTTCGCTGACGTTACGGACCGATGCGACGCCAGATCTGTCACGTTACGTCAGAACCTTCCTTGAGCACAAAGCCCCCACCCGTCTGGTGCTCGGCTACAACTTAATGAGGGTGAGATTTTGCGTGCGTGTGCAGCTGGTGTATAGCAGTACCAGTGAGTTTGATTAACTCTGAAAGGTCGCCAATGCTAATCGGACGTTTTATTTTGTATTGTTGACACAAAAATAGACACACTGACAGACACAGAGACAGAAAAAGGGAGACAGAACGACAGAGAGAAACAGACAACAAACAGAGAATGAGAGGGAGAGACACTGAGAGAGACAGACACAGAGACAGAAAAAGGGAGACAGAGAGAACGACAGAGAGAAACAGACAACAAACAGAGAATGAGAGGGAGAGACACTGAGAGAGACAGACACAGAGACAGAAAAAGGGAGACAGAGAGAACGACAGAGAGAAACAGACAACAAACAGAGAATGAGAGGGAGAGACACTGAGAGAGACAGACAGACAGACAGACAGAGAACGAGAGGAGACATTGAAAGAGAGAGGACAGACACACAGAGACACTGACACATGGTTTATTGCGAAGGCCACCGACCCATACACAAAAAAGGGGGAGGGGGGGGGGGGTAAATAAAAAATTAATAATAAAAATAAAAAACACAGACACAGAGTGAGTGAGAGAGACACAGACAGAGGGACGCCTGTCCCTGGGTCTGAAAAAAAGAGAGAGAGAGAGAGAGAGAAAGAGAGAGAGAGAGAGAGAATGTTGTCCAGCCAAGACTGACAGAAGGGAGGAAATTCGACGTTACCTGTCAAACTGTGTTGCTGTTAACACACAGAGACACACTGACAGACAGACAGACAGAGAATGAGAGAGATACACAGACCGAGAGGGACAGACAGATTGAGAACTAAAGTGTGGTCCAGTAAAAAAAAAAAGAAGGAGGGGAGGGAATTCTACATTACCTGTCAAATTTTGTTGTTGTTGACAAAAAGAAGCACACTGACAGACGGACAAACAGACAGAGACAGGAGTGACAGAGATACACTGACACAGAGAGCGACAGACAGACAGGAAGAGAGAGAGAGAATAAAAGGCTGGTACAGTTAAGAAAGAAGGGAGGTAATTCTACGTTACCTATCAAACTCTAAATCTAATGATCTTCCGATTGCAGGTTGGTGATCTGGACCTGATTATGGATCGTTACAACATTGACATCATACCCATCCCCTTACCCTCTGACAGTTACACCATCTTTACGTCGATGACGTCAACTTTGGAACCCACACCAACGTCATCGTCCGTTATGCCGTCTAGTTCTATTGACTATTGTGAGTTTGGACCCGTTTTGTGTTTCTTTGAAAAGCTGCCAAGCGTAATCGTCGTTAACTGGTCTTGTCATTGCCTTCGTGGGCTGGGATGGGCGGTTTGTGTGTGTGTCAAACTCCAAGCACTGTTTTAAAAAGGGTGCCCTAAAGCGAAGCTTAGAGTGTGCGTGTGTGTGTGTGTGTGGTTGTGTGCGTATGTGCGTGTGTGTGTGTGTTTGAGTGTGTGCTTTTGTGTGCGTGCGCGCGCTCGTGTGTGTGTGTGTGTGTGTGTGTGTGTGTGTGTGTGTGTGTTGTGGGGAGATTATGATGTGTTGTAAGGATGGATGAGTAGGAGGATGGGTGGCTGGGTGACTAGATGGAAGAACCGAGGAATTGACTGACTGATTTTCTTTTCCTACTGCCACAGTGATTAACGTGTCGCTGCGATTTGGTTTGGCGGATTTCGTCTTCTCTGATGAACTCTACTACCCCAACTCACAGCGGTTCCAGTCTCTGCAAACTGCCTTCTGTGCCGACGTACGTGTTTGACCTGTCTGTCTGTATGTCTGTCTGTCTGCCTATTCATCCGTCCGTCAGTGCGTTTACTGTAAGCCTGTGTGCTTCCTCATTAATAATGTCGGTCTTGTTGTTCCTCTGCCCTCCGGCCTGTCCATCTGCCTGCCTCTGCGCGTGCCTCTCGACTGTCAGTCTCTTTATGTTTGTCTACTGGCTCTCTGTCTGTCTGTCTGTCTGTCTGTCTAATATATTATGTCTCTCTGCCTGTCTAATATATGTCTCTCTGCCTGGCTGGCTGTCTACTCTCTCTCTGTGTCTGTCTGTCTGGTTGTCTGAAAATGATCCTTCTGTCTGCCTACTGTCTGCCTACTGTCTGTCTCTTTATGTTTGTCTACTGGCTGGCTGGCTGTCTGTCTGTCTAATATATTATGTCTCTCAGCCTGTCTGATATCTCTCTCTGCCTGTCTACGCTCTGTCTGTCTGTCTGTCTGGCTGCTTGTCTGAAAATGATCCTTCTGAGTGCCTACTGCCTGTCTCTCTTCTGTCTCATGTCTACTGTCTGTCTCTCTGCTTGTCTGATATCTGTCTCTCTGTTTGTCTGGCTGTGTACTGTCTGTCTGCCTCTCTGTCTGTCTGCCTGTCTGAAAATGATCCTTCTGTCTGCCTACTGTCTGTCTCTTTTCTGTCTCATGTTTACTGTCTGTCTCTCTGCCTGTCAGTCTACTGTCTGTTCGTCTGTTTCTTCTCTACCCACATGTCTGTCTACTTTCTGTCTGTATGTCTGTGTCTCCGCCTCTCTACTGTTTTCCTGTTTCTTCGTTCATCTGATGGTTTTCGAGTATTTCGGAAAAATCGATGGGGCGAAGGAATTTACGACTCACGCTTTAGACGTGCAATGATAGGACCCACTGACATTTTGTTGCGTGCCTGCCAGTTTGGAAAGTTTACGAGTTGGGGGATACGCTACAATCCTATATTTTGTTGTGAGTTTTGTTTATCAACGGTTACATTTTCATCCGCCATACCGGTGTTGTGAGTTGTGAAGAATCGGTAGCTGTGATGTTGTCTATGGTTTCAGATGGAGCGGTTTTACCGGAACAGCCGGCTCAGTCCTTACTACGCTGGCTGTCAGATTGTCCAGTTCCTGTGAGTTACAAAGACAGTAATAATTCAAGTATTGATACAGCGCTAAGTCTTGTCCGAAGAGACTATTCTAAGCGTGCGCGCGCACACACATGCACGCACGCACGCACGCACGCACGCTCGCACACATACACACACACGCGCGCACACACATGCACGCACGCACGCACGCACGCACGCACGCACAGCACACACACACACACACACACACACCACACACACACACACACACACAGGGGCACCCGCACACACGAGCATACTGACAAGACAAAGCTTAATTTGCACAACTAAACCAGGCAGTAAACAGAGACTTGAGAGGATAAAGACAGCAGCACTGAACGGAAAACATGGCGGGTCTGTAGCTTAGGGAAAAGAACTGTTTTTAGGTTACACTTAATGAGTTCAGAGAGGGTTTCTGTCGGAGAGGAAGGGGAAGGTCATTCCATGCAGAGGGACCGAAGACAGAAAAGGTGCGGGAACCAACAGTGGAGAGTCTGGTGCGAGGAATATGTGTGCGTTTTTGTGGGGGCCTTTATGCGTAGGTGCGTGTGAGAGAGTGTGTGTTTGCATCGCATTTATGCAGGCCTACGCATGTAGCCTATAACTCCATGTATATGTGTATGTTTTTGTGTTTGTGTGCGTGTATTTGAGTGGGTGTGGGTGGCTTGTTTGGATGTTTGGTCAATTTGCCAAAACACTATGCACCTTTCCCTTACCACTTTTCATGAGCAGTGTCAACTAAGTGTGATTTTTACTCATCTCGGAGACAGGTTTAGAAAAAGCGCACGAGGCTGATAACTAACGCTCTGTGTGGATGGAGCGTTGCCAACACAAATTCACACCCATTCACCCATTCACTAGCCACCCACACACCATCCACTCACCACTTACTCACCACCTGCTCATCACCCACACACCACTCACTCACCACCCAGTCATCGCCCACTCACCACTCACTCATCACCCACTCATCACCCACTCATCACATGTTTATGACAGTGGTGAGGTAGGAGATGAATTTCACTATTTGCTTAACTGTTCCAATGAGAATGTCAAGAGAAACCGTACTAAGTATGTTGATAAATATTATACACATCATCCCAACGTGCCCAATTTTGTAGCCTCATGAATATGACGTCAAAATCTAAGAATGTTAAGCTTGCTAAATTTATTAGTTGTATCTTTGAGTTATTTTGATTAAGCCAATAGCGAAACACAACGAAAAAAGAAATACTTAATTTTTGCGCCTTAGCCTTACATATTTATAACAACTTTGATTTGTGTTTGAGCATTTATTTTTGTCTTATATATAAAGTGTGGTAGTTATTTATTAGTAGAACTCATGTACTTGTTCATAAGGAATGTCGTGTGCGAATGTAACTTCGCTTTCTAGCCCCCAGGGGCAAAAAGCTCAACAAAACCTTGAAACCTTGAACCCACTCACCACCCACTCACCACCCACTCACCACCTCTTGTTTCAGCGAGTCGCCGCCCATCTACCCGCACAACGTCACCTTCACCTTGAAGATGAAGATGCCCAACGACGAGGAGCTGGTTGACGAGACAATCGCCACTCTGCTCTCTCAGAACCCGAAGATCATCACTGATGGGTCGGTACAATGGGTTCAAATGACGGTGGTGGTGCTGGTGGTGGTGATGATGATGATGATGATGATGATGATGATGATGATGGTAGTGGTAACGACTTTATGAAGATGGTAATGTCAACGATTACAATTGTACATGATGATGATGATGATGATGGTGATGACTACAACTGGAGGAGGAGAATTAGCTAAAATAGTGAAGATGATGATGATCGTCGTCGCCGTCATCATAACATTACCATCATCATCAAGGTAGCACTTTGTACAATCTAGCATACTAACAATAATGGTTGCGTTGGTGTGGATGTTTCTGTCGTGCTGGTGGTGACTGCCGTTGTGATGGTCGTGATGGTTAGAAGGAGGAGAATGACTTGGCGGAGCATGCGCAGGAGCAGGATGGAAAGGATGGTGGAGACTGCGCACAATTAAACCCGACACCCCCCCCCCCCCCCCCCCCCCCCCCCCACCCTCTTCCCCTACACCCCCTTCCCCTCCACCCCACCCCACCCTGTCCTTTCACCACCACATCTTTCAGTTTGTTTCTTTGCTTCTCTCTCTGTCTCTGTCTGTCTCTCTGTCTGTCTCTCTGTCTGTCTCTGTCTCTCTCTCTGTCTCTCTGTCTCTCTCTGTCTGTCTGTCTGTCTGTCTGTCTGTCTGTCTCTCTCTCTCTCTCTCTCTCTCACTCTCTCTCTCTCTCTCTCTCTCTCTCTCTCTCTCTCTCTCTCTCTCTCTCTCTCTCTCTCTCTCTCTCTCTCTCTCAAGGACTGGCTGTTAGATAGGTCTAAAAGGCTTCTATCCTTGAGTATCAAAGTTTTCGAGTTCGAGTTATCTCTCTCTCTCTCTCTCTCTCTCTCTCTCTCTCTCTCTCTCTCTCTCTCTCTCTCTCTCTCTCTCTCTCTCTCTCTCTCTCTCTCTCTCTCTCTCTCTCTCTAAATGGACAGCTGTCTGTGAACAGATACGTCACCATCAAAGTGGGAGACCTCTACCTGATCCTGAGGGGCTGGGTTCGAGTCTCGCCGCCCGATGCGTCACCCACGTCCCGGCAACCCACCCGGACTTTGAGTTCGACCTACACCGACACGCCCACCCCCACCACCCTCACCCCTACCATCAGCCCCACCCCCTCGTCCTCCCCGCCCATGTCGTCCACGTCTGTCATCGTCACCACCCCGCCCACCACCCCTCCTGACCGTACGTATTTCGTATCCCCCCTCGTCCCCCCCCCCCCTCTCTCTCTGTCTCTCTGTCTCTGTCTTGTCTCTGTCTGTCTGTCTGTCTGTCTGTTTGTATCTCTCTCTGTCTCTCTGTGTCTCTCTGTGTCTCTCTCTCTCTCTCTCTCTCTCTCTCTCTCTCTCTCTCTCTCTCTCTCTCTCTCTCTCTCTCTCTCTCTCTCTCTCTCTCTCTCTCTCTCTCTCTCTCTCTTTACGCGCGTACACCACACCCGGATGACTATCACTACTATGATAACTATCATCAGATTGTTTCAATGTCTAAATTCGTATTTTTATTCTAAATGCTATGTTTTAAAATGAATCTTGAGTATGCGTGAACTGAAATATGTATAGAGAGATAGAATTTCTCTTTTTAAATTGTTGTTTTAGGCTAATTTAAGTAACATATTGATGTGTGTTTTATTGCATTTGTTGATCAGTACAGCGCTAAGAGCTCATATAATTGTTGTTGAGGCGCTATATTAAATATATTATTATTATTATCATTACGTCTGATGTTAGGTGCTCCTCTACACCCTACCCCTACCCCCCTCAGCCCCTCCACCCCCACCCCCACCCCAACACACACACGCCACTACCACCAATGCCGACAAAACACATACCATAATACCAAAACATCATCACATTGTTTATTGTGCCTTTTGTTTATATTACAGGTGTTTACAACGATTGTTCTTTGAGTTTCAAAAATGCCGTGTGTAATATAGTACACTGTGATGCGGTATATATATATCTTTAGCCAAGAACTTAATTTCTCAGATGAAATAAAGTAAGCTTGAGTCTTGATACCTCACGCCATCATCCAGTCTCGTAACATTACATCATATTGTAGTGCGTTCACGTAATAAGAGCATCACGCCATCATCCCGTATCGTAACATTACATCATATTGTAGTGCGTTCACGTACTAAGAGCATCATTCCATGATAGGTGCACGGTTCATTTTGATGCTTCATTGTCGGTGTGTGCAGCTACCTACTACTTCCACATGTCCTTTGAGGTCATCAACATGACGTGGCACCCAGACCTTAACGTCTCGACGTCAGACCGCTTCATGCGTCATAGCAGACTCTTCTGTGACAGGGTAGGCTACAGAATGAACGTGTTGTTATCTGTGACAGGGTAGGCTACAGAATGAACTCGATATGTTATCTGTGACAGGGATATGTTTAATATGTGACAGGGTATAGGCTAAAGAGTGAACTTGATGTTATCTGTGACAGCTAGGGTATATGCTAAATATGTGACGGGTTTTAGGCTAAAGAGTGATGTTATCTGTTACAGGGTAGGCTAAAGAGTGAATGTGATGTTATCTGTTACAGGGTAGACTAAAGAATGAACGTGATGTTATCTGTTACAGGGCAGGCTAAAAAAATCAACGTGATGTTATGTGTTACATGGTAGGCTAAAGAATGAACGTGATTTATCTGTTACAGAGTAGGCTAAAAACATTAACGAGATGTTATGTGTTACAGGGCAGGCTAAAGAATGAACGTGATGTTATCTGTTACAGAACAGGCTAAAGAATGAACGTGGTGTTATCTGATGATGTCGTTGTTGTTGTAACGTCCCGCAGCTGAACACTGGCGGTCGCCCGGCATGTGCTGTTGTACTTTGATAAAGATATTCCATTTTAATTCCCCGTCACATCGTCTTCGGGGGACTTGTGTCCATTTCCGGAGGGTAGATGCCGTTACACAGTGACCTTATCATGACTGTCCCCACATAACTGTGCAAAGCCAAACAACCTTTTGATGGAGCCTTTGTGAATTCACAGCTTTTTCTCTCGCTGCATGGAGGCTGCCATGTTTGATCTTGGTTGACTGAGTTTAGCGGTGTTGCACGGAGAAAATCTGAAACAAAGTTTCGAAGTTTGAAGTAAGCGTTTCTGAAACAAGATCAAAACACCCGAAAGGTTCAAAAGCACGCATGTTTTAAACAGACGATACAAAACATGCGCAGAAGTTCAAGGTAGACCCCTTTTTCAAGCGAGAAACAGACACGTAATACAGAAGCAAAACGGTGAGAGAATGAAATTCCACCTACTTATTTTCCCGTTTGTGAAGAAGTGGTAATGCACTGAGTTGATTCAGGCGTTCTCGCTGGATTGTTTTCACGGAAGTGTAACACATATAACCGGAACGCTGGCGCATACCATTTTTCGAAACCATCGTTTGTTTAGTGTCATAGGTCAGGGAACTTGTGAATAAAAGCTAACTGCCACTAACGTCTTTGTTTCATTCGCTGCGGCAGCTGAACGAGTTTCTCCCTGGTCCGGAAGACAAGGACTTCAAGCACATGATTGGCTGTAAGATCGACAACTTCGGGTAATTACGCTTCACCGACTTTTGCTTCCATATCTGTCAGTCCGTGTAGTAGTCAGTTGTATCTGTAAATGAACACACTGTAATAGTTTATCCCCCCTCCCCCCCCCCCACCCCCCCCCACAGTCCTCCCCTCCTCAAGAATATTTGAGTCGAGTTTCCCCAAAAAACAGCATGTATAATTTGTGTCCATAAATGGCATACAACATTGCATAATTACTCAGGAATTTCGCCGGGATATTTTTGAGAATTGTTCAGACTGAGTGTCAGTTGTGCATTAATTTGTTTCTCTTTTTGCTTGGTAACTTGTTTGTTTGTTGCTTTGCTTGGTCGGTCGGTAGGTTTGCTGGCTTTACGGCTTTCTTAATTTAAACTTCCGAGGTTGGTGGTGCCAGTTACTCGTTGATACGAAGGTGTGTTCGTGTGCCGGTCTGTGTCCTGTGTTGTGTTCGTGTGCCGGTCTGTGTCCTGTGTTGTGTTCGTGTGCCGGTCTGTGTCCTGTGTTGTGTTCGTGTGCCGGTCTGTGTCCTGTGTTGTGTTCGTGTGCCGGTCTGTGTCCTGTGTTGTGTTCGTGTGCCGGTCTGTGTCCTGTGTTGGTTCGTGTGCCGGTCTGTGTCCTGTGTTGCGTTCGTGTGCCGGTCTGTGTCCTGTGTTGCGTTCGTGTGCCGGTCTGTGTCCTGTGTTGCGTTCGTGTGCCGGTCTGTGTCCTGTGTTGCGTTCGTGTGCCGGTCTGTGTCCTGTGTTGCGTTCGTGTGCCGGTCTGTGTCCTGTGTTGCGTTCGTGTGCCGGTCTGTGTCCTGTGTTGCGTTCGTGTGCCGGTCTGTGTCCTGTGTTGCGTTCGTGTGCCGGTCTGTGTCCTGTGTTGCGTTCGTGTGCCGGTCTGGTCCTGTGTTGCGTTCGTGTGCCGGTCTGTGTCCTGTGTTGCGTTCGTGTGCCGGTCTGTGTCCTGTGTTGCGTTCGTGTGCCGGTCTGTGTCCTGTGTTGCGTTCGTGTGCCGGTCTGCGTCCTGTGTTGCGTTCGTGTGCCGGTCTGGTCCTGTGTCCTGTGTTGCGTTCGTGTGCCGGTCTGCGTCCTGTGTTGCGTTCGTGTGCCGGTCTGCGTCCTGTGTTGCGTTCGTGTGCCGGTCTGCGTCCTGTGTTGCGTTCGTGTGCCGGTCTGCGTCCTGTGTTGCGTTCGTGTGCCGGTCTGCGTCCTGTGTTGCGTTCGTGTGCCGGTCTGCGTCCTGTGTTGCGTTCGTGTGCCGGTCTGCGTCCTGTGTTGCGTTCGTGTGCCGGTCTGCGTCCTGTGTTGCGTTCGTGTGCCGGTCTGCGTCCTGTGTTGCGTTCGTGTGCCGGTCTGCGTCCTGTGTTGCGTTCGTGTGCCGGTCTGCGTCCTGTGTTGCGTTCGTGTGCCGGTCTGCGTCCTGTGTTGCGTTCGTGTGCCGGTCTGCGTCCTGTGTTGCGTTCGTGTGCCGGTCTGCGTCCTGTGTTGCGTTCGTGTGCCGGTCTGCGTCCTGTGTTGCGTTCGTGTGCCGGTCTGCGTCCTGTGTTGCGTTCGTGTGCCGGTCTGTGTCCTGTGTTGCGTTCGTGTGCCGGTCTGTGTCCTGTGTTGCGTTCGTGTGCCGGTCTGTGTCCTGTGTTGCGTTCGTGTGCCGGTCTGTGTCCTGTGTTGCGTTCGTGTGCCGGTCTGTGTCCTGTGTTGCGTTCGTGTGCCGGTCTGTGTCCTGTGTTGCGTTCGTGTGCCGGTCTGTGTCCTGTGTTGTGTTCGTGTGCCGGTCTGTGTCCTGTGTTGTGTTCGTGTGCCGGTCTGTGTCCTGTGTTGTGTTCGTGTACCGGTCTGTGTCCTGTGTTGTGTTCGTGTGCCGGTCTGTGTCCTGTGTTGTGTGGTCTAGTCTGCTCCAACCTCTCGTGTAAAGGGTCATGTTGTCTATTCTGTTCCAACTGAACGCCACGTGTCCTGTGTTGTGTGGTCTACCCTGCTCCAACTCCACGTGTCCTGTGTTGTGTGGTCTACCCTGCTCCAACGCCACGTGGCCTGTGTTGTGTGGTCTACCCTGCTCCAACTCTACGTGTCCTGTATTGTGTGGTCTACCATGCTCCAACTCTTCGTGTCCTGTGTTGTGTGGTCTACCCTGCTCCAACTCTACGTGTCCTGTGTTGTGTGGTCTACCCTGCTCCAACTCCACGTGTCCTGTGTTGTGTGGTCTACCCTGCTCCAACTCCACGTGTCCTGTGTTGTGTGGTCTACCCTGCTCCAACTCTACGTGTCCTGTGTTGTGTGGTCTACCCTGCTCCAACTCCACGTGTCCTGTGTTGTGTGGTCTACCCTGCTCCAACTCTACGTGTCCTGTGTTGTGTGGTCTACCCTCCTCCAACTCTACGTGTCCTGTGTTGTGTGATTTACTCTGCTCCAACCCCACGTGTCCTGTGTTGTGTGGTCTACTGTCGTGTGTTGTGTGGTCTACTGTCCAGTGGTGTGTGGTCTACTCTTCTCCAACCCCTCGGGCCCTGTGTTGTGTGGTTGACTGTCCTGTGTTGGGTAGTCTACTGTCCTGTGTTGTGTGGTCTGCAGTCCTGTGTTGTGTCCTGAAGTTATACTGTCCTGTGCTGTGTGGTCTACTGTCCTGTGTTGTGTGGTCTACTGTCCTGTGCTGTGTGGTCTACTCTGCTCCAACCCCACGTGTCCTGTGTTGACAGCGGCGAGCCGCTCCGCGTGAACTTCAGCCTGCAGTTTGACACCCTGGAGGGTCTGGACCTGGACCGCGTGCAGGGTCTGGTCATCACCCTCATCACGAGCACGCCATCCGCCACACCGTGCAGGACCTCATGGTGCTGCAGGTACCACGGACAGGGAGGGACGGTGGGGGGGGGGGGCGGAGGGATAGGTGGAGATGGGGGGAAGCGAGTGTATTGAAAATAGAACAGGTCATCTGAGAGCTGCCGAGACCTCACGTGTTGCAGGTAGCCACGCACACGGAGGGGGGGTGGGGGGATGAGTGGGGGATGGTGGAGATGGAGGGAAGCGAGTTACGTGGGTGGGTGGTCTAGAAGCGCCACAGAACAGGTCATCTGACACGCTGCCGAGGACGTCACGCTGTTACAGGTACCACGGACACAGGGGGGAACGGGGAGGAGGAAGAGGGTGTCTTGAGAGAGAGAGGGGGGGGGGGTGACATCAGAATCAATACATGAAACATGCCTACACCAGACGATCCAACGCCAACAGCAAAGCGCAGGCAAGCATGCACACATCCCGGAACAATCAGTGCACCCCAGACATGCAATGCAGCAATACATGGACCCAGCTCCCAGTAGGCCATCTGGCACACTTTCTTTATGTGTTCTTTTATCGACAATCTCTTTCATGTCCTGTACCAAACCTGGACAGGCGTGGTTGTGTTACACGATCATAATCTGTCTCGGTTTATAATTTATGTCCTGCATCAAAAGTGGACAGACGTGGTTGTGCTACACGATCACTGTCCGTCTCGATTTATCATATCTGTCCTGTACCCAAACTGGACAGACGTGGTTGACTGTGCCTACATACTGACCCCGTGTTGTATGCTCGTGGCAGATCGGGGATATTTTGATCGACATCGACACGGTGCACATCAACAACCTCACCGGCATCACCACCATCAACGTCTTCGGTGAGTTCATTACTTTCTACTGCGACACGAGGCCAGAATACCGTTTCTGTGAGTTGGTCGCTGTTGCTGCAGTGCTGTTTTCCCTGATGCCGTTTGATCTTGTTTGACGCCGGGTTTTCAGAGGGTTTAAATTTATGTGGTGTTTGAGACGTCGTACATGTGTGTGTGGGGGTGGAGGGTGGGGGTAGATGTGCGTGCGTGCGTGTGTGGGGGTGTGGGGGGGGGGGGGGGGGGGGGGGGGGGGGTGTTTGTGTGTGTATGTGGGTGGGTGTTTCAGACATCTTGTCATGGTTTGTGCGTTGCAGCGTGTTGTTTCAGGCCTGTTCTGGTTTACATGTGTGTAGTATATGAGACGCCGTGTGCCATTGTTTCACACGTTGTATAGTAGGGATTTCGCTTGTGTGCCGTATTCCATATACCGTATGCCATTCATTTCGACGTTGTTCGGGCGCAGTATATTATAGTTTACATTTGTGTGCCATATTTCACACGCCATGTGCTGTTCACACGTGCTGTGTGTCGACGCATTAGCACTGCCGTGTCTGGTCTGGCTGATTCAGTTTAGCGGTGTTGCACTGAGTTGTTTCATGCTTTCGCGCTTGACTTTGTTGTGTGGGAGTTGTTGTTGTGTGTGTGTTTTTGTTGTTTTTGTTGTTGT
>JABMCL010000509.1:42500-45000 GCA_018857735.1 Alviniconcha marisindica | reverse complement strand
AAGACTAGTTGGACGTCTTCTACTGCGTTCGCCGTAGTTTTCAACATCGTTGACTCTGCATGTACATCCAGAACATTATGTCATGCATCATAGTGATCTGTAAGCTAACAGATCGCCTTGTATTACATTCCCCATAGTGTCCAATAATACTGTGGCTATAGATCCAGAACATTTGGCTGGCATCATGTTTTCTGCTGGTTCGTTGATCATCGTTGATCGCTTTTATATAGCGCTGTTCTTGTTGTTGTTGACTGTTGTTGATCGCTTTTATATAGTGCTGTTCTTGTTGTTGTTGACTGTTGTTGATCGCTTTTATATAGCGCTGTTCTTGTTGTTGTTGACTGTTGTTGATCGCTTTTATGTAGCGCTGTTCTTGTTGTTGTTGACTGTTGTTGATCGCTTTTATATAGTGCTGTTCTTGTTGTTGTTGACTGTTGTTGATCACTTTTATGTAGTGCTGTTCTTGTTGTTGTTGACTGTTGTTGATCGCTTTTATGTAGTGCTGTTCTTGTTGTTGTTGACTGTTGTTGATCGCTTTTATATAGCGCTGTTCTGTGGTCTCGAGCAGACTCGCTGCGCTCTTGTCGCATGTGGGTCTAAATGAGTGACTGTAGCTTTTTCCAGCGCGCTTTGACTATCATCTGCTGCATTTACCGTTGTGCTCAACAACATTGGCACCATAATAGATTCAGAATATCTGACTGGTAGCAGAGTGGCCTGCAAGCTAACGGGCGGCCTAGCTACTGCGTTCGCCGTAGTGTTTCAACAGTACCGACTTTATAAACGAAGCACGGGCAGCCAATGCTGTAGAGTTCTGCATGCCGGTTGTAACAATTACCTTTTCTCTGTGCAGGTACCTACCGTCTCCCTCTGTGAATTTCACCCTTGTGTTCGACGGCGTTCAGCTCATTGACCCGGCTCGTCTGAACGGCATCATAGTGTTCTCCAAGCAAACGGACGGAGCGACCTACTTCACCATCGGAGACCTCCTGGTGGACAAAACGGACGACGTCGTGCAGTACTTCCTCATGCTGGATATGATATCCACACACGCCTATCCCTACACCACCACTCCGACACCCGGTAGGTATGAGTTAATGATGGCCTCCTCCCACACCCCGACACCCGGTAGGTATGAGTTAATGATGGCCTCCTCTCACACCCCGACACCCGGTAGGTATGAGTTAGTGATGGCCTCCTCTCAGGGTAGGTATGGGTTACTGATGGCCTCTTTTCAGGGTAGGTATGGGTTACTGATGGCCTCTTTTCAGGGTAGGTATGGGTTACTGATGGCCTCTTTTCAGGGTAGGTATGGGTTACTGATGGCCTCTTTTCAGGGTAGGTATGGGTTACTGATGGCCTCTTTTCAGGGTAGGTATGGGTTACTGATGGCCTCTTTTCAGGGTAGGTATGGGTTACTGATGGCCTCTTTTCAGGGTAGGTATGGGTTACTGATGGCCTCTTTTCAGGGTAGGTATGGGTTACTGATGGCCTCTTTTCAGGGTAGGTATGGGTTACTGATGGCCTCTTTTCAGGGTAGGTATGGGTTACTGATGGCCTCTTTTCAGGGTAGGTATGAGTTACTGATGGCTTTTTTTCAGGGTAGGTATGAATTACTGATGGCTTTTTTTCAGGGTAGGTTGAGTTGGTGATGGCCTCCTCTCAGGGTAGGTATCAGTTAATGATGGCCTCCCACACACCGCGACAGCCGGTAGGCAAGACTTACTAATGGCCTCCTTTCAGGGTAGGTTTGAGTTAGTGATGGCTTCGTTTGAAACACCCTCAGGTATTGGCTTGCGCGTCGGACTTCCTTCATGGGCGAGTCAAAATCAGTACTGACCGACTGGTGCACGTTTTAGCGAACTGATCGATCTGTTGATATACGGTACAGTCAGTCGTGGCATGACGTACATAGATATCGAACTACGAGTGTTGGCTCCTATCTGGACTGCCACTAACGATCATGTTGTTGTTGTTGTTGTTGTTGTTGTATGGTAGCGGTGTACACCTACGTGGAGATCAAACTACGGGTGCTGTCTCCCAGCTGGACTGACGAGCTGTCTGACTCCAGCTCTGCCTACTATCAGGAGATGGTCCAGGCTTTCTGTGCTGACGTGAGTACAATGTGACTGAGTGTGTGTGTTGTGTGGTGTGGTGTGTGTGGTTGTGTGTGTGTGTGTGTGTGTGTGGTGTGTGTGTGGTGGGCTGTAAATTGATGTTTTGTGTGGGGGGTGTGTGGGTTTGAGAGTTGTGTGTGTGTGTGTGTGGGGGGGTGTGTTGTGTGTGTGTGTTGTGTGTGTTGGGTGGGTTGTGTGTGTGTGTGGTTGTGGGTGTGTGTGTGTGTGTGTTGTGTGTGATAATGTGTGGTGGGTGTGGGTGGGGGGGGGTGTGTGGTGTGGTTGTGGTGTGGGGGGGGGGGTTTGTAGGAGTGTGTGTGTTGTGGGTTTGGGGTGTGTGTGTGTGTGGGGGGGGTGTGTATTGGAGGGGGTGGTGTGTGGGG
>JABMCL010000509.1:32500-40000 GCA_018857735.1 Alviniconcha marisindica | reverse complement strand
GGAAGTTCTTTCACCTGCTCATGCGAAGGGGCCACAAAGACTTAATCATTTTTTGTTTGACACATTTATTGGTCGTTTTCCGAGTGACGGCGCTGCAAGCCTGGCAGTGAAAGGGTTAAGATTTTGTTTAACTAAGTAACTAACTAAGTAACTAACTAAGTAAGTAACTAACTAACTAGCTAACTGCCCCTCAGCAACAACCCCATGACGATCGAGGCCCACCTGAGGTTCCTTGGCGAGCAGCCAGCCTCCCTGCGAATCGACGTGGACACCATCCTGCTGGAGAGCCCGGACTGGGAGGACTTCGGCAACATCTTCGGCCTGCGGATCGGCCACTTCTTCATCTACGAGGAGTCGCTGCAGGTGCTGGACCCCAGAACCGCCCCCGCCAACTCCACCACCACCCCGTCCATTTCCTCAACGTCTACCACCACCCCAACTCCTACCAAGCGTGAGTGAATTAAGCATCGTCTTTTTACCAATCCATCACCAGCTATGCGTGTGTGTGTGTGTGTGTGTGTGTGTGTGTGTGTGTGTGTGTGTGTGTGTGTGTGTGTGTGTGTGTGTGTGTGTGTGTGCGTGCGCGCGCGTGTGTGTGGTGTGTGTGTGTGTGTGTGCGCGGGGGCCGCGTGTGTGTGTGTGTGTGTGTGTGTGCGGTGGCGCCGCGCGTGTTGTGTGTGTGTGTTGTGTGTGTGCGTGCGCGCGCGCGCGCGTGTGTGCGTGTGTGTGTGATGAAATGAGTGTATCCTTATGTCTTTGTAAGCGCTCTGGGATCTTACGAGATGAGGTGCCATAAATATTCTTTCTTTTTTGCTTCTTCTTCTATTTCTTTTCTTTTGTTTTTTTCTTCTTCTTCTTCTTCTTTTCTTTTTTTTTTTTTTTTAAATTCTCTGCAGAAACCGTGTTGGATTTGTGGGCGGTGGTGGTGGCGGGGTGGACGGGCGAAAGGGGGAGGGCTCTTCCTCCGATTGTTGGGGATTTCTTTTCCTCCAATATACTTTGTCTATTCAAAGGTAGCTGGCTGGGATACTTTGGCAGATGGATAGACGTGGGGGTGGTGGGGGTGAACGAGTGAGTCAATGGGTGGGTGCGTGGGCGGGGGGGTTATGAGTAAATGGGTTGATAGACGGATGATGGGGAGGTGAAGGGATGAGCGAGTGAGTTAATGGGTGGGTCGGTGGGTGGCATTATGAGTAAATGAGTTGATAGGCGGCTGGATGGGTGGGAAGACAGACCGACTGATGAACAGGAGGATAGACGAGTGATTGGATGAGCGAGTTTATGAGTATATAGTCGAGTGAATGTATATACAGGTAGATGAATGGAAATCAATAGTAAAATGTACAATGTATTGGTGACGACTTTGTAAACAAGATTGCAGGCGAATTCACTCAATATTAGAAGAAAGAAAGGAACAAACGACTAACAGAAGGAAGGAATGTCCTCTTCTTTTTTTTTTCTTTCTTTTTTATTACTCTTTCACATCTTGCACCGTAATGTATATAGTGCTTTATAGTTATCCTTAACGCCAGGCGTCAGTCCTCGTACCAGACTTAAATTTCCACTGCTGGTTGCCACGCCTTGAGGCCTTCGGCTCCTCTGCATGGAATGACATATGTATATTTCTCTTCCTCTCCGACAGAAACTCTCTCCAGACTCTTTGAACTCTAACTGCAGGACTTTTTTTTTTCTCCCCTAAAAGCAATAAACCTGCCGTGTTTTCCGCCACGTCAGTGCTGCTATCTTCCTCCGCCACAAATCATGTTCATTGCTTGTCTAAGTTGGTTGTAAAATATGTATGGTGTATATACTCGTGTGGGTGAGTGGCTGTGTGTGCGTGCGTGCGTGCGTGCGTGCGTGCGTGCGTGCGTGTGTATGTGTTGGGGAGTGTGGGTGTGCATGCACTTAGAATCGTCTCTCCGGATACGATTTTGTGCTGTAAAAATACGTCATTATGTAAAGTGTGTTTCTCCCTCTCCGCCTCTCTCTCCCATACCGTCCCTAATAAGAAAAAAAGAAGAGGACATTCCTTCCTTCTGTTAGTCGTTTGTTCCTTTCTTTCTTCTAATATTGAGTGAATTCGCCTTCAATCTTGTTTACAAAGTCGTCACCAATACATTGTACATTTTACTATTGATTTCCATTCATCTACCTATATATACATTCACTCGACTATAGGTTTCTGTAGACGTTAAGCACCATGTTTACTGACTCTCCGCCTTTTGCAGCGACCAACCCTTGCCTGCTGGGCGGTGCCTTCCATCGGCACCCAACGCTGTGTGACCGCTTCGTGCAGTGTGTGGACGATGTGCCCATAGAGATCCCCTGCGGCCCCGGCTCCGTCTACCTGGACGCAGTCTGCACGCAGCCCACACCCGGATTTGAGTGCACCCCGCTACCCGGCTAGTGCCGCGGGGCCCCGGGGACCTTGAGGACGCTCCACGCCAGCATTAGGAGTGCGCTGGGCCTTCCGGATAGTGCAGCTGCTTTCTGCCGACTGGTAATTGAGGCGTCTGCGGCTGGAGAGGAGTGAAACCCAACCAGACGCACAGTGCAGCGGTCTCGCGAAGTCCTGTAAAGTCTTGCAAAGTCTTGTGGAGTCTTGCAAAGTCCTGCAAAGTGCTGTGAACCCTGGCAAAGTCTCGTGAACCCTTGCAAAAGTCTCGCGAAGTCTTGCAAAGTCTTGTGAAGCCTAGCAAAAATCTTGTGAAGTTTTGCAGAAGCCTTGCCAAAAAATTGTGAAGTCTTGTAAAGCCTTACGAAGTCTTATGAAGCCTAATTGTAAAGTCTTTGCAGAGTATTGTAAAGTCTTTCAAGTTTTGCAACAGTCCTGAAAATCTGTTGAAGTCTTTGCAGAGTTTTGTAAAGTCTTTCAAGTTTTGCAAAAGTCTTGCAGCGTCTTGTATAGTCGTTCCAGTCCTGGATTTGAAAGCACTGATCTACCCGGACAGTGCAGCGGTCTTGCATGCGCTCGCAAGACACCGGGAAGTGAATAGTGAATGCATTGCGCTACCCGGATAGGGCAAGCGTTGCATTTTATGGCTGACAGACTTTGTCATCGACCATGTCAGATTCTTCGAGACAAACACATACCTTTGATAACCTACTGGACCCGGAAGCAGAGATAGAGATGTGCTCCAAGTTCACATGAAGTGAAAGCAAACCAAGTGAATTACACTCCTTCTTGCTGCTGTTACTATACTACTGATGGTTTTCTGTATCTGTTATATGATTGCTTCCCGATAAAACAGGAAGGCTGCTTACACCTTGAATCACATCTTTACTATCACAGCTTGATAAAACTAGGGGCAACAACCGCGCCTGATCTTGTCCAGTTGATGTGGTTGTTTCCCTTCGTTTTGTAATTCGGCTTCCCCCGCGCAAATTGATTCTAAGCCGTGAGAATATAATTATGTCTGTTGTATTATATTCTATTTCTGTTATCACCATATTATTTTTGCTTACATCTTTTGTCTCCTGTGCTATGGTACCGTGAATGCAGACGTCATTTTGTTGTTGTTGTTGGCTTTTGTTTGTTTGTAGTTGTTTGTTGTTTTTTGTTTTGTTTGTTTGCTTGTTTTGTTTCGTTTTTGTTTGTGGTTGTTTGTTTTGGGGTTGGTTTTGCTGTTGTTGTTGTTGTTGTTGTTACTGTTGTGTGTGTGTGTGTGTGTGTGTGTGTGTGTGTGTGTGTGTGTGTGTGTGTGTGTGTGTTTCTTTGTGCGTGTTTTATTTTTGTTTGGGGTGTGGTGTTTTTTGTTTTATGGACGGAGGGGGGGGTGTAGTTGTTGTTTTGGGGTGTTGTTGGGTTTTGTTTATGTTGTTTGTTTTGTTTGTTGTTGTGGTGGGGGGGGGGGAGGGAGGAAGGAATCTGTTTGGGGGAGGGTTGGGGTGTGTTTGTTTGTTGGGTTTTCTTGGGTTTTGTGTTGATTTGTTTGTTTTGGTTTGTTTTTTGTTGCCTGTTGATCCAGAGTTATTAAATACCCCCTCTCTGCAGTATGTCAGACTGTAGCCACGTATGCTTTAACTGCTGCCAGACAGGTCTTCTCTGGGTCTTTTCTTTTGATTAATCTTCAGTTTCTCCAATTCTGTTCTAACTGAAAGCGGAGTGTCACAATAGATCATTCACTAGCGAGTTGTTTCGTCGTGTTATCACTGTTGACTTGGTGTTTAATACTAGGTCGTTAGATGTCTATCATCATTGTTGTTAGTGCCAACAAAGTAGCATCAACATCACTACTTTTATATGACCACGAACAAATCAAACATTAAATTATGTGCTTGTAATGTTCGTGGTGGTACAATGTGATCTTTTATATATAAATATATGCCTCGTATTTGTATCTATATACACAGAGATATTTTTAATTAAAAAGACGGAGAAAAAAATGTTCCGAAGAGGACAACTGTCTTTGCCGGCCACACACACGATGTCGATGTGGCATTCATTGATTATGTATTCCTCATAATTATACATTATGTTTTTTGTGTGTTATATCTTCCTGCCATTTGTTTTTCAAGGCGTCATTGTTGTTGT
Organism: Alviniconcha marisindica; assembly: GCA_018857735.1. Taxonomy (NCBI): domain Eukaryota; kingdom Metazoa; phylum Mollusca; class Gastropoda; family Provannidae; genus Alviniconcha; species Alviniconcha marisindica. The sequence continues at coordinate 35,466 of JABMCL010000509.1, read as the reverse complement.
TGTTGCTGCTGCTGCTGCTGCTGCTGCTGCTCTTCTTTTTCTTCCTCTTCTCCTTCTTCTTCCTCTTCTCCTCCTCCTCCTCCTCCTCCTCTTCTTCTTCTTCTCCTCCTCCTCCTCCTCCTCCTCTTCTTCTTCTTCTCCTCCTCCTCCTCCTCTTCTTCTTCTTCTTCTTCCCCTCCTCTTCCTCCTCCTCTCCTCCTCCTCCTCCTCTTCTCTTCCTCTTCTTCTTCTTCTTCTTCTTCTTCTTCTTCTTCTTCTTCTTCTTCTTCTTCCAGTAAATCAGATGTTTTTACTTGAGATTTGATGTCCTGTGTATCTCTCTAACATGACCTTTATGTTTGATTTGTCGTTAAATGTCAAACTTTAGGCCTAGGGATTTCAAGTGCTAGTGAAAACCACACCGAAAAACAGAGCTTTTTGTTTAACTTTGCTCCAGTCTGTGGAATGCTCCACTACAATCAGGGTAGCAGATTCTTCTGCGGCGTTTCGCAGACGTCTCAAAAAAACAAAAACAAAACTGTTTTCTGAGTGACTTACTCGCTATGCACCGTTTGTCTGTTCTTTGTCTTGATTACCGGACCTTCTCTGTCTGTTAAGTTGTCCTTTGAAAGCATCTCCTTCACTGCTGTAAGCGTGCAGGTTGATGGAATCATGTGCTATATGAAAATGGACATCATCATCAGCTTCTCTCTCTCTCTCTCTCTCTCTCTCTCTCTCTCTCTCTCTCTCTCTCTGACATCATCATCAGCTTCTCTCTTCTCTCTCTACTCTCTCTCTCTCTCTCTCTCTCTCTCTCATCTCTCTATTGGACATCATCATCAGCTTCTCTCTCTCTCTCTCTCTCTCTCTCTCTCTCTCTCTCTCTCTCTCTCTCTCTGTAGAAAACAACAAAACAAATTTACACAAGGAGGAAACAGATCAAATTAATTAGACCTCGATCTTATCTGAAAACATGACGAATGTTTGCACCAATAAGGTAGTTCAGTCGATTTCTGCTGGGAGTGTGAGGCTGAATTTCACCAGCGTTGTTGCTGGTCAAGGAATTTTCCATGTCCCTGCTACTACACTGTGAACCCCCCTTCCCCCCCCCCCCCCCCCCCCCCCCCCCCCCCCGCCCCCCTCCCCCGCCCCGCCCCGCACCTCCACCTCCCTGCCTCAACAGTCTACTGACGTGTGCATTCGGAGTGTCATAATCTCATTCATGTAATCACAGATGAATAAGAACACTTCTCTGAAAATTGCTGGAAATTGCAACTTTTACTGTTTTCCGACTGGCTTTACTATGTCCTGCCCTGTGTCGCTTTGACTTAAGGTTTAAAATTCGAGATGAATACGCAATATGTAATTATACCTATCATCATCATCATAATTATCAACAGTATCAATTAACCAAGGCATTATCAGCGCTTCTCTTGGGGCATTTGGATCTTCAGAAAACCTACCAGTGTACATACAAAGACAAAAACAATATGGATTTTTATAGCATATGCTGTATGCTTTGAATTTGTCATTTTCGATGCATTATCTGTTTTGCAATAAACCTTTTTCTACGGGAATGTTATTTGCTTGAATCTTTTCTGCAAGATTCTTCCTCTTTTCTTCTTCTCACCCCCCACCTCACTCCTTTTTTCTGTTGTTGTTGTTTAGTGTTGTTGTTTGTTTTTTCAAACTGTATGATTGCGCGCAGTAACTGGGTATGCATTTACAAGAAAATGAGGGCATGCATTAACAATATTTTGTCCTATTTATAGTAATAGTAGAGAATTTATAGAGCGCTTTCAGAGACTTAAAACGCTTTACAACTTAATTAAAGACAAGTGTGCAATACGTAAATACTCTCACACAAATCAATGGCATAAAAATACATAATTAATAAACATACTTAATAATTATACAAAGCATAGTGAAACACACACACACACGCGCGCGAGCACGCAACCCCCCCCCCCCCCCCCCACACACACACACGCTTACCGTTTGGCGCGCGCGCGCGCGCGTGTGTGTGTGTGTGTGTGTGTGTGTGTGTTCTGTGCCAGTGTATTTTGTGTGTGCTTCAGAGTGTGCGTCTGCGTGTATGTGTGAGTGCGTGGGCCTGTGTGTGTGTGAGTGTGTGTGTGTGTGTGTGGCGTGAGTGTGTGGTGGGTGTGTGGGTGTGGTGTGTGGTGGTGTGTGTTGGTGTGTGTGGTGTTGTGTGTGTGTGTGTGTGTGTGTGTGTGTGGGGTTTTGTGTGTGTGCGTGAGGTGTGTGTGTGTGTGTGTGTGAGTGTGTGTGTGTGCGTGTGTGTGTGTGTGGTGTGCGTGGGGATGTGTGTGCAATGTGTGTGTGCTGGGCAACTGTGTGTGGTGTGTTCTCTCTGGTGTGTGTGTGTGTGTGTGTGTGTGTGTGTGTGTGTGTGTGTGTGTGTGTGCGTACGTGGTGCGTGTGCGAGTGGGTATTTGCGTGCGTGCGTAGGTGTGTGTGCGTGCGTGCGTATGCGTGCGCGTGTGTGTGTACGTGCGCGGCATACTGCGCGTCGTAGCCCATAGACAACTATCAGCTACAGAGCTGACTGCTGTAAAACCCAGATAGTAGAATCCCATGGCTATCTGTTGCATAAGAACATCCCCAGGATCCCTGGCGGCTGGTCGTGACAGCCGAAACGGTCCTGGCCTCGGGACCAATGACTACACATTACCACTGCACACCCCGGGACAGCTGGGCAACAACGCGGAACCTAATGGATTACAAACGCAGTTGCCAAACTGGGAGATACAATTATGGACAGAGCATCACAATGTAAACTGGTGCATGGATGCATGGTACACAGAACGCGCCATGGTACACAGCAGTTTCACGTGGCACCAGCCAAGTAACAACCAAACAGCGCTGCACTTACACCACTTCGGTGGATATTCCACCCCCACCCCCCAACCCCCCAAAAAGCTCTAAAAAAAAGCGACAGTCTTTCATTTAGATCGGACAAGCAG
>JABMCL010000509.1:22500-27500 GCA_018857735.1 Alviniconcha marisindica | reverse complement strand
ACAGACGGCAAAGGACTGTGGACAGACATTCTATTTGAAAGTATGATCATGGCTTCAGTTTTGTTGTCATTTAGTTGAAGTTTGTTTGCGGTCATCCAAGACTTGACATCTGTCATTGCAGTTCTGGAGAGTTTCTATCGACTGGTGAATTGCGTCTAGTGTACTAATCTTGTAGAGTTGGTTGTCATCAGCGAAAGCATGATGATTGACTGCGTGCTTGCTTACTAGGTTAAAGAGAGGTTGGGTGTAGAGTATGAAAAGCACAGGGCCCAGTACAGAACCCTGAGGAACGCCATAATGGAGCGTAGTATGCTGAGACTGCAGACTATTTATGGTGACTGCATGTGTTCTTTTACAAAGATAAGACGAAAACCAAGATAGAGCAGGTCCAGAAATGCCAAAAGAGTGCTGATGTCGGGTAAGGAGAATTTGGTGATCGAAGGCTGCTGAGAGATCTAAGAGTGTCAGAATGCATATCTTGTTGTTATCCATAGCTGTTAGAAGGTCGTTAACGATCCTGAGCAGGGCAGTTTCAGTGCTGTGGTTGGGTCTGTAGGCTGACTGGAGAGGACTTGAGAAGGTTGTTGTGGTTCAAGCGTTCGTTTAGCTGAGACAGAACTATTCTTTCTAAGACTTTTGACAGAAAAGATAAATTCGACACAGGACGGTAGTTCTTTAAATCGTCAGGGTCAAGGGACATCTTTTTCAAAAGGGGTTTAACTAGAGCAGACTTGTAGACAGATGGGAAAACACCAGATACCAAAGAGTTGCTGAATACAGCAGTAATGCAAGGTAACAAAGAGTCAAGGCATTCAAGTAACAGAGGGGTAGGAAACGCATCAAGTTCACATGTTTTTGAAGGTGAGCTGAGTATGGTGCGTCTGACAAAGTCCTCGGTTACAGGTCTGAAATGAGTGAGGGGTCTGCCATGGAAAGAAAGTTCAGTGCAAGCAGGTGGGTTAGCTGAAAGGACATCAAGTTAATTTCTGATAGTTTCAATCTTGTTTTTGAAAAATTCGAGAAAGCATTTCGGAAGATCGATCAGAGGAAAGACTGTTGGAAGAGGAGATGGCTTTTTGTATCCGAGCAGTTGGTTAGCCACACTGAACAGTTGTTTACATGACAGACTCTCGTTGATCTTATTACAATGGTAAGTAGTTTTGGCTTTGTGAACTAGTTTGGTTACAAGTTTTTTTTTTGCGTTGTTGTACAGTTGCTTATGAACTGTCAGTCCCGTCTTCAGCCACAGTCTCTCTGCACGGCGTCTCTGCCGCTTTAAAGACCGGACCTCCTCTGCGACACCGCTAAACCAGGGCGCATTCTTCTGCGGATGGACTCTGCGGCGCTTAGCAGGAGCATGGTCGTCAAGGACGCCTGTCAGCACAGAGTCCAGTCATCAGCGCTGGGCGAGGCAGGCGGGAGAGACGCGTGGCCGGGTCTGCTGTCAGGGCAGCGCGGTCGATGGCGCGGATATTTCGCGTCATGACGTACGCAGGCCGGGAGGGAGGAACGGCGATGTTGAGGTGGCAGATGACGCAGGCGTGGTCAGAGGCGATGGAGTGAGACACGGAGGTAGACTGCACAAGATGGTCGTCAGATGTGTGTGACAGCCAGTCCGGGATGTGTCCTTTGTCGTGAGTGGGCCGACTGACAGCCTGGGTCAGATTAAAAGTGGTCAGGAGATCCATCACTCTGGAAGTGGTTGGGTTCAGGGGTTTGTCGTAATGCACGCGGAAGTCGCCAAGGACGATGGAGGAGCCATGTAAAGAGTTACAGTGTTCCAACAGGCTGTGGAGCTGATCAACGAACATAGAGTCAGTCTGCTTGTTCTTGCGGCTAGGCGGGGGACGATAGACACAGAAGAAGTTGACAGTCTGCTGGGTCATAGCTAGAGAGACACGGCGAGTTCGAAGGAAGAGTGGTCAAAAGGGAAGGAGGTGGTGGAGGAGATGCGAGAGGAGTAGCGGTCGTGAAAGATGACGGCCAGTCCGCCGCCCCGGGAGGGTCGTGGAAAAGACCTGATGCTGTAGCCGGCAGGGGTCAGGTCAGAACATCTGGCGTCGTCCCCTCTCGCCCTCAACCGGGTCTCGGTGAGAAACATGAGCTGTATGTTGTCGTCGGTGATGAACGTGTTAATTTCTGTTCTTTTCTCGGGACTGTTGACAGAACGAGCGTTGAACAGAGCGATGGAAATATCGTTGGCAAGAGTGGGCTTGGTTTGTAGAGGGATCGTGATCAGGTTGTTGAAGTTTACGGAAGAAGGCCTTCTGAGATCAGTCTGGGGTCCGACTGGGAGAACACAGGGGGTAGTGAGATCAATAGGTCGCCCTTTCTTCAAATTCTTGCCACCACGGCGAGAGCGTTTATGTGGTAAACAAAAACCGATGTCTAATACAAGTAGATATGCTGCAGACATGAAAGATCACAGCGGTATATTGCACACACACACACACACACACACACACACACACACACACACACACACACACACACACACACACACCACACACGCACGCACGCACGCACGCATGCATGCACGCAAGCACGCATGCACGCACGCACGCACACACACTCACGTTTAAACAACAGTTATAAGCGGTGAAAAAATTAAATGTGGGCTACTTATCTGCTTTTCGTTGTGGTGTGTTGAACACTTTGTGTATTGTCATATTAAAAAAGCGTTTCTTTTAACCTTTTATGTGTTTGGGTCTTAATTTAGAACGTTAGCAGTCATCCTTGTTTCATATATGTTTGTACACGAGAAAGTAAATAATTGTTTGTTCATTGAAAGATTTCTTCGGGAATAAGATCGAAATACACAAAAGGTTAAGAGAACGTGTTTTTTGTTTGTTTGGTTAAGGTTTTGTTGTTGTTGTTGTTGTTTGTTTTTTGTTTGCTTGTTTGTTTGTTTTTGTTGTTGTTGCTTTAAATTAATTATTGTATACAAAACCTGCGCAAATGTTCAGAGTAGGCTCCATTCTCAAGCAAGGAACAGACAGAGGATACACGAGCAAACGATGAGAGGAATGAAACTCGATCTACTTGTCCTTCAGTTACTAATGAAACTCGACCTACTTGTCCCTCAGTTGCTAATGAAACTCGACCTACTTGTCCCTCAGTTCCTAATGAAACTCGATCTATTTGTCCCTCAGTTCCTAATGAAACTCGACCTACTTGTCCTGCAGTTGCTAATGAAACTCAACCTACTTGTCCTTCAGTTGCTTATGAAACTCGATCTATTTGTCCCTCAGTTCCTAATGAAACTCGATCTACTTGTCCCTCAGTTGCTAATGAAACTCGACCTACTTGTCCCTCAGTTGCTAATGAAACTCGACCTACTTGTCCTTCAGCTGCTAATGAAGTTTTATGAAGACAACGCGAGCGCGATGTTCAACCCTGAAACAAGGAAAAGGGTCTACCCTGAACGTTTACGCATGTTCTGTATTGTCCGATGAAAATAAGCGTTCTTTTTAACCTTTTGTGTTTGGGCTTTGTTTCACAGCAATGGCAGTCAACTTTGTTTCAGGTCTTTGTTCGGGAATGGATTAGCTTGCAACACAAGTCAAGTCAAAAAACTTTAATGATCCCTCACATGGGCAATTCAACGTAACTGATACGAGGCTCATTAATTTAAAAACATGTAAAGGAACGCCAAAACATTTGCGTTTACAACAAACATAAACAAGTTATGCTGGACAAAAATCTGTAATACAAATATTATCACATAAATTAAACACGAGAACTAGGTTGGCCATGGTACCATCAACGTGATACATTTTTGATTCATTCTAGTCTTTAGACTCAAAACCGTTGTTTACTTTCGTTTTATGGCGATAAAAATACTAATAACCAAAACATCCTATCGTTCACAGCTAAGATCTAACCGAATCGACCACGTCAATGGAATTCCCATAAACCATTCCAGTAGTCTTGAAACTCATGATCCAAACCTATCGTACGCAACGGAAACAGACCTTTTCGCTCTGTCAAATATATCTTTACTTGCGCGACGCTCCACTAGGTAGGTAGGTAGTGTTACTTAATGTCCTCGGATGTCGGTTGACATATTAGTGACAAGCTGAGACCAATGCCGAAGCATGGTTCAGTATAGCTTTACGTCCACGGAAACCAGAAGGCTCGTTAGGACGGACAGCCCAGGACGGCCACCTCGACTCTCACACAGCTCCTGAACTCTGTGACGCTCCACTGACATACTGTCTGCTGATATACTTTAATGAATACGATTCTGTTTAAACCAGTCTTTCGCTCGACTGCGCTCTGCCTCAGGTTAACCTTCCGCGTTCTGATTGGTCGGGGGTTGCGGGCATTGGAAGTTTTTGTCCAATAAGACACAGGTTTGGATCTGCGAGTTGAAGACGAGGCCGTCAGGACATTTGAGAACGCTGGAGACACCGAAGGAGCATTGGATGTAGAGGTTGCACGCGTAGGGGTGGGGGTGGTAATTACCTCCCTTGTATTCACACGGCTCAAGGGCCTCTGCAGCACACAACGAATACCGTCACAAGTATGGAGGCTCACTAGCGTCAAAAGCACATAATTTTATTGTAAACATGTTCACGTCGTTGCAATATCGTCTACATAACTGTAATTATCGCTACATATTAACTACTACTAATATCAGAAATAATAATAATAAGGTCTTAGAGCGAATATAAACATGTCCACGTCATTGCAATAACGTCTACATAACTGTAATTATTGCTACATGATGATGATGAAGTAGAGCTTCATGTCCTCAGATGTCGGTTGACATATTAGGGACAAACTGTGACCAATGCCGAAGCATGGTTCAATGTTGCTTTACGTCCACAGAAACCGTAAAGCTCATTAGGACGGAAAGCCCAGGACGGCCCCTTCGACTTTCACACAGCTCCTGAACTCTGGGATTATTGTTAAGTAAACGTGGTGCTTAACGTCCACAGAAACCATAAGGTTTATTAGGGACGGGGAGAAGGGGGGAGGGGGTACGGAGGTGGGTG
>JABMCL010000509.1:0-17500 GCA_018857735.1 Alviniconcha marisindica | reverse complement strand
ATACGGCTCATTAGGACGGGGAGCCCAGGACGGCCACCTCGACTTTCACACAGCTCCTGAACTCCGTAATAGCAAACCAATGAAAACTTGCAAAACTCTTCACCTCCACCGGCAGGTTATTTATAGAGATGACGTCACCCTGTTCCGTCTTCAGCCTGGGGGCGGAGGAGGACAGGACGTGCAGGATGACGTCAGAGTTGCTGGCTTGACGGCTTGGCGGCAGGTCAAAGTAGAGCATCACGTTCAGCCCGTTCTCCCTGTGGACACGGCAGAGCATCACTATACAGGTACTTTTGTTTGTTTGTTATGTTTTTGTTTGGTGGTTTGTTGTTTTGTTGTTCTTGTTTTTTGTTTGTTTGTTTGTTTGTTTTGTGTGTTTTGTTTCGTTTATTCCGTCATCTATATGCATCCTTGAACCAATTAATAAGAAGAATAACTCAGCATCAAGTTTCCTTTTTCTTATTAATACAATTCTCATTATCGTAGATAATCATAGTGATTCCTCTCTGTGATTGGATGAATTGTTGCACAAAGCTGGTCAAACTAGCAAGAGCTCTGTGACTGGATAAATTTAACTGTAACACAAAGCTGGTCCAACTGGTATGAGCTCTGTGACTGCACAAATTTAATTGTAACACAAAGCTGGTCCAGCTGATATGAGCTCTGTGACTGCATAAATTTAACTGTAACACAAAGCTGGTCCAGCTGATAGGAGCTCTGTGACTGCATAAATTTAACTGTAACACAAAGCTGGTCCAGCTGATAGGAGCTCTGTGACTGCACAAATTTAATTGTAACACAAAGCTGGTCCAGCTAGTATGAGTTCTGTGACTGCATAAATTTAACTGTAACACAAAGCTGGTCCAGCTGGTAGGAGCTCTGTGACTGCATAAATTTAATTGTAACACAAAGCTGGTCCAGCTAGTATGAGTTCTGTGACTGGATAAATTTAACTGTAACACAAAGCTGGTCCAGCTGATAGGAGCTCTGTGACTGCACAAATTTAATTGTAACACAAAGCTGGTCCAGCTGGTATGAGTTCTGTGACTGCACAAATTTAATTGTAACACAAAGCTGGTCCAGCTGATAGGAGCTCTGTGATGGAGGCTCCGACAACACTCACTCTGCTGATGCGACCTCACAGCCCTTGTAGGTATCTGACAGTGAACTGTTCCGATAGAGGTCGCTGATCTGAAACCATAGCAACAACCAGATCTGTCTCACAAACAGGTTGACCAAGAAAAAACGAAAAAACTTCAAGTTTAGTTCATTGACAAAAACAAGATGAAATACTTCTCTCTCTCTCTCTCTCTCTCTCTCTCTCTCTCTCTCTCTCTCTCTCTCTCTCTCTGGTTTGGGCAAAGGCTGGATGGAAAAAAACGTATATGCTTAGTGAAACGTTATACATGAGAATTTCGAGAGAGAGAGAGAGAGAGAGAGAGAGAGAGAGAGAGAGAGAGAGAGAGAGTAAAATTATTCACGGGGGTAATATTACCCGTGATTAATTTACTCTCTCTCTCTCTCCTCTCTCTCTCTCTCTCTCTCTCTGAAATTCTCATGTATAACGTTTCACTCACTCATTCATGCCTGTATGTATATAAATAATGCCTGTAATTTGATATCTACTCATCAGTAGATTAGCAAGGATTAGTTGTTAGACAGGTTTTGACTGAACCTAAACTACAATCCTTGTAAAATAAGTTTTCGAGTTCGAGTTCGAGTTCGAGCTCTCTCTCTCTCTCTCTCTCTCTCTCTCTCTCTCTCTATATATATATATATATATATATATATATATATATATATATATATATATATATATATATATGTAATGGTGTGGTAGAAGGACAGTGACCCAGGCAGCGGAGTCGGTCAAAATGGAGACCACAGCAGGCGAACGGCAGCAATCAGGTTTTTATTCTACAGCAGCAGACAACTTTCTCAGCACCCCCAAAATCATCACGCGCACGCATAGATAAGAGAACTGCGCGGGCCGCAAAGAACACACGCTATCGCTACAATGAAATCAGCCCTCTGGACCACAAAATGGCTGACTATTGTGTTTCCTTGGCCCGCACAGATACAGTTTCCTCAACAATAACTAAACTAATTAAAACATGAAATACATCAAATAAAAGCTACAGTTACAACCTTTTAAACCGTATAAACAAAATGTACACACATGACTTATTTAATTTACAACAAGAGTGGGAAGCGTGGCTTGCACCTATCTATAAGCAGATTCGTACAACTAAATCACAACTAACACAATGTACAAAACATAACTGTCACTAAAACTTATATCAGAATAAAGAGCACGCTCCCACGGTTAAAATGGTACATAACAATTACAATACAACGCTCTGTAAGAGAAGCAAGACACACTCAAAGACTAGCACTAAAACAATCGGTGCGAACTTTCGCCTGGGGCGCGTTATTTTAGTCGCAGCAGCGCTGATAGTGATACCAAGTAGTCTATGAATATAACTTAGCTTCTACAGTACACAACACTTAATAAGTTAATTTCAACCCAAAATAAACACTAAACATGAAGTCAGCTAAGCAAAATACTATACGACAAAGCATTGATCGACACAGAATTACTTTCATCGAGTCAAAATAACGATTCACTACTATTCACTAGTACTACACAGAAAATGCGCCATGCAGACGACGGCTATAAAAAGAATGGACCCTAGAGAGGAATCGGCAACTGATTAAGCTCGATCCTGCGTCTAAATAAGATCTAAATAAACATTCTAAGATGCCAAATTATATTCCACATGACTTAGTGCATAAAAAGGACTAGGTGAACAAAGAGTAGGTAAACAAACAAGCGGTCAAAATATTAAGGGAGTAAACAGATTTGAAAATGGCGCGCACCAGCGGCTATCGCCGGTCGGCTGTGTGAAGGCCATGTGGCGTTACGCAACACGCAGCGCTTCAAAACAAAAGCGTCGTCTGCTCCGGTTCCCGGGTTACTAACAGTACAGTAATGAAATGCATGGATCTGATAACCGGGCGGGATTATTGTAAAAACGTACAAAGAGCACTTGCTCACATATATATATATATATATATATATATATATATATATATATATATATATATATATATATATATCATTTACCTTGATGTTTGTTTGGCCTTCTCTTGTTTTCATGTTGTTTATACACAAAATGCCCCCTTGATGCGAAATAAATTAGCTAAAATTGTACTATGGGCGTTTACAATCAGCTTAGATTGTCGAAATGCTCCTGTACTGATTCTGTTTGTCCATGTTCATATGAACGTGAATAAGCTTTTTAGACCAAGTGCAGACAGTGCTGCGGGGAGGGGTTGGGGGTTTAGTTTAGGGCGGGGAGAGGGGACAGGGAGGGGTTGGGGGGTAGGGCGGGGATGGGATTAGGGGGTTTGAGGGGTGGGGAGGGGCTAGAGGGGAGGGTTAGTTAAGACGTTGACCTCACCTCTCTGCAATACCCCGCTTCGAAGCTGGACCGTTGGGAAGCGGACATGGAGTCCAGTGTGGTCGCTGACGCCTGGTCCAGGTGAAGGTTGAGCGTCGCCCGCAGAAATTCTGTACAGGTACACACACACACTTTTGTGAATAACGTTGTCGTTTCCAGCGAGTGCACACGCACGCACGCACACACACACACACACACACACACACACACACACACACACACACACACACCACGCACACGCACAAACAAACAAACAAACAAACAAACACACACACAAATGTAAAATTGCGGAGAGGAAGAGACAGGAAGCAGAGAGAGAGAGATGGATGAAGGGAGAGAAAAAATAGGGGGTGGCATGGAGGGAAAGAGAAAGACAGAGGGAGGGGGAGAGAGGGGGGGAGGGATGAGAGGAGAGAGAGGGATGGATGGAGGAAGAAAGAAAGAGCGACTGAGAGAGGGAGAGGGAGGGATGGAGGAAGTGAGAGATAAAGAAAGAGGGAGGGAGAGAGGCATGGACGGAGAGAAAAAGAGAGAGGGGGGAAAGAGAGGAAGAGGAAGAGAGAGATGGATGGAGGGAGAGGGTGATGAATGGATAGAACATATGTTGTTCTGGTGATGCTGGCTTTGTCTAGTGCTGAGCATATGTTGTTCAGGTGATGCTGGCTTTGTCTAGTGCTGAGCATATGTTGTTCAGGTGATGCTGGCTTTGTCTAGTGCTGAGCATATGCTGTTCAGGTGATGCTGGCTTTGTCTAGTGCTGAGCATATGTTGTTCAGGTGATGCTGGCTTTGTTTACTGACAAACACATACGGCATGGTCTCACTCACTAACACCAATCATGCCCTCAGTCACAGAATTGTTTGAAGCAAAGGCGCACAAGCGGCAGCAGAATAAAAGAATAAGATAGCTCACCTACTTCCTGAGTTTGTTTTTCTGAAAGAAAGGAAATCAAACTTCAGATATATCGACGATCGTCGGGAGAACACACACACACACACACACACACACACACACACACACACACACACACACACACACCCCCCCACACACCCACCAACACACACACACACCACACACATGTAAGCACACACACACACACACACACACACACACACACACACACACACACACACACACACACACACACACACATGTAAGCACGCACACACACACACACACACACACACACACACACACACACACACACACACACACACACATACACGCACGCACACACATACACCATCCACCCATACACACCACACACACATACACACCTACCCCCATCCCCACACCCATCCCCACACCCACACACGTACCTCATAATAGTTACGACAACCCACAACAACCCCACAACCCAGAGATAAACCCCCAACCGCAAACCGTCAAGAAAGACTCGAACCACCTACTGCTCAAAACCACAGCGAAGTAAATAGCCGCCGCCAGACTCGCCCCAAGCGTCACCACCAGCAAGCACGTGACCACAGGACCGCACAGATGACGTATCTGCTTGGATGGCGTCATGGCCATGTTGGACGGCAGCTCCAGAGAGCAGAAGGCCACGCTGGCAGCCGCGGACGGGTTGTTGGAGACCATCTCCGCGGAGACGGCGGACGACCCCAAGCTGAAGATGCTCTGGCGTCTGGACCCGAGCTGACAGCCCCGGCCCGCCTCGCTCCGGCTGTGGTTGAGGCTGCTGCTGCCGCTCTGCCGGTTGCTGGAGGACGAGGCTGGGTGCCTCCTCTCGCAGCCGCCCTGTCGGTGGCTGGGGACCACGAGGGAATTGCAGGACCGGCTGAGCTGCTGCCTTTCAGATCGAGACCGAGACCGGGGCGGTTGTCGCTCTAACGACAAGCCGTTCTCGTACGACCGTCGCCGCATATCGCTGTCGGAGCACCCCGGTCGACGCAGATCGGCAGGGTGGAAATAAGGTCTCTGAAGTCCAGCCGAGAAGCTCATGCCGCCATCAATGTTCCTTCCGGAGAAGCTCTTGAGTTCGCTGCTCTCGCTGTTCGACGTCGACTCCGACAACGACCCCCTGCGCCAGGCCGCTCTGCTGATCCGAATGCCAGGAACTGACTGGTGGAGGTTGGGCGAGGAACCGTAACCTTCGGAGCTCTGCGAAGGGGAGTAATCCATCGAGTGGTAATGCTCGCCGCTTACGTCCCTTCCCTTCCAGTCTTTCCTCCCTCTCTTCACGAAGTGTCCGGCCTCACCCGCGTGCAGCTCATTATCTGAGTGCACCCTCCTGAACAGCTCATCGTCCTCCAGACTGACGTCAGGAAACAGGCTGTAATCTGACCGCCTCGCGCCGAATGAGTGGACCTCGAGGTCGGGGTGGCTGTGGTGGTGGTACAATGTGGACGTGTTTTCGGGAATTGGGGACAGGAAGGAAGTGGTGTTGACGCTGATTCCAGAACGAGGCTTAGGAGAGCTCCCTGGTGTACATCCGGTCGTGCTGTATTCCGGGTGCCAGCGTGTGGGCTGTCAACAGATAAAATACGGTTATGTGCATGGAGAGAAACACATCTTTCGGCTGGTGCCTGTCGACCCGAGTTCCATTGACTTGGAGAACAAAAACGAAAGTAGCGTTAAATCTGTGCAACACACCTCAAATATAACTCGAACCCAGTATAAACCTATATATGTTTCCATGCTGCTCGGCTCCCACTTCAGAGAGCCCGGGCTTGCCCTCGTTCGACCGCTTTCCCGGTCATCTTTCAAAGTTGGTTAGGGAAGACCTCTGTGACTTGTCCTACTAAACTATGGCTTCCGTGCCTCTCTTAAAAATTGTGTGGTGGTGACACTGTCTTGGACTTTTCCTTCCATTTGCAACATTACCAATGCTCTCACCGTGCCCTTAATAGCCTTGGTTTGTGACGTTAGCACATGTTTACTTCCTCTTCCCACTACCTTACACCTCCCCACATTTCCCCTCCCAAAAAAGTACGAGCATGTTTCGTCGCTGCGCGTCTGACAGTTAGCTTCTAGCGTGTTTTGTGTGTGTGTGCGTGCGTGCGGGCGGCGTGTGTGGGGTGTGTGTGTGTGTGTGTGTGTGTGTGTGTGTGTGTTGTGTGTGTGTGTGTGTGTGTGTGTGTGCGCGCACACGCTTAATTTAAAATAGTCCTGCTGCGCAAGAATTTCTGCCTAATAAATACTTTTATTATTAGTTATTAATACTTACTTTAATAGTTGGTAGTTAGGTAACCTGATATTGATCAACTTCGATGTTAACTAGGTGTTAGGCTATAATTATATCAGTTAAATCACTAATGTATTAGTCGACCGCCCGTTCTTGGCAGAGGCAAACCGGAGAGAACGTCTAGGACATGTGACTCTAGTTCTGTTATCGCCTTCCAATCGGGCTCGCTCCTCAGTCCCTGCTTCTGATTAGGATAATGGAGCTGTCAGGCAGCATTAGCTGTCCGTCTGGAGGAGAAATGAACGGCTTAGCAGCGTGGGAACGGACCGCTGTGGTGGGAGTGGAGACGGTCAGCTTCCAACTGACCACACTGACCGTCCCTCGGGAATCTGCAGCTGCTCGTGTTTCACACCGGAGCTCTGGTCGTCCATTCTGTCGTGTTTCACACCGGAGCTTTGGTCGTCCATTTTGTCGTGTTTCACACCGGAGCTTTGGTCGTCCATTTTGTCGTGTTTCACACCGGAGCTTTGGTCGTCCATTTTGTCGTGTTTCACACCGGAGCTTTCGTCGTCCATTTTGTCGAGTTTCTAACAATACAGTTGTAACCGAGTGTACTGTACGTGTGTGTGTGCTCCGGGCCATGACCCTTTAACCTTTTTCTTTTTCTTTTTTTCTTTTCTTTCCCCTGTCGTCCTTTCTCTTTTTTTGATTGGGTGGGAGTTTTATGTCCCTGATTATCTGAAGTGTTAAAACTTGCGCGCTGGGCCCGCGGCGTCCTCTTTCCCCCAGTGTCCCTGCAAAAGCAGGTCCGGCGTGGTTTAGGGTGAACTGTTGCCTGAGCACCAATGCGTCTGATTCAGGGGAGAGCCTACACTGTTTCCTGGTTGGTGTAAATAAAAGTTATGTTTAACAACCGCTGACTTGTGACTCTTCATTCATGCTTCCAACCTGCTTCCCTCACTCGTCACCCCGCTCCCCTACACAGTCATGTGCACTATCGGCTGACTGGCACACGCCTCCAGCGACCATTGGATACCCCGCATCTATTGCCTCCTTCAAATTAGGCCTCAAAACTGATCTATTCAGACACTAAATGAAATCCTTGTGAATTGTTTGTGTACTCTCTGAGTCTTCTTCTCCTTCAAATCTAGCCTCTAAACGCATCTGTTCAAACAGCGAATGGACTCTTGCCAATTGTTTGTGTAGTATTGGGAGGGTCTTTTTCTTCCCTCAAACCTGACCTCAAAAAGCATCTGTCCAGACAGTAAATGGACTTTCTGTGAACTGCTCGTGTACTCTCTGCGTCTTTTTCCTCTTTCAAATGTAGCCTCAAAACGCATATGTTCAAACAGTGAATGGAATCCTTGTAAACTGTTTGTGTACTCTCGGTCTTTTTCCTCCTTCAAACTTGACCTCAAAAAGCATCTGTTCAGACTGTAAATGGAATCCTTGTGAATTGTTCTTGCACTTTTTAAGTCTTTTTCCTAATCCAAATCAAGCCTCAAAACGCACGTGTTCAAACAGTAAATGGAAATTGTTGTGTATTGTTTGTGTACTCTCGGAGAATAGGATGTTTTGTAGACCTGTACGGTATATCTAATTGTTGAGTCGGTTTATTTATCATGGCTCATCGCTGGCGTCTCACAGATGCAACTTGCCTGTGGCTAAATCCAATAGATTAACCGTTATATCAACTGTCTAGTTAGGTGAAGGTGAATATGAATGTCAGCTGAACATTGGTCAGATGTTACAGCATGCACTGAATATGTCATTGTAAATTACCTAGAGAGTTCATACACGAATAAATACCCCTAATGAATTGTTAATATGATGATGATGGGTTATTCCCAGTTACGTTCAGATTTGCATTCTCAAGATTTCGATTATAAACTTTTTCCCCTTACGGTAAAATGCCCCAAATGAACAAAAATCTGAAACAAGAATGACTGCTAGCGTTCTAAAACAAGATCAAAACACCTAAAAAGTTCAAAAGAACGCTATTCATTAGAACGAAAACACAAACTGCACATTTTCGGGGTGATCTATGTTTAAACCAAACACTTACATATTCGCATATATGATTGTGCACACCGGCACAATCGGTAGCCCACATCTTGACAGGTCGGCGGTTCCACTACGGTGCCTGCAGATGCTGTCTCACGATACCACTGACTACCACACTGTTTTCTACTATTCTATTGTAGATTTTTACTGTTGCTCCAAATAAGCCAGTGACGGTCTAACCAGGCTAATACACAGCTCCAGTTCTGAGCAGGCAGTGCTTTTTTCACAAACGATGAACAGTCGGCTGTCAAACGCTGTTGATAAAAGGTTCTGACGCTAAAAAACAACATCAATAAAACTAGATTTCAGGTAGAGATTGATAAAAAGAGGACGCCCAGGTTGACGCCGAACACCGTCTGGGTAGACCTGCGGCAAGAATGTGTATAGCCCTTAAAGCCCCAATTCAATCCAGGTCTGCAAACCTCAGCGAAACCCCTCATTCAAATGAACCTCGGCGAAACCCCTCATTCAAATGAACCTCAGCGAAACCCCTCATTCAAATGAACCTCAGCGAAACTCCTCACCCAAGTGAACCACAACGAAACCCCTCAATCAAGTAAACCACAACGAAGCCCCTCACTCAAATGAACCACAACGAAGCCCCTCGCTCAAATGAACCACAACCAGGCCCCTCACTCAAATGAACCACAACGAAGCCCCTCGCTCAAATGAACCACAACGAAGCCCCTCACTCAAATGAACCACAACGAAGCCCCTCACTCAAATGAACCACAACGAAGCCCCTCACTCAAATGAACCACAACGAAGCCCCTCACTCAAATGAACCATAACGAAGCCCCTCACTCAAATGAACCACAACGAAGCCCCTCACTCAAATGAACCACAACGAAGCCCCTCACTCAAATGAACCACAACGAAACCCCTCACTCAAATGAACACAACGAAGCCCCTCACTCAAATGAACCACAACGAAGCCCCTCACTCAAATGAACCACAACGCAGGCCCCTCACTCAAATGAACCACAACGAAGCCCCTCACTCAAATGAACCATAACGAAGCCCCTCACTCAAATGAACCACAACGAAGCCCCTCACTCAAATGAACCACAACGAAGCCCCTCACTCAAATGAACCATAACGAAGCCCCTCACTCAAATAAACCACAACGAAGCCCCTCGCTCAAATGAACCATAACGAAGCCCCTCACTCAAATGAACCACAACGAAGCCCCTCACTCAAATGAACCACAACGAAGCCCCTCGCTCAAATGAACCACAACGAAGCCCTTCATTCAAATGTACCACAACGAAGCCCCTCACTCAAATGAACCACAACGAAGCCCCTCACTCAAATGAACCACAACGAAGCCCTCACTCAAATGAACCATAACGAAGCCCCTCACTCAAATGAACCACAACGAAGCCCCTCATCCAGCAAACCTATAGAGACGCAAGTCTGAGCGTTCAGTCACAAGACGTCCTCGCCCCTGACGGGCACCCAGCCTGGATATCTATAGCCATGTTTTTGCACGACATGGCAACAAGGACGCAGTCTATATACTCCAGCTCGTCAAAGCGCAAGCTCCATCGCTGAAGAGGCAAAGGCAGCCAGACTCCTCAGCCAATCTGCAGCCAGCTCCCAGCCCGTTATGTACACTGTGGTGGATGGGGGTGTGGGGGGGTGCTGACGATGTGGAAAAGGAGAAGGGCATGAACTGTGGTCCTTGCCGTTGGCGTGGTTGGTATTAGCGAAGCACAGGAGACAGAGTCACACATACGTTGGTCAGTTTAAATAACACACGTCACAGGTCCATCGACGTAGATTCAGCGGCTGGTATTTGAACTGGGCTGCAGGCGGAAACAAAGGCACTTCACATTGGGCGTTTTCTTTTCTTCTCTTTTTTATTTGTTATTATTATTGCTGATGTCATCATCACTGTTACCATCATCATCGTCATAATCATTATTGTCACTATCATTGCCGTTGTCGTTAAAGCATACGCGTAAAGAATTCAATTGTTAAATCGAATGCAAGCGCGTTAGGAATGTTTTGTTTTAACCAAAAAAATAATAAACTTGAGAGAGAGAGAGAGAGAGAGAGAGAGAGAGAGAGAGAGAGAGAGAGAGAGAGAGAGAGAGAGAGCATCAACATATATTATAAAATTCACACAATGCGAGTCAATAATAAGGGGAGTAAACATTTAAGGCATAGCAGATTTAAAATAAAAAAATATGCAGGAAAAAAAGAAAAAAAGAACACACGCACCACGCACACACACACACACACGCACGCACGCACGCACGCACGCACGCACACACACACACACACACACACACACACACACACACACACACACACACATACACACACACACAGGCAGTCGAAAAGTCAGCAGGACTGGGCGGAACCGAACAGGTGTAAAAAAACTCGGTCTCAAATGACCAATTCGGTGCCCTGGTGCGGGGAATTTGTTTCGGAAAACGCTATTCCGTACACAAAGTCGGCTCACCGGTCACAGTGTGTGTGTGTGGTGTGTGTGTGTGGGGGGGGGGGGGGGGGATACCCCCCAGACGGGAAGAAACATTGAAAGCGCAAGAAATATATAACAGGCCCTGTCGTTGGTTGTTTGTGTGGAAGCCGTTCGCTTGTCGACAAATGAAAAATCTGTTTATTCCAAGAGCATCCAACGTCAGCGTCAGTTAAGTCTGTGCAAAGTGGCAGATGAACCGAGAGTGACAATGAACGACATCAAGTGCCTGTGTTTCACGAACACTATGTGTTGTTCTTGCTGACAAAACTTTTGTCGCGACAAAAACAAGCATACGTTTGTCGCGACAAACACGTGTTTGTCGCGGCAAAACACGTCATTTGTCGGGACAAAAGTATGCTTCTCGAGACAAAACCTTTGTCGCGACAAATACGTGTTTGTCGCGACAAAAGTTTTGTCGCGACAAACATTAATGGCGGAAGCTGCCACAAGTATACTATTTGTCGCGACAAATAATTGAATAATAATTTAGTCGCGACAAGCATACTTTTGTCGCGACAAATGACGTGTTTTGTCGTGATAAACACATGTTTATCGCGACAAACACGTGTTTGTCGCAACAAAAATTATACTTGGGGCAGCTCCTGCCAGTGATAGGCTAGACTGAACGAGACTACTGTCGTATTAAATGCTGAACCAAGCTACCACATCTATAAAATACTACTTCCGGTTTGTTGTCCTGCGCTAACATCGCCACTGCTGACAGTCAGCCGCGTCACATCACGGCTTTGCCTTAGCATTGTATGGATGTTTTGCGCATGTACTGTGTTTTCTGTGCATAATGCTAATTTTGAACACTATTTATTAGGACACAACACACCATGTGAAAAACGTTCGGGGTAATCCCCTTTATCAAGCTACAAATTGTCGTTTTGTAGCTTGATAATGGGGATTACCCCGAAAATTCGCATGGTTTGTTTTGTCCTAATAAATAGCGTTCTTCTGAACCTTTTACGTACGTGTTTATATTTTGTTTTAGCACGCTAGCAGTCATTCATGTTTCGGATATTTAAATTTTTTTTAGAACAAACTTAGCTATACGGGTGTGTTATATACTCAAGATTTCAAGTTAAGCCGGCAACGTTTTACAACAACGCAAAACGTATCCCAGCTTACTTTCATTATCACTTCAAAAAACAAACCAAACACTCTACAAGAGGAAGCCTTATTCACTTGTGTACCTCTGTTCAGCTCTAACGCTGCAGTCAGTTTCACGCGTAGTCCACACGCACAGAAAACACGAGAAAAGCGTGCCCGGCGTGTGCCGATTAATGTATTAGTTTTGGCAGGATTACACACGGGTAAAACAATTTTTTGGTGTAGTTTCCAGTTGCATTTATACAAAGGGGATCGGAAGGTTTCAGAAAAACTGGTCTTAAAAGACTGTTGAGGAGTCAGTTTTCCAGTATTATATACGGGTAAAACAGTTTAAGTTGAGTCAATTTTGCCAGTATTACATGCGTGCAAAACAGGTGCGGGGTTTTGTGTGTGTGTGGTGTGTGTGTGTGTGTGTGTGTGTGTGTGTGTGTGTGTGTGTGTGCGTGCGTGCGTGCGTGCGTGCGTGTGTGGGTGTGGGTGTTGTTGTTGTTGCTGGTGGTGGTAGTGGTGGTGGTGGTGGTGGTGTGTCTGTGTCTATGTGTGTGTGTGTGTGTGTGTGTGTGTGTGTGCGCGCGCGCGCGCGCGCGCCTTTCTGACGCACACGCGCGCGCGCGTGTGTTTGTGTGTGTGAGCGTGCGGGAGAACAAGGACCGACTGTCATAGCTGTCGCTCACTTTCCGCCAAGGCGACGGCGGTGTGCCACGTGCAGGTCTGCGGGCTACACCGGGAAGATTCACCCGCTTCACCGCCTGCCCCTCCCCTGTCCGTCCGATACCATCTTCACCGGAACGAGATCCACGTGATGCCCGCTCCTTCCAGGTCTATCTCCCATCACCTCGACGCAGTAGGAAATGCGTGGGCATCCAACAAACACAAAAAAATCTACTATTGCGATATGTAAACGGACAGTAATGGGTCAGTTTGTGCTGTTGTTGTTGCTGTTGCTGGTTTCGTTGTTGTTGCTGTTGCTGCTGCTGCTGGTGTTGATTTTGCTGTAAGTTATTGTTCCCCTGTTATGACACAGTGGAACCCGTCTTTTAAGAACCTGGTGTGGGATACAGTGGATGCAGAAATTAATGTCACCATCTGTTTCTCTCCCCCCATCTCACCACCGTGGCCCTATATATACTGCATACAAACACACTCCCCTCACACACAGACACCGGCCCTGTATACATACTGCATACAAACATACTCCCCCTCACTCACACACACAGACCCCGGCCCTGTATACATACCGCATACAAACATACTCCCCCCTGTCTCGCCTGGTGTGGTTCTTAATGATGATTTTTGTTTATTGATTTTTTGTTTGTTTGCTTTTTTGTTTAGTTTTTTTTTTTTTTTGGGGGGGGGGGGGTTATGGTTATTGTTTTTATGTGCTTTTCATGTGCGAGTTGACAGTAATTTTCTGTAATAGGATGAATAAAGTGTTCTGAATTCTGTCAATGTGTGATTTAAATAGTGTCCTGAAGACTATTTAAATCACACATTTAATGGTTTCCTTCAGTTTTGCAGCTGAATTTATACGAAGGGGAAGGCTACAGAAAAAAAAAAAAAAATGGTCTTAAAAGAGATGTAAAACAAGCAAGGCAGGGTCCTTGGACATTCAGTGATATTATTTACATAGATATACGAAGGGAAAGGTTTCAGAAAATAAAACGGTATTTAAAGAATGAATCATAATAAAGTGGTGGTTGGTCAGGGGTTTTTCAGTAGTTATATGAAAATAGGAAGCGGAATGTTTTTTGTTGTTGTTTTTAAGTCTTAAAAGAAGGAGGCTCTCTCTTCGGGAATTCTGCTGCATTAAACAGCCTGTAACTTTCGGTCTAAAAAACGGCCCCAAAATCCAAAAATGTCACACGAGTCCGACATTTTCCGTTTGGCTGAGTTGCATTTTTAAACAGGTATTCAAAACCCTGAGAGGAAAAGCAAACGAGCTCTTCGTTGTAACGTCAAATTTCATATGCATGTCACAGATATTGAACTTTCCCTACGCCAGGCCTCTTATTAAAGAGCGCACAAGGAAATGTTCGAGTCTTTAACAAATATTCATCGTTGCTAGGTCAAACTGTGTATGCATAGGTCACTTATGTAGAGCTTAGCCTGTGCTTTTTTGCCTGTGATCAAAGCGCGAACAAAGAACTGTTCGAGTCGTTACTGACATCGGGTCAATCGTAAGTGTGGGAGCCAGAGGCAAGGCGATGTGGGAGATCCAAATGCAAACGACTCGACGAGCGGGACAGCTGAAGCTCTGTGGCTCACATCGGCTCACTTCACGCTGATGGCTACACGGAGAGGAAAGTCCATGATTATTATGTTTTCCAATCCGAACCTCGGTTTCTCTAAAGTTGTGTTTGAAACAGCTCCATATTGAAGTGAAAAAGGCTGTGATTTTCTGTATCAAAGTGATCATGGATAATAGAATCAGCATCACACGCGCGCGCGCGCACGCACGCGCGCGCGCACACACACACACACACAAACAAACACAAAGACGCATGCACAACCCCTCCATCCACCCCCCACCCCAACCCCTCTATCCCCACCCCACCCCCTCCCCTCACACACACACACAAACAAACACAAAGACCCCCCCTCCATCCACCCCCCACCCACACCCCCCCCCCCCCCCCCCCCCCTCACACACACACACAAACAAATTCAGTCACCAGCACAGAGATGCAACGGCCCAAAACAGTTCTTACCGTGGACACATTCCTCACGTCGTAGTATCGCTGTGACCCCGGCTGTGACGACAGTGACCGCTGTGACCTGTGACCCCAGGGCCCATGGGCCGGGCCGACGAGAGGCTGGGAGAGGGGGGCGGGACCCCCTCCGCTGTTTCCAGAAGTCCACGGCGTCGAATTCATGTTGGCGTTGCTGTTGTCATCACCTTCGTTGTTGTCGTTGTGGCAAGAGATGTATATTATAGGCTAGTGCCGACGGTTCCTTTCTGTGGCTCTGTTGTTGTTTTGTGTGTGTGTGTGTGTGTGTGTGTGTGTGTGTGTGTGTGTGTGTGTGTGTGTGTGTGTGTGTTTGTGTTTGGGCAGAAGGTCTACAAGTGTGTGTGTGTGTGTGTGTGTGTGTGTGTGTGTTTGTGCCTTTTACAAAGTTCTTTTTCTTCGGTTTTTTGGCGAGGTCGAAATCCCGAATGGGAAATCAGACGCGGTCTTATAAACAATCCCTTCCCCCTTTCTCTCTCTCTCTCTCTCTCTCTCTCTCTCTCCCCTCCACACACACACACACACACACACACACCACACACACACACACACAAAAACACCACCACACACACACACCACAACACACACACACAAAAACACACACACACACACACACACACACACACAACACACAAAACACACACACACAAAACAAAACACGCACAGACACTCACACCACCACCACCCCCACCCCCCACCCCCCCACACACACACACACAAAAAGCACACACACTCACACAGACACACACGCACACGCACTCCTCCTTTTCTCTCTCTCTCTCCTCTCTCTCTCTCTCTCTCTCCACACACACACACACACACACACACACACACACACACACACACTCACACTCACACACACACACAGTGAAAAACTCAAACTGATAACCCGCCCTACGCAGCCCTACGAGACAAAGCTGGTCAGTCGTGTTCAGCACCTTGCAGTTCTTCCCCCTTACTCCTCCTCCCCCTCCACCCTCCCACCGCCATTATAAAATTTAATCACTTCAGTCGTAAAACACAGCATGCCTTTCAGGGAGCTAGTAGGCCTAGGTGTCTGTACATTGATCGTTATGCTGGTCGTTGCGCTGGTGGCCGTTGTTGTTGTTATTGTTGTTACGTGTTTTGTGTGCGGCATGGTGTCGCAGCGGGAGCGCCTGCAATACGGAGAGAGAATGTGTGAGCGCGTCGTTTGAGTGACTCTCTCTCTCTCTCTCTCTCTAAGCTAATCCTTCCAGATAAAAATCTAACCACTGACCAGAAACTGAATAAGATAGGAATACTGAACCTTCACAAACAACTGGACTACAACAAGGGTGTTTTTATGTATAGGGCACTTACCAACAATGCGCCAGTGTACATATCTAGCTTGTACAAAGCTCCCCCCTCTAGCTCCAGAAACAACTACCTTCAGTTACCAAAGCCAAGAATAGATTTATTCAAAACAAGCATGGCCTTTTCTGGTGCCCTGTTTTGGAATAGTCTTCCAGTGCACCTCAGATCATGTCACTCACTCAGCTCCCTTTAAGAAAAACCTCCGTGAGCACCTTAACACAAAACCCTATAAGACAGCTTATACCCCCCCCTCCCCCCCCCCCCCCCCCCCCCCCCCCCCCACTCCCCTCATTTTCTCCGTAGACCATGCTTGCAATACAGATGCCGTATCATGTTTATCCACATCACTGAAAAATGATTACTGTTGCACCGGCTGTAGTGTGTGTGTGTGTGTGTGGGGTGTGTGTGTGTGTGTGTGTGTGTGTGTGTGTGTGTGTGTGTGTGTCTGTCTGTCTGTCTGTCTGTTGTCTTGTCTGTCTGTGCTGTGTGTCTGTGTGTGAGTGAATGCAGCATTGCCTACTGTGATTTATGATCTGATCAACATTTTTTTCTCTTTTTTTTTTCTTCTTTCTCCCATCCCCCCCCCCCCCCCCCCCCCCCCCCCCCCCCCACGTACCACTGAACCATGTTATGTTTTCGTTTTAAAAAATAATTGCGAGATACGTCAACACCATTTTTGCTATGTATACATCTTATTTATTCATTGTCATTTCAAAGTATTTTCAATGATTTTGCTGTTCCTGTATGTTTATTACTATTAATAGTGGTAGTATTATATTTTATTTGTTTATATATTGTTTATCTGTTTAAATATTAATCGAGTTTGTAAAACATTTTTATTTTTATTTTTATATATTGTTTCTCCAGTTTTCACTTATTCGACAGCTTAGCAAGGACTAGTTGTTAGCAGTCTAAAAGAACCTAAACTACACCTTGGAAAATAAAATTTTCGAGTTCGAGTTCGAGTTCTCTCGCTCTCTCAAAGTATTTTCACTGATTTTGCTGTTCCTGTATGTTTATTACTATTCATAGGGGTAGTGTTATATTTTATTTGTTTGTATATTGTTTATCATGTTTAAATATTAATCGAGTTTGTAAAGTTTTGTTGTTTTTTGTTTTTTGTTTTCTATAATTGTTTCTCCATGTTTACTTATTCAAAAAA